>SJYX01003993.1:0-23217 GCA_006410675.1 Oreotragus oreotragus
AAAAATCTATAAGACTATGTATTTGGAAATTAAACAGTACACATAGAAGCAATGCATGGATCAAAGTTACAGAGATTTTAAAAAGTATTTAAACTGAGTGACAGTGAAAACATATCACACAGAAATGTGCTGCATATACTAAAAGAGCAGCCAGTGAGAAATGGGCAGACCCACATGCTTATCTTAGAAAGGGAGATGCATTCTTTCATCAACAGTCTGCTTCCATCCTAAAAAAAACTAGGGAAATTACATCCAACATAAGCAGAAGAAAGGAAATTCTACAGAAAAGAGCTGAAATAAATGAGATGAAAAACAAATAGTAGAGAAGACTAAAATCCAAGCCAGTTTCTTTGAAAAGATTAATAAAAAAGATCAACTCCTTATAAAAAAAATTTTATGGAAAAAAACAGGGAGAAAGCACAATTATCAACATCAGGAATGAAAGAAGGAACATCAGGGCAAATCTTACAGCTATTAGAAAGGATGATAAAAATACTGTTGTTATGTGGAAAAAAAAATATCAAAGTGCAAAAAAGAAGCTACAGGTTGCCTTTAGGTAAGAAGGGGAAAAAAAAAAAAACCTGTAGAAATCTCGTTTGCACAAGAAGAAACAGAAATGATGAACTAGAAATGGAAGAGATTCATTATCTATGGTATAGGTACAGGATAAAGGGGATGGAGGATTGGAAACTGGACAAAAAGGAATGGCAGAGGTTGCAGGAGTGACACTTTTGAGCATAATTTTTTGTACAGTACTATTAAAATATATTTTTAGTGTACATAAAATATAAATAAAATTGACAAAGATTGGGGAGATAAAATGGAATAGAAACAGAAACAAATGAACGTAATTAATTCAAATGAATAACATAATTCCAGTGAAGAAGAAAACTGAATCTTTCCAAGTTAACTACTGAGTACCTTAATTTTGCCCTCTACCTTCAAGCTAAAAACAAAAACAGTAAACACAGGGTAGACGCTAGACAATAGATGTGTTTTTCAGTTTTAGCAAAACTAAATTGACCAAATTGAGCATTGAAAATTCAAATACTAGTTAGAAATACTAAAATTACATGTACTGTAGGACTAAGGAAATAATATCTTTTGGATAATTTAAGTTTCTCAATGTCAGAGAAAAGAATGATAAACTTGGAAAAGGGGAGTGAAGAACTCTATAACACTGGAAATAGCAGTATGAAGTCACAGTTCTAGATACAGGTGAGTATGTCTTTTGATGTACATAACCACAAATATCTATGAAGTTCTTATCTAAGTCTACTTAGGGGACTTATAAGCATCGACACCCAGTAATTTGTCATGTCCAGATCATAGTTTTTAAATATGGCCCTCAATGAAAGGACCTATGGTTTGTTGGAGAAAGGCTGACTCCAGGACTAGGGCAGACCAAGTGAAATATGAACCTGGAGTTTTCCATTAGTAAGAAAGTGCTCAAAGAATGACTGTGTATGTGTGCTCAGCTGCTTCAGTCCCGTCCAGCTTTTTGCAACCCCATGGACTGGAGCCTGCCATGTTCTTCTGTCCATGGGATTCTCCAGGCAAGAATACTCAAGGATGATTAATATACATCAAAGGACACAGAAACTAGCTGAAAGTGAATGCCCCTGGCCAACTCTAGGAAAATCTGAGAAAAAATAATAAATCATATCAATAGATCTTGTCCAACAAATAAGAATCCAAGAGACAATAAATGAGAAAATTAAATGGGAGACAGGCCAAAAAAAAAAACAAAATAAAAAAAAAAAAACCTGTAGAAATCTCGTTTGCACAAGAAGAAACAGAAATGATGAACTAGAAATGGAAGAGATTCATTATCTATGGTATAGGTACAGGATAAAGGGGATGGAGGATTGGAAACTGGACAAAAAGGAATGGCAGAGGTTGCAGAAGTGACACTTTTGAGCATAATTTTTTGTACAGTACTATTAAAATATATTTTTAGTGTACATAAAATATAAATAAAATTGACAAAGATTGGGGAGATAAAATGGAATAGAAACAGAAACAAATGAACGTAATTAATTCAAATGAATAACATAATTCCAGTGAAGAAGAAAACTGAATCTTTCCAAGTTAACTACTGAGTACCTTAATTTTGCCCTCTACCTTCAAGCTAAAAACAAAAACAGTAAACACAGGGTAGACGCTAGACAATAGATGTGTTTTTCAGTTTTAGCAAAACTAAATTGACCAAATTGAGCATTGAAAATTCAAATACTAGTTAGAAATACTAAAATTACATGTACTGTAGGACTAAGGAAATAATATCTTTTGGATAATTTAAGTTTCTCAATGTCAGAGAAAAGAATGATAAACTTGGAAAAGGGGAGTGAAGAACTCTATAACACTGGAAATAGCAGTATGAAGTCACAGTTCTAGATACAGGTGTGTATGTCTTTTGATGTACATAACCACAAATATCTATGAAGTTCTTATCTAAGTCTACTTAGGGGACTTATAAGCATCGACACCCAGTAATTTGTCATGTCCAGATCATAGTTTTTAAATATGGCCCTCAATGAAAGGACCTATGGTTTGTTGGAGAAAGGCTGACTCCAGGACTAGGGCAGACCAAGTGAAATATGAACCTGGAGTTTTCCATTAGTAAGAAAGTGCTCAAAGAATGACTGTGTATGTGTGCTCAGCTGCTTCAGTCCCGTCCAGCTTTTTGCAACCCCATGGACTGGAGCCTGCCATGTTCTTCTGTCCATGGGATTCTCCAGGCAAGAATACTCAAGGATGATTAATATACATCAAAGGACACAGAAACTAGCTGAAAGTGAATGCCCCTGGCCAACTCTAGGAAAATCTGAGAAAAAATAATAAATCATATCAATAGATCTTGTCCAACAAATAAGAATCCAAGAGACAATAAATGAGAAAATTAAATGGGAGACAGGCCAAAAAAAAAAACAAAACAAAACAAACCCTTTCTACACTACAATGCCAACTAAAATGTAGAAAGGAATGATGAGATTTAAAAGTCACCATTTGTGAATCACCACAGTAATAATTGTCTCAGGCTAGAACCATTGGTTGATGCTAAAACCAGTAGGTGAGTGCTTAATGAGAAACAGATTATTTTCATAGTCTCAAAGTATTAATACTTTCTAATTATGAGGGGCAAAATAGCAACTTTATGGTGGAGAAAAGTTGTGGACACTGACAAATTCAAGTGATGAAAGTTGACAGCACCACAAACAATTCCAGTAGATATAATATGCCTACTGATTTGATTTGCTGGAAAGGACACAACACCACTCCTGAGATATTTCGGACAGAAACTTATAACTCAAATATAGTAACAAGAAAACTATGTTTCCAAAGACAGAAATCAAAGGACATTCTACAAAAATGTCAAGGTTATGAGAGACAAAGACATAGAAACTACCAGACTAAAGGGGACTAAAGAGACAACACTCAGATGAAGCGAGTGGACTGGAACTTGGAACAGAAAACTTTTGCTTTTGTTGATTTTTTTTTTCTTTTCCCTATGAAAGCTATTTAATTAAGCAATTGGTAAAATCTGAATAAAGTCTGTATATCAGGTAGTAGTATTGTACCAGTGTTAACTTCCTGATTTTGAAAATTGTATTATAAAAGAGAGTATCTTTGTTTTTAGGAAAGACACACTGATGTGTTTAGTGGGTAAAGGATAATTATATCTGTATATATATTTATATTTATTACAGAGATTTATATTTATTACATTATATAATATTTGTATACATTTAATAGATACACATGTATAAAAGGAAGCAAAAGCACATGTATTAAATGCTAACATTTGAGGAATTTGATTAAAGAGTAAATTGTTTGTATTATTTTTGTGACTGTTGTTTAACTCTAGAATCAAGTCCACAATATCTCTGAGGTATGCCTGCATATGCTTGAAATGATGTCTTTTTATTCTGTAACCTCTAATGTATTAGAGAAGAGATCCTCAAAAGAACAGGAATGGCTATAACAAGCAGTATGTAATAATGCCGTAAAGGTCACTGAATACATGGATCCTCAGCTATTTTGCGCTCTGAGTTACCCCAGGCAATTCTCCCCCACCTTCTCCCCTCTCTCCAATCCAGATCTCAGTTCCTGGAAGGAAATACTAGCAGCTAGAACCCAAGCAGATGCTGTTTCACTCACCTAATATAAATGACAATGCTATGCAGTGGTTTGATATGATTTCAAATGCATTTGTTTATAACAGAAATGATGATGTTCTTAACAGTGAAATTGTTTTCAAGAATGAAGTTATCATTTTGATATAGTATAAGGGAAATTAAGCATCAGGATGTCAACGTGTCTGTTTTCTGATAAGTCCTCTAGCTCAGGTGCAGAGGGGTTCTGCTGGGGGCTTATCAAGCGACTATTAAAAAGCAACTATGGAGAGGGAACATTTAGACTATAAACACCCACATTTGTGACGACTATTTATGAGTGGCTGGTTTGGACAAGGCCACCCTTGGCTGATCTAAATACCTTTCCAAAGACCTTGAGGCATTAGCTCCTGCCATGATAAAGACTCTTCTTTTACTGGCATTGGTGAAAGCCCGTGTAGCCACTTTGTGAAAACAATCATCTTGCTTGTCACCACCACCACATCATTCCCTTGCAACATGCTCTAGCAACTTGAAGGTTTTACTTTTGTTTGGCCAACAGATGGTTAAACCATTTATCTCTGAGAACCAACTGCATAAAGGTAGTCCTCAAAGTACATTTGGACTTCATTCCCTCATCTCCCCTCTGGGGAACAATAATATAATCTATCATTTGTTTGGAATATGTTATTTATTTGTTGGCTTGTTAAGCCATTATTCTCTACTACTAGCTTGTGAAATTATTTAAGCCCCATAGTAAATCTGTGTTTAAAATGTTGGCAAAGATGGTCTCACTCTCTGAGCCTCATTTGCCACCCTCAAATCAAAGAGATGATAAATATAAGAACAAGGGGAAAAAATGTGATTTGGGAATAAATAAAGGAACCACAGTGTTTTAGTGGACATGAGACATTTGAGTCATTTTTATAAAAGAATTTCTTTCACTTTTGGTGGGATAATCAACCAGGATAGCATTTATGAAGAGGCAATTTGGCAACCTCAAACAACCTAAACATTGAGAATTTCTTCTCAGCAGTTTCACTTCTAGGAACCCATTCTGTAGAAACAGGAAATGTTTTGCATCTGTAAACTCCATCAGCATGCCTGCTTCTGCACAGCCTAAAGATAATCAGATTAGGCATGAAAGGCTGGATCCAGCAGCTCCACTACATCAACCAAGCTCAATTCTCTAATTACATAAAATTAGACCAAAACAAATCTGCCAGATTACTATTAATTTTAATGGCATCATTCCTGTTGCTTTTAGTGGCATCTTAGCATCTTGGATCATCTTCTCAGATGATGATCTGAGAAGGCTTGTACCTTCTTGAGAGCCTGGGTTCTTAAGACCATTTCTTTCTCCTACTGTAATCAGTGTGTGTGTAGATTTTCTAATAGAACAGTATAAAAAGTTAGTGTTAGGGACATTTCTGTAGTTCAGTATACTAAGAAATATAGGTTACAGTGACGAGAATATAGCAAACATTGTGGGAACTTACAGTATCTTTGAGGGGATCCTCAAAAGAATATACGGAGTCTCTTTGAATCTAGCAAATATCAGAACTCTTAAACACTATAGAATATGGCCTCACTCACGTGGATGTCACAATACACTCATAGAGGTTATCTTTCAGAGTCTCGAACTATGTTACAGCCCTCTCCTATATCCCCTTCCTGCTTTTCCTAATTCCTCATCTTTTACATAACAAACCCACATTTTTCTCTCTAAATAATTTTTCTGGGGTCACTCCTTTTCCTCTCAGCTGAAGATGCCTGCTTTCCCTTGATACAAAAGGGAAATACTTTTAATGCACCGTAAAAAATAGTTACAGTTAACTCAGATTCTAGAAGGAAAATTATCAGCTATAGAATATTAAGCATATTAAACTTTCAGAGTCTTCTTATTGGTAAAATGGATAACTGAGGTATCTACCTCATATATGAATCTGAGGATTAAGTGAAGTCATACACACTTAATAGGCCTGCAGGAAGAACTGACTCTTTCTGTCATTTTTAGTAGTAGTATATTAATAGCTTCACTTGGAGAAGGTTCCTGACTCTCTTTCTTGACTACCTTCTGATTTACTCAACTTGTAGAATAACTAAAAAGGAGAGGACTATCAACAATCCATATTTGTTTCTTCTTTCTTCTCCTCCCCCCATCTCCATAATATCTAAACAAATACATTGCTTAAACATATTTTATTTCAGAAGTTGTGGAAGGGAAATTTCCTAAGTAGAATCAGCACTACTGGGAGAGAATGAATGGAAGGAGTTAAGATTCATGTTAATGCCATGTTCATTTCAGACATCTCAAGACAGGCTTCAAGTCTGTAGATGGGAGGGTCACCTGCTTATCTCCTCAACATCAGCCACTCTTTAGCTAGACACAAGCTGGGCAGCCAAGAGACCCTATATAATCCCTCCACACTACACCCCAAACTACCTGAGAAGTTGCTCCTTCTTTGCACAAACTGCTCACAAAAATTTAAACAAGGCAGAGTCGTATTCCAAGTTTCATAAGCACAACATTTATACTTTTAAATATGCTCAATATTCAGAAATATTTTATATGAGAAATACATAATCTTCCAAGAATTATTTTCTTTGACAGAGTCCAGGTCCAATGTAGATATTGTGTGGTTTTTAATATTCATAGAATATAGTATACTAAGTTAAATCCTTAATGTCCTATAAAATGCATTCATTTTTTTCCCCTTCAGGTTATTACTACAATTGAGGTAGTCCTCTGCTTATCTTCCTCCTAAATTTGAATTTAACCCCTATCTGTTCAGAAATGTTTGACTTGTAGAGTTATGAGCCAATATCCATTTAAACCAATGACCCCATAAGAGACTGACCCAGACATGCCTGTGAGTGTCCAAGAATCTCTGGTGGAGGCGTGAGCTGGTGGTGGACTGCTGCAGGGTGGGGCCACTGAGTTCAGCAGTGCGTGCATGGGGCCTTTTGAAGGAAGTCACCATTATCCTCATTACCTCCACCATAGTTTGGAGGTACAAATGGCAGGGAGGGACCACAGTCCTTCCCATCAACAGAAAATTGGATTAAAGACTTACTGAGCACAGCACACCCATCAGAAAAATATCCAGGTTTCCCCCGCAGTCAGTCTCTCCAAACAGGAAGCTTCCATAAGCCTCTTATCCTTATCCATCAGAGGGCACACAGAATGAAAACCACAATCATAGAAAACTAATCAAACTGATCGCGTGGACCACAGCCTTGTCTAACTCAATAAAACTATAAGCCATGCCATGTAGGGCCACCCAAGATGGACGGATCATGGTGGAAAGTTCTGACAAAATGTGGTCCAACGAAGAAGAGAATGGTAAACCACTTCAGTATTCTTGCCCTGAGAACCCCATGAACAACATGAAAAGGCAAAAAGATATGACACTGAAATATGAACTCACCGGGTCAGTAGGTACCAAATATGCTCCTGGAGAAGAGTGGAGAAAGAATGAAGAGACGGAGCAAAACTGAAAACAACGTCCAGTTATGGATGTGACTAGTGATGGAAGTAGAGTCCAATGCTGTAAAGAGCAATACTGCATAGGAATCTGGAACGTTAGGTCCATGAATCAAGGTAACTTAGAAGTGGTCAAACAGGAGATGTTAAGAGTGAATGAATGTCGACATTTTAGGAGTCAGTGAACTAAAATGGACTCAAAAGTGCAAATTTAATTCAGATGACCATTGCATCTACTACTGTGGGCAAGAATCCCTTAGAAGAAATGGAGTAGCCCTCACAGTCAACAAAAGAGTCCAAAATGCAGTACTTGAGTGTAAGCTCAGAAATGACAGAATGATCTCTCTTCATTTCCAGGGCAAATCATTCAATATCACAGTAATCCAAGTCTATGCCCCAACCAGTAATGCTGAAGAAGCTGAAGTTGAACAGTTCTATGAAGACCTGTAAGACCTTCTAGAACAAACACCCAAACAAAATGTCCTTCCATCACAGGGGACTGGAGGTCAAGAGATACCTGGAGTAACAGGCAAATTTGGCCTTGGGTACAGAATGAAGCAGGAGAAAGGCTAACAGTTTTTTCAAGAGAACGCGTTGGTCATAGCAAACACCCTCTTTCAACAACACAAGAAAAGACTCTATACATGGACATCACTCAATGGTCAATACTGAAATCAGATTGATTATAATCTTTCAGCCAAAAATGGAGAAGCTCTATACAGTCAGCAAAAACAAGACTGGGTACTAACTGTGGCTCACATCATGGACTCCTTATGGCCAAATTCAAAATTAAATGGAAGAACGCAGGGGAAACCACTAGACCATTCAGGTATGACCTAAATCAAATCCCTTACTATTATATGGTGGAAGGGAGAAATAGATTCACGGGATTAGAGCTGATAGAGTGCCTGAAGAACAATGGATGGTGGTTTATAACACTGTACAGGAGGCAGTGATTAAGACCATTCCCAAGAAAAAGAAATGCAAAAAGGCAAAATGGTCATCTGAGGAGGCCTTACAAGTAGCTGAGAAAAGAAGAGAAGCTAAAAGCAAAGGAGAAAAGGAAAGATACACCAAACTGAAAGCAGAGTTCTAAACACTAGCAAGGAGAGATAAGAAAGCCTTCCTCGGTGATCACTGCAAAGAAATAGAGGAAAACAATAGAATGGGAAAGACTAGAGATCTCCTCAAGAAAATTGGAGATGCCAAGGGAACACTTCATGCAAAGATGGGCACAGTAAAGGCCAGAAATGTTATTTACCTAACAGAAGTAGAAGATATTAAGAAGAGGTGGTAAGAATACACAGAAGAACNCATTTTTCTCTCTAAATAATTTTTCTGGGGTCACTCCTTTTCCTCTCAGCTGAAGATGCCTGCTTTCCCTTGATACAAAAGGGAAATACTTTTAATGCACCGTAAAAAATAGTTACAGTTAACTCAGATTCTAGAAGGAAAATTATCAGCTATAGAATATTAAGCATATTAAACTTTCAGAGTCTTCTTATTGGTAAAATGGATAACTGAGGTATCTACCTCATATATGAATCTGAGGATTAAGTGAAGTCATACACACTTAATAGGCCTGCAGGAAGAACTGACTCTTTCTGTCATTTTTAGTAGTAGTATATTAATAGCTTCACTTGGAGAAGGTTCCTGACTCTCTTTCTTGACTACCTTCTGATTTACTCAACTTGTAGAATAACTAAAAAGGAGAGGACTATCAACAATCCATATTTGTTTCTTCTTTCTTCTCCTCCCCCCATCTCCATAATATCTAAACAAATACATTGCTTAAACATATTTTATTTCAGAAGTTGTGGAAGGGAAATTTCCTAAGTAGAATCAGCACTACTGGGAGAGAATGAATGGAAGGAGTTAAGATTCATGTTAATGCCATGTTCATTTCAGACATCTCAAGACAGGCTTCAAGTCTGTAGATGGGAGGGTCACCTGCTTATCTCCTCAACATCAGCCACTCTTTAGCTAGACACAAGCTGGGCAGCCAAGAGACCCTATATAATCCCTCCACACTACACCCCAAACTACCTGAGAAGTTGCTCCTTCTTTGCACAAACTGCTCACAAAAATTTAAACAAGGCAGAGTCGTATTCCAAGTTTCATAAGCACAACATTTATACTTTTAAATATGCTCAATATTCAGAAATATTTTATATGAGAAATACATAATCTTCCAAGAATTATTTTCTTTGACAGAGTCCAGGTCCAATGTAGATATTGTGTGGTTTTTAATATTCATAGAATATAGTATACTAAGTTAAATCCTTAATGTCCTATAAAATGCATTCATTTTTTTCCCCTTCAGGTTATTACTACAATTGAGGTAGTCCTCTGCTTATCTTCCTCCTAAATTTGAATTTAACCCCTATCTGTTCAGAAATGTTTGACTTGTAGAGTTATGAGCCAATATCCATTTAAACCAATGACCCCATAAGAGACTGACCCAGACATGCCTGTGAGTGTCCAAGAATCTCTGGTGGAGGCGTGAGCTGGTGGTGGACTGCTGCAGGGTGGGGCCACTGAGTTCAGCAGTGCGTGCATGGGGCCTTTTGAAGGAAGTCACCATTATCCTCATTACCTCCACCATAGTTTGGAGGTACAAATGGCAGGGAGGGACCACAGTCCTTCCCATCAACAGAAAATTGGATTAAAGACTTACTGAGCACAGCACACCCATCAGAAAAATATCCAGGTTTCCCCCGCAGTCAGTCTCTCCAAACAGGAAGCTTCCATAAGCCTCTTATCCTTATCCATCAGAGGGCACACAGAATGAAAACCACAATCATAGAAAACTAATCAAACTGATCGCGTGGACCACAGCCTTGTCTAACTCAATAAAACTATAAGCCATGCCATGTAGGGCCACCCAAGATGGACGGATCATGGTGGAAAGTTCTGACAAAATGTGGTCCAACGAAGAAGAGAATGGTAAACCACTTCAGTATTCTTGCCCTGAGAACCCCATGAACAACATGAAAAGGCAAAAAGATATGACACTGAAATATGAACTCACCGGGTCAGTAGGTACCAAATATGCTCCTGGAGAAGAGTGGAGAAAGAATGAAGAGACGGAGCAAAACTGAAAACAACGTCCAGTTATGGATGTGACTAGTGATGGAAGTAGAGTCCAATGCTGTAAAGAGCAATACTGCATAGGAATCTGGAACGTTAGGTCCATGAATCAAGGTAACTTAGAAGTGGTCAAACAGGAGATGTTAAGAGTGAATGAATGTCGACATTTTAGGAGTCAGTGAACTAAAATGGACTCAAAAGTGCAAATTTAATTCAGATGACCATTGCATCTACTACTGTGGGCAAGAATCCCTTAGAAGAAATGGAGTAGCCCTCACAGTCAACAAAAGAGTCCAAAATGCAGTACTTGAGTGTAAGCTCAGAAATGACAGAATGATCTCTCTTCATTTCCAGGGCAAATCATTCAATATCACAGTAATCAAAGTCTATGCCCCAACCAGTAATGCTGAAGAAGCTGAAGTTGAACAGTTCTATGAAGACCTGTAAGACCTTCTAGAACAAACACCCAAACAAAATGTCCTTCCATCACAGGGGACTGGAGGTCAAGAGATACCTGGAGTAACAGGCAAATTTGGCCTTGGGTACAGAATGAAGCAGGAGAAAGGCTAACAGTTTTTTCAAGAGAACGCGTTGGTCATAGCAAACACCCTCTTTCAACAACACAAGAAAAGACTCTATACATGGACATCACTCAATGGTCAATACTGAAATCAGATTGATTATAATCTTTCAGCCAAAAATGGAGAAGCTCTATACAGTCAGCAAAAACAAGACTGGGTACTAACTGTGGCTCACATCATGGACTCCTTATGGCCAAATTCAAAATTAAATGGAAGAACGCAGGGGAAACCACTAGACCATTCAGGTATGACCTAAATCAAATCCCTTACTATTATATGGTGGAAGGGAGAAATAGATTCACGGGATTAGAGCTGATAGAGTGCCTGAAGAACAATGGATGGTGGTTTATAACACTGTACAGGAGGCAGTGATTAAGACCATTCCCAAGAAAAAGAAATGCAAAAAGGCAAAATGGTCATCTGAGGAGGCCTTACAAGTAGCTGAGAAAAGAAGAGAAGCTAAAAGCAAAGGAGAAAAGGAAAGATACACCAAACTGAAAGCAGAGTTCTAAACACTAGCAAGGAGAGATAAGAAAGCCTTCCTTGGTGATCACTGCAAAGAAATAGAGGAAAACAATAGAATGGGAAAGACTAGAGATCTCCTCAAGAAAATTGGAGATGCCAAGGGAACACTTCATGCAAAGATGGGCACAGTAAAGGCCAGAAATGTTATTTACCTAACAGAAGTAGAAGATATTAAGAAGAGGTGGTAAGAATACACAGAAGAACAGTACAAAAAAGATCTTGATGACCTGATAACCACAATGATATGATCACTCTCCTAGAGCCAGACATCCTGGTGTGCAAAGTCAAGTGTGCCTTAGGAAACACCACTACAAACAAAGCTAGTGGAGGTGAGGGAAATCCAGCTGAGCTATTTCAAATCCTAAAAGATAATGTTGTGAAAGTGCTGCACTCAATATGCCAGCAAATTTGGAAAACTCAGCTATGCCAAGGGAACACTTCATGCAAAGATGGGCACAGTAAAGGCCAGAAATGTTATTTACCTAACAGAAGTAGAAGATATTAAGAAGAGGTGGTAAGAATACACAGAAGAACAGTACAAAAAAGATCTTGATGACCTGATAACCACAATGATATGATCACTCTCCTAGAGCCAGACATCCTGGTGTGCAAAGTCAAGTGTGCCTTAGGAAACACCACTACAAACAAAGCTAGTGGAGGTGAGGGAAATCCAGCTGAGCTATTTCAAATCCTAAAAGATAATGTTGTGAAAGTGCTGCACTCAATATGCCAGCAAATTTGGAAAACTCAGCAGTGGCCACAGGACTGGAAAAGGTCACTTTTCATTTCAATCCCAAAGAAAGGCAATGCCAAAGAATGTTCAAACTACTGCACAATTGCACTCATCTCACACACTAGTAAAGTAATGCTCAAAATTCTCCAAGCCAGACTTCAAACAGTATGTGAACTGTGAACTTCCAGACATTCAAGCTGGATTTAGAAAACGCAGAGGAACCGGAGATCAAATTGCCAACATCCGTTGGATCATCGAAAAAGCAAGAGAGTTCCAGAAAAACATCTATTTCTGCTTTATTATGCCAAAGCCTTTGACTGTGTTGATCACAACAAACTGTGGAAAATTCTTCAAGAGATAGGAATACCAGACCACTTTACCTGCCTCCTGAGAAATTTGTTTGCAAAACTGAAAACAATGTCCAGTTGTGGATGTGACTGGTGATGGAAGTAGAGTCCAATGCTGTAAAGAGCAATACTACATAGGAATCTGGAACGTTAGGTCCATGAATCAAGGTAACTTAGAAGTGGTCAAACAGGAGATGAAGCACAGGTCAAGAAGCACAGTTAAAACCAGACATGGAACAACAGACTGGTTCCAAATTGGGAAAGGAGTGTGTAAAGGCTGTACCTTGTCATCCTGCTTATTTAACTTATATGCAGAGTACATACATCATGTAAAATGCTGGGTCAGATGACACACAAGCTGGAATCAAGAATTTCTTGGGAGAAATATCAATAAACTCAGATATGCAGAAAGCGTAGAAGAACTCAAGAGCCTCTTGATGAAAGTGAAAGAAGAGAGTAAAAAGCTCGCTTAAAACTCAACATTCAGAAAACTAAGATCATGGCATCTGGTCTCATTGCTGCTGCTGCTGCTAAGTCACATCAGTCATGTCTGACTCTGTGTGACCCCATATACAGCAGCCCACCAGGCTCCTCTGTCCCTGGGATTCTCCAGACAAGAATACTGGAGTGCCATTTCCTTCTCCAGTGCATGAAAGTGAAAAGTGAAAGTGAAGTCGCTCAGTCGTGTCTGACTCTTCGCAACCCCATGGACTGCAGCCCACCAGGCTCCTCTGTCCATGGGATTTCCCAGGCAAGAATACTGGAGTGAGTTGCTATTGCCTTCTCCTTCCAGTCTCATTACTTCATGGCAAATAGATAGGGAAACAATGGAAATAGTGAGAGGCTTTATTTTTTGAGGCTCCAAAATTACTGCAGATGGTGACTGCAGCCATGAAATTAAAAGATACTTGCCTCTTTGAAGAAAATCTATGATCAACCTAGACAGCATATTAAAAAACAGAGACATTACTTTGCCATCAAAGGTTCATCTAGTGAAAGCCAATAGTCATGTATGGATGTGAGAGTTGGACTATAAAGAAAGCTGAGTGCAGAAGAATTGATGCTTTTGAACTGCGGTGTTGGAGAAGACTCTTGAGAGTCCCCTGGACTGCAAGGAGATCCAACCATCCCATCCGAAAGGAAATCAGTCCTGAATATTCATTGGAACGACTGATGCTGAAGCTGTAGCTGCAATACTCTGGCCACCTGATGCTTAGAACTTACTCCTTAGAAAAGACCCTGATGCTGGGAAAGATTGAAGGCAGGAGGAGAAGGGGATGACAGAGGAAAAGATGATCAGATGGCATCACTGACTCTATGGACATGAGTTTGAGCAAGCTCTGGGAGTTTTTGATGTATAGGGAAGCCTGGTGTGCTGCAGTCCATGGGGTCGCAAAGAGTCAGACATAACTGAGCGACTGAAATGAAATGAACCATTTAAACAGCCAATCCAGCAGTCTCCCATCTAGGAGAAGGGTCCTGAGTTTGGGGTGCAGATTGGAAAGTGGGCTCTGGAGTTAGAATTAGAAACACTGCTTCTACCTGCTGATAATTTTCTGAACTTGTAGGAGTAACTTGCAGTGAAATGAAGTGAAGTCGCTCAGTTGTGTCCGACTCTCTGCGACCCCATGGACTGTAGCCTATCCAGCTCCTCTGTCCATGGGATTTTCCAGGCAAGAGTGCTGGAGTGGATTGCCATTTCCTTCTCCAGGGGATCTTCCCGATCCAGGAATCGAACCTGGGTCTCCTGCATTGCAGGCAGACGCTTTACCGTCTGAGCCACCAGGGAAGCCAAACCTGTAGTAGTAGCCCTTTCATGGCCTGTACAATATGGCTAATATCTGCATCAATGTTATCAGGTTGTTTTGGGGACTACGTGAGAAAGGAAATGCCAATCACTTAGCACCATGCCTAGTTTAAAATAAACAATTTATTGTCATCTTCAGCAACTATCTCCTGGAAATAGCCTGAAATAAGATTCAAGGGATATTTATTTTCCCCGGACTGGGGAGCCTGGTGGGCTGCTGTCTGTGGGGTCACACAGAATTGGACATGACTGAAGTGACTTAGCAGCAGCAGTAGCAGCAGGTTTATCAATGACCACCTCTCTGGATAGCTACTTGCCTTTCCTAGTTTTCATTTCCCCAGCCATACATGTGAATAGATAGATCAATATTTTTTTTAGAATTTTTTAATTGAAGTATCTTTGACTACAATAAGCCAATTTTCCTGGGTTCTTTTAGCTCTAAAATCCTTTTAGAATCTTTTCTTATTTATTCAGAGTCAATAAGGTGAATATCAGTAATCCTTTTTTTCTTTTGACACACTGATTATAACAAACACTTTCAAAGACTAAGAAAAGCATACTGGAAAGACTGCCATGTGCTTGTCAGTAATGTATTTGTGACAGCTGCAAATAACAGGAGATTATGATACAGTGCTATTCATACTCTAATAAGGGAAATTCAAGGTGCTGGTGGAGAGAGAATGTAGAAAGAGCGCACAGTGATCCCCGAGCAGAAGTAACATCCAAACTGAGAACTGGTATGTAGGTATTACTCTCAAAACACAGGGATAACCACAGTGTATTTAAAATATGAGTTTTGAAGAGAATGTATTTGGAGGGGGCCACTATTCAACAACTTTTTACTTTTTAAAAAAATGTTTGCATTGTTATTATACTATATCACTGATCTCCAGGTAAGCATTTTTTTTTTTTTTTAGGCTGGTGGAAAGATAGGGAAAAGCAACTCAACATTTATCACAAGGGTTTTTCTTTTTCTTTTTATGTAAACATTATATATTACAGAGCCATACTTAATTTTCTTGAAAAAAATATTCTTTACACATATTCTTTAATATTTCATAACACGGCCTAGTGGAAGTATTAGGAACTTAATGACTAAGTTAATACAAGAAAAAAACGCCTGATAAAAATTCTATCACATTAGGTAGAATTTTGTTTTTAAAGAGGATAGATGAGAAACATCTACTTGGCCTGTTAGAGAAGTAATTTTCACCAAAAACAGGGCAAATAAGAATAGAAAGAAAGACATGGAATTGATAGTAACAAGACAAAGCCAGCCTTGACTGCAAAGTGTACATCATACATTTAGATTTGGAAAAAACAGTTACTTTAGGCACATTGTGCTTTTTTTTTTTTTTAGCTTTAATTTGACTCAATTAACAGACTACCTACATTTCAGGTATTTCCTGCTAGATGAATTACTGGGTTATAATTTTTGAAATAACTATCCAGCATTTCTTCACTCACCTAAAAGAAAATGAGAAGGTGGTTTGTTGAACTACTACATATTTGCCTTAAAAAACCCACAAAATTAGTAAAATAAGAGATATTGTAGCTATATATTTCATGTCTACTTAGAACATACAGGACATTTTTAAAAGGAATAAAAATAAATCATGACAAGTTAATCATCTTGAAGATTTATGTAACTCCAGCTCTATAATGTAATTATTTTTAAGGGAACAGAGTTCAAGACACACTGCTGCTGCTGCTGCTAAGTTGCTTCAGTCATGTCCAACTCTGTGCGATCTCATAGACAGCAGACCACCAGGCTCCCCCTGTCCCTGGGATTCTCCAGGCAAGAACACTGGAGTGGGTTGCCATTTCCTTCTCCAATGCATGAAAGTGAAAAGTGAAAGTGAAGTCCCTCAGGCCTGTCCGACTCTTAGCGACCCCATGGACTGCAGCCTACCAGGCTCCTCAGTCCCTGGGATTTTCCAGGCAAGAGTACTGGAGTGGGTTGCCATTGCCTTCTCTGCAAGACACACTATTCTTTTCTAATTGGGATCAAAAAATCTTTCAGAACTTCCTTTCGGAACCGACTTGGGACAACTGTAGGTAAATGATACATGCTCAATGAATATCTTTCTTTTTCTACAGCATTAAAGTTATCTTGGCACCAAGCCTTAGATTTGAGGTTGAAACTTAATCAGTGTTTCTGAAACCCTCAGGTCATGTAACGAATGTAAAGTCGGTCCCAGGCTACTCAAGTGCCCCTTCTTAGAGTGCTCACCAGAAGCCAGAGCAAAAACACTGTAGACAGACATAGGAGCCTCAGTTGCCCAAGATTCTACCAGACAGAGCACCACTGAGAAAAGAACATAATTTAAAAAGTATTAAACACACAGGAAACTCTCCATCATTAATTAAACATAATAGGATGGTTAAAACCCCCAAGAACTTTGGATAACAGGAAATCTAAAGAGACTATAAAATAACTCTAATTAAAAACATCAACCATTAAGAAATCAAAAAGAACAAAAAATTGAGAGAAATAGAACTTTAAATACTAAGTAATGGAAGGCCTAAAGACAAGTAATAAAGTTACTGAAATTTAACAATTTTCTAACTATCAGGTCAGCAAGAATTAGAAAAGCTGCCCATAACAAGTGTTGGTAAGGATGTGGAAGAATGTAGAATGGAAACTCATTCCTATACTTCAGTTAGAAATGCAAATTGGTACAACCACATGAAGCAAACTGCTACTACTCTAGGAAATGGAAGATAGTCACATTCATTTATCCTCTACCCAACTCTGCAATTCTCTTCCTAATCAAATACCCTAGGGAAATTTTTACCCTTCTGCAATAAAATTTGTAAAAGAATTTCCATAGAAGCATCAATCACAAGTGAATAGAAAAAGTGTGCTGCATCTACATAATACAATGCTATAAAATAGAGAAAAAGGAATAAATAGATATCAACATAAACAGATATCAGGAAAAAACACTTTCGAGGAAAAAGTCAAGTTGAAAACCAAAGTGTGATTCCATCTTTATAAAAAGTCAAAAATGTGTAAGACTAGACACTATGTTATTTAGATAGCAATAATTATGCATTTTAAAAGGAAAAGGATGCTAAATTAAGAGATCAAACTTTGCCTGATTTCAAAATAAACAAAAAATTGTATTTCAAGTAAGAAACTATCTAATTTCCATTTTTTCTTTATCTGTACCCATTGTCTCCTTTAGCTGATCTATTTTTTTTTTTTTTTTGTGGGTGGGGTAATTTCTAGTTTATTCTTCTGATATTTTTCCTTATACACAGAAAGCAGCATACTATATCTAATATTTTATTTATCTACTGTAACAATCGGGGTTCTCCAAAGGAAAAGAACCAATAGGGTACATAAAATTCGCAGGCTAGAAATTCAGGAAAGAGCTGATGTCATAGTCTTGAGTCTGAAACCTGTAGGGCAGGCCAGCAGGCTAGAAACTCAGGCACGAATTCTGTGTTAGTCTAGAGGCAGAATTCCTTCTCTGAGAAACCTGAATTTTGCTCCCGTGGCCTTCAGCTGATTGGTTGAGGCTCACCTACATTGTGGATGCTAACTTACTTTCCTTAAGGCCACCTTGCCTGAGAGCTCAATTGGAAAAGATCTGCCTGCAATGTCGGAGACCTGGGTTCAATCCTTGGGTTGGGAAGATCCCCTGGAGAAGAGAAACACCAGCCACCCCAGTACTCTGGCCTGGAGAATTCCATGGACTGTACAGTCCATGGGGTTGCAGAGTTGGACACGACTGAGTGACTTTCACTTTCACTATGGCCAACTGATTGTAAATGTTAATATCTAGAAAACGCCTCCACAGCAACATCTAGATTAGTATTTGACCAAACGAGTGAGCACCACAGCCTAGCCAAGATATTATATAAAGTTAACCGTCTCATCTACTTCCTTTCCTTTTGGTCTTACTTTTCCATTTGACCATCTAGCCTAGAGATGTTGCTATATATGTGGTCATGTATAATATGTCAAGTATTTTCCTTCAGTTTTTTAAATGGCAGCTTAACACTCTATTGTATAGATACATTTATTTAACCATATGATTCCATTATTTTATAAATATGGTACAATAAAAAATCCTGCACATACATTGCTTCATATTTGTTCCAGTATATTTTAGGAGTAGATTCCTAAAAGGCATATACATGCATAATTTTCTTTCATGTCATTAAATTTCCCCTCCATTGGGGTCAGATCTATTAGCACTCTGCCCAGCAACATTGAAGAAAGCCTGTTTTACCATAATCTCATCAAAGGCAAATTTTTTAAAAAAATTTTATTAAATGTATATTTTCTTCTCAGTTGGATAAGAATGGAATCTCAGTGAAATAAGAAAAATCTCCTTCTACAAAAGGATGGGAAGCTCTCACCTCCCAGTCCCAGGCCAGAGCCACCCTCCACTAAGGGGATGTCAGGAAACTCATCTGAAGTCCTAAATCATCACCATTGAATGAGGGGTAGCAAACTCGCTCTCAAACAAGACTCCCTGATACAAGACAGAATTTGGCAGCCCAGAGGGAAGAACAGGAATACTGAGAAAATCCCACCCCTGCAGCTAAAGTACACAGAAGCTAAGACAGAGGCTGGAAATGAGTAAGAACATCTCTTGCCCATCAAAAGGCTCACAGTGAATAATGATCAATGTCAGGATTTTCTGAGAACAGATCAGCTTCCCTGGAACAACATGGATCTCCAAACAAGAATCAGAAGCTGATGGGAATGGTGCACGTTTACTAGGGGGACAACCACAGATGGTCAATGCAGACTGAACTCTTAAGTGAGCTTCTTCAAGTGGAAGAAAACAGGTTTGGCATTTCCTTTTAAGGGAGGCAACCCTGTAAGTGGAGAGTCCTATACTTATTTGGGAGCTTGTATTTTTACAGGTCCTTCACTAGAGGCCCAGGGAAGGGTGAGGATGAAGTGGGAAAGGGGAACAGGTGAAGGTATTCAGGATCTAACTTGGCAGATAAGATCTACCCTGTTGATTTGGTGGAAGAACAAAGCTTAAGAAATGGCAGTCTTTGACTATCTTCTCACTATTTTGCTCTTCTAGCAGTGAAATTGTGCTCTAACAACTGGCTATCACTGCACTGCTCAAGTTATGTGTCTTAAATATTGAGAAGCAATACCATGAGACATGTTTGAGGGAAGAGTCTATTCTTTGATCATTTCAGTGACACTTTCATCATTACTCAGAAGCTGTCATAAATTGTCAGCAGGTTCACACTCAGTCCCCAGTGGCAGTCACCCTCTACCAGTGACTCATCAAGTTTGAACAGTGAGCTCCCTATATGACCATTGTGAGCTGAACTTTATGACTGTTCTTTGGCCATGACCCAGAAACATACAGGATAATCTGGTCCTTGAGTAAAATTAGGGAGAGGGAAGTTGCCTCAAAACTTAACAGATGGAATGGTAGGTCTCAGAGTTGAATTCAATTTGATACAGAGAAATGAATTGATGTGGTATTTCTTTTACTGAGATATGTGGAATGAAATTTATACTCATTACACATAAATGAATTTCAACTATATATTAGGGAATAATTCATCTAATACCAAAAATAAAAGTTCCCAATTAAAAGAATTTTATTCTTTAAATACATGTTTGATTTTAGCAGAAAAGGTTTAAGCACAAGAGGACAATTTGTTTCACATATGTCATGACAATTACATCTCCGACCTGGACAAGCAGCTGTTCCACTTAACAGTTGTGGAAGGACTAAATTACCTTTCAAAGTTCCCTGGAATACAAATACTGACATTTTTGCAAATATATTTCACTGTAATGTTTTTGTACCAAATGCTAGAGGTAGACAGAAATGATACAATCCTCTTCAGTAGACATTATTCCACCAATGCTTTCTATTTAAGAGGTCCACTGGAGACTGTGATAGTTACAGCAGTTTAAGGAGTGTTGGCTAGAGGGAGTAATCCAATAACCTAACTGCCATGAGAAATTAATCTAAATGTTAATACTTCCACATCCCAGACTCCTCTGGGTGTGGGTTTGAAAGAAGGGTAGCAAGGCAGAATGTTACTGGGGGAATTGCCAGAGGGACACACCAGAGGAAGCATTGTACAATCTCTTTCATGATAAGATGGAATCCAATTAGAACTTGGCCACACAGGCAATGTTTTTCAAGTAAATCAATGCATGATCTTTGCAGATGTCTATATCCAGACTCCAACTGAAGGTAAGGAGGGTTTTAGTCTAGGTGCTGCTAGAAATGGAATGTTCCTTAGCTGAGTGTCTCTAAATGAGAGAGTAGGTTCATCTGTAGGCACTAATTAGGAACCAATGACCTGTTAAACCCTGCGACAGTCACTAGAACGTTGTAATTCATTACACACAGAGTATTTTTGGACACATTGCCATTTACAAGTCAGTTTCTCTCTCTCTCTTACACACACTTAAACAGAAACATACACACACACCAAAATTCTATATTTGTACTTCAAGAAAGTTATAGTTTAGATTGTGGATGAGAGAGTGAAAACAGATGCTGCTGCTGCTAAGTCACTTCAGTCGTGTCTGACTCTGTGCAACCCCATAGACGGCAGCCCACCAGGCTCCACCGTCCCTGGGATTCTCCAGGCAAGAACACTGGAGTGGGTTGCCATTTCCTTCTCCAATGCAGGAAAGTGAAAAGGGAAAGTGAAGCCGCTCAGTCATGTCCGACTCTTAGCAACCCTAAGGACTGCAGCCTACCAGGCTCCTCCGTCCACGGGATTTTCCAGGCAAGAGTACTGGAGTGGAGTGCCATTGCCTTCTTCTGTATATTCCTTAAACAACTAAAAACACACAACTCTAATTTTATACTTTAAACAACATAAAGTTAAACACTGACTGTTCCAGGAATTGTGTTGATGACATATTAAATGGACTTAAAATATATGGAAACAGGTGCTCTGTACAGTGCTAGGAGGCAAGGAGGGTGCAATGATTGGCTTAAAAAATAATAGACATATTTGTTCTCCTGAAATCCAGACTTGTTTGGTACCAAATGCTGGAGGCAGACAGAACTAATACAATTGGTAAGATAGCTATTAATCCAACATAACCCTACCAGGTGGCACTCCCGCCTGCCATTCCAGGATACATAAGAGACATGGGATCAGTCCCTGGGCTTGGATGATCCCCTGGAAGACGGCATGGCAACCCACTCCAGTATTCTTGCCTGGAGAATCTCATGGGCAGAAGAACCTGGCAGGCTACAGTCCACAGCGTCACAAAGAATGGGACTTGACAGAAATGACTCAGCACACACATTTCTCATCAACTCACTTTCTTCCCCTCTTTTCAACTTTATGATAAGCATCCTGCTGTGATTCTCTTTTGAATTTTGTTGATCTTTGTCACTGTGGTTATCTATTCTCTCTTCTATACTTTTCCTTCAAGATATCAAAGCCTCCCTTCTGCCCCCAAGGAGCTGTGGGAGAAGATTACTCCATCCTTCTTAAGGGTAAAATATGTGACTCAGGCATAAACTGATTAGGATATTCTCATCTCTGATTAAACAAAATTGGATCAATAAGAGGTGAGGCATGGGTTTGCTAAAAGTTTAAGCTTCCTTGTTTTAGGAAAACGTCTTAAAGAGACATTTATTACACTGTATCAGGATGAAGAAGCTTGCTGCCCCAGGAACTGTTGGTGGCCTTATTCTGACCACAGAAAAAAAGCTGGTACGGAATAGGGCTAAGGCAAGAGATGAAGTGATATAGACAGATCTTTGATGGTATCATTGAAACGCTGAATCCAACTAGCTCTGAAATTCACTTAATCTCTAGATTTACCAGTTATTTGAGCCAATAAATCTCCTTCATTGTTTAAGTCAATTTGAACTAAGCTTTTTCTTATTTGTAGTTGTAATGTATCCGAAATGATATTGATTATCCCATTAAACAGGACAATTTGGCAATGTTCAGAAGCCTCAAAAATGGATATACCCTCTGAGCCAGCAGTTCCTAAGGAAATAGTTGAAGAGCTATGAAGATTTATAAGCACAAGACTCTTTGTAATACTCTTTAGAATAGTCAAATATTTAGAATGACTTAAATTTCTAATGTACAGCTAATCAAGTAAACTGAACTGTCACAATACTACTGAATACCAAGCAGCCATGGAACTTGATGAAGATAGTGACATACACTTGGCAATAAATACTGCACATCATATAGAAAAATAGAAATATAGTGAGAGCATGTTTAATTAATTCATTTTCTTTTCAAAAATTGACAGTATAATAATGGTGCTCATGCCTTTCTGCGTTTTAAGTATTGAGAGCTTTGCACACATTCAGTTCAGTTCAGTGGCTCAGTCGTGTCCGACTCTTTGCAACCCCATGAATCGCAGCACGCCAGGCCTCCCTATCCATCACCATCTCCCAGAGTTCACTCAGACTCACGTCCATCGAGTCCGTGATGCCATCCAGCCATCTCATCCTCGGTCGTCCCCTTCTCCTCCTGCCCCCAATCCCTCCCAGCATCACAGTCTTTTCCAATGAGTCAACTCTTCACATGAGGTGG
>SJYX01003993.1:34568-92673 GCA_006410675.1 Oreotragus oreotragus
GGTCTTTTCCAATGAGTTAGTTCTTCATATCAGGTGGCCAAAGTATTGGAGCTTCAGCTTTAGCATCAGTCCTTTCAATGAATACTCTATTGATTTCCTTTAGGATTGACTGGTTTGATCTCCTTGCAATCCAAGGGACTCTCAAGAGTCTTCTCCAACATCACAGTTCAAAGGCATCAGTTCTTCGGTGCTCAGCTTTCTTTATAATCCAATTCTCACATCCATACATGATTACTGGAAAAACCATAGCTTTGACTAGACGGCACATGGTTGGCAAAGTAATGTCTCTGCTTTTTAATATGTCTAGGTTAGTCATAACTTTTCTTCGAAGGAGCAAGCGTCTTTTACTTTCATGGCTGCAGTCACCATCTGAGTGATATTACTTTGTAATAAAAAACTTTAACATCTCTCAAAAAAAAAAAAAAAGAAAAACCACTGAGGTATTACCTCTCAGCAGTCAGAATGGCCATCATTAGAAAGTCCAAAAATAACAAATGCTTAGGAGGGTGTGGAGAAAAGGGAATCCTCCTGTATTGTTACTGGGAATGTAATCTGGTGTAACCTCTATGGAAAATAGTATAGAGGTTCCTCAAAAAACTAAAAATAGAGTTTCTATATTGATCTAGCAGTCCCACTCCTGGGCATATACCCAGAGAAAACCATAATTAGAAAAGATATACATACACTTATGTCCACTGCAGCACTATATACAATAACCAAGACAGGGAAACAACCTAAATGTTGATCAACAGGGGAATGGATAAAGGAGATATGGTACTTACATACAACGGAATAGTACTCAGCCATAAAAAATAAGGAAATAACACCATTTGTAGCAACATGGATAGACCTAGAAATTATCATATTAAGAGAAGTAAGTCAGACAGAAAGAGACAAATAGCATATAATATGACTTATATGTGGAATCCAAAATATGACTCAAATGAACCTATCTATGAAACAGAATCATATACACAGAGAACAGACTGGTAGTTGCCAAAGGGGAGAAGTGTTTGAGGAAGGGATGAGTTGAGATTTGGGGACTAGCTGATGCAAGCTAGTATACACAGGATCTATAAACAATAAGGTCCTACTATATAGAACAGGGATCTATATTCAATATCCTGTGATAAACCATAATTGAAAACATAAGGATGTAGCTGAATCACTTTGCTGTACACTTGAAATTAACCTAATAGTGTAAATCAATTATACTTCCAAAATTTTTTTTAAAAATACCAGCACAAGAATACTAAGGCTTACCAAAGAACTAAGGTTGCTAACAACAACAGATCACATGTGAATCAGAAGCTAGCTCCTAAGTTCAAACACATCTATTTGAAAATTAATAGTATGATCAAATAAACTATTTTCGCATCATTTAAAACAACTGAAGAGTTGTTTCACTGAACATTTTACAAAATTGACTTAGTAACATTCTGTTCTATGTTAATATAGCTTCAGACAAGTTTTCCCCTCTGATTTCATCCTAGCTTGCTAAAGAAATACAGAATGTATGTTCTCAGGGAGATAAACACCTCATTCAAAACAGAAAGGTGCTATTTTCAATTTTCTGACAGAACAATTTTCAAGATGCTTGTTCTGATAATCAGTAATACCAGATATATTTCCCTTAAAATTTTTCCCGTGTAGGATTAAGAGGTAGAAACTATCATGTATAAAATAAGCTATAAGGGTATGTTGTACAGCACAGATAGCCAATGTTTTATAATAACTATAAATGGAGCATAACCTTTAAAACTGTGATTCACTATAATATACACCTATAACATATTTTACATCATCTACATTTCAATAAAAATATTTTCCCCAGGACTTCCCTGGTGGTCCAGTGTTAAAAGATCCTGCACGTCTAATGCTGGGGGTGCAGGTTTGATCCCTGGTCAGGGAACTAAGATCTCAAAAGCCACGCAGGATGGCCCTTTCTACAAAACTTCCACAAGAAAGCAAAGAATAATGCCCTTCTGCCCTTGGCAAAAGCAGTGGTTTCTCTAAGAAGACCAGTGACATCAGCCATAAAATATACAATATGGAAAGGTGTGCCTCCATCCCAACAAAAATTTAAAAATAATAATTTCCCCATGTATATTATTCAAGAAATCCAGAGAGGTGGCTCTCTAAGCCCCACTGCCGTCCCTCCATAGGAGCTGCTCCCCTAAATGAACTCTCCTGGCAGCCTGCCCTTCAGAAGGAACATGGCCTCCAGGACGGAACACAACTTTCTGATACCCATGCCAGACTTCTGACGTCCAGTACTGTGAGATAATAACCCTGTGTTGTTTTTAAGTCACTATGGCTGTGGTAATTTATTATAGCAGAAATAGAAATGAATTATAGCAGAGATGGGACTGTCATTGCCAGTGACACTGACAATACAGGGTCACTCTCCTATACTGAGGACAGTGGGCTCCTGCCCACTAGGCTGCAGGCCTCCCTGCTTCAACAGAGCAGGTCCATCTTCTATGTAGCAGTTCTTTGAAGAAAAGTTATGTGAGTAAAACCGTTTGAAATCCACTTATTGGAACCAACTCCTTTATTTATCAGATGAGGAAAAGGTAGCTCACAGATTGTCACAGCTCATGGAGTCCAGTCTCCTCCATGATGAAGAACTTAAGTCTAGGACTCCAACCCTCAGTCGAGGACAGTGAGTATATTCATTTCCATTGCTGCTATATCAAATTACCACAACCTTAGCAGCTTAAAAACAACACGTGGTTATTACCTTATAGTACTTGAGGTCAAAATTCTGACATGGGTATCACAAGGCTGTGTTCCTTTCTAGAGACTCTAGGGGAGAATGTCTTGTTGCTTTTTGCAGCCTCTAGAGGCTGCCTGTATCCCTTGGCTTGTGGCCCCTTCCTCTATGTTCATTAAGCTGCTAATATTGGGTTGAGTTCTGTTCATGCTGCTATCTCTCTGGTTCTCTCTTCCATAGTCTTATCTCCCTCTGAACACAGTCAAGAAAAGTTTTACACTTTTAAAAGCTCATGTGATTACACAGGTCAGAATGGCCATTATCAAAAAATCCACAAACAGTAAATACTGGAGAGGATGTGGAGAAAAGGGAACCCTCTTGCACAATTGATGGGAATGTAAGTTGATATAGCCACCAAGGAGAACACTATGAAATTTCCTTTAAAAACTAGGAATAAAACTACCACATGACCCAGCAATTCCACTACTGGGAATATACCTTGAGAAAACTACAATTCTAAAATATATGTACCCCAATATTCATTGCAGCATTATTTACAATAGCCAGGAAGCAACCTAGATGCCCACTGATAGAAGAATGAATAAAGAGGTGGTGGTACTTATATGCAATGGAATATTATGCAGCTACCAAAATGGGTTTAAGTCAGTTCTAGTGAGGTGGATGAACTTAGAGCCTGTTATACAGATTGAAGTAACAAAGAGAAAAACAAATATCATATATTAATGCATATATATATATAGAGAGAGAGAATCTAGAAAAATAGTACCTATTTGCAAGGCAGCAACAGAGATGTAGACATAAAGAATAGATTTGTGGACACAGTAGGGGAGGGAGAGGGAGGGATGAATTGAGAGGGTAGCCCCGAAACACATACATTACCATATGTAAAGTAGAAAGCCAGCGGAAACTTGCTGTATGATGCAGGGAGCTCAACCCAGTGCCCTGTGACAACCTAGAGGGGTGGGAGGAGTGAAGGAGGTTCAAGAGGGAGGGGACCATGTATACCTATGGCTGATTCATGCTGATGTGCGGCAGAAACCAACACAACACTGTAAAGCAATTATCCTCCAATTCAAAATATACAAATTAAAAAACAACTTCATGTGATTACATTAGACTCACCTAGATAATCCAGAATAATCTTCCTGTCTCAAGATCCTTAATTTAATCACATCAGCACAATCCTTTTTGCCTTGGAAAGAAATAGTCACAGGTACTAGAAATTAAGATGTTTGGGGGGAGCCATTATTCCGCCTACCAACGTGACTATCAATACTGTTTTCTGTCCTAGCAGGACTGACGGACACAGCATATTCACTAATATTAATTCCAACTTGCCAAGGCCATGATTCCCAAGAATAGACGTGTACACTGCTAGAGAAGTCCATAAGGAGAGGGACAGAGATGAGAGAGAGAAATCATTTTTCAAAGGTTTGGGGAATTGGTTTTATTTGGTTTTGTTTTTAAAATCACAGATGCCCTCTATTTCATGCATGGTATAAACTCTTAGCACAGTGATTATATTAATACCAACATTTCTTTTTGTATATTCTCATAGAGTTTAAATTCTATGAAAGAGACATTTTACTGATATGGGGTATATAAGAAGCAAGAAAGGAAGATTAGGAGCATTTTTCTAAAAAATATATATATATCATGTAGATTTTAATGTAAGGCCTTAGTAAGTTAGAATTCAGGTTGCACACTATCACATATAATTTATTTCACACCCCTCTCATGCAAAATGGTGAATGTCATTGCCAAGAAAACACATGTCCTTAAGTGGCTGAGTAACATGAGGAAATTTTTTGGAAAACAAACTGGTAACTCAAGTTCCTGAGGAAAAAAACTGTCAAGTCTCTTAGTCAAATAGTCCTTTTGCATTAGCAAGTTGCTGGAGGCAATGTCACAGCCTTGAATCAAGGGGTCTGGTAAGTCCTAACAGGAGGTGAAAAATGCCCCAGGAGCTCAGGAATCTCTGCTCTCTCCATGCCCTCCACACGGATCTCGGCTGTGCTGATCACATTGACAGAGATGTGACACTTACCCTCAAAGCCACCCGTCCTTTTCCTACCTTCAAATCTCTAGCTCTTTCACTCTCTCTCTCCTCCTTTTAGAGGTTATACAGCATCCTTCAATCACAGAAAATGGTGTCATTCCCCTCTTCAGTCAAAAACAAAGGAGTTTAGAGAATGTGAGATTATGCTTTAAACACTAAGATCGTACATTCTTGACATCTCTGGAGAACCCCAGAGGACAGTCATTTAACAAACATACACTGAGAACCTATTTCGCTAATTTCTGGGCAATGGGTTTTAATCTGGGTTATGCCATGGAAGCACCAGGCAAAATCTTTTAAGAAGCATATTGATGCCTGTGGTTCTACCTCTGAGAGTCTGATATAATTGTCTGGGATATGGTTCATTAAACATGCAAACCCTATGGCTGCTTACACATCCTTTATTGCCTCATGAAATTATTTTCTAGAGGAGAGAGGTGGGCCCCAGAAATAGGTATGTTAATAAACATCTCAGGTCAGTGGTAGTGGTTCTCAGAATATACTTTGAGTACCAAAGTGATGGATGACAAAGAATTTTAGGGCAGCAGAGAAAGGCTGAACTAGAAGGTATGCTCATTTGAGACCTGATGTGTTTTAGTGATGATTACAGGGTAAAAACAAAGACAGAAACATTAAGCCTAGACTCGACAGAATTAACTAAAAGTAAACTATTTTTTCATGAACAACAGCAAAGAAACAGCACGTCTGGAATCCAAATCAGAAATCCTAAATTCTATGCTGTTTCTTTCCTTACTATCTCCACCTTTTTATGATTTATAAATATGTCATGAAATCTTCAGAATGGGAAGATTTCACCCAACTGAAAGCAGCCTTAAATGTTGATAGTATGCAAAACAGATAGCTAGTGGGAATCTACTATATAAAATAAGGAGCTCAGCCTGGTGCTTTGTGATGACTTAGAAGGTAGATGGCATATTAAAAAGCAGAGACATTACTTTGCAGCAAAGGTCTATCTAGTCAAAGCTATGGTTTTTCCAGTGGTCATGTATGGATGTGAGAGTTGGACTATAATTACCTCTTTGTACAAAAGAAACAAACACGACATTGTACAGTAGTTATACTCTAATTAAAAAAAAAAAAAGACGTTGATGATAACCTACTCCCTGCCTAGAAGACAGCAATTCCAAAATGAGATTAATAACTTCATGCTTTGCCATCACTTAATAAAGATCATTTTCTAAGCCATGCCCTTTCCAGGCTGGTTTGCTCCTTGTAGATCCTGAAGCTGAAATTTGAACCCTTCTCTCATTAGAAATCACTGAACCTGCAGTCTGTCTGTATGTTGTACTTCATGCACAGATACAGAGAAAATAACTAACAAGTTACCTAGTCGGGGCTTTCTGTAAGAGTTCTGATGAAAAAGTGTGTAGGTTGTTTTAAAGCACTTAACCTACAGATTCCCATGTGGGTATTTAAAGCACGACAAAAGTTGCCATTTGAAGCAAACTTGAAAGAGCAAAAATTCAAAGAAAAGTTGACTCCAATCTTTCAACTTGATTCAGTCTCAGCTTAACCCTTAAGTTGATTCCCCAGGCTAAACAGAACCAGGCTAATTTTAACTTCAGAGTCTGAATTCTTTAATACAGTATACTGTTTGGGTATTTAAAGCACGACAAAAGTTGCCATTTGAAGCAAACTTGAAAGAGCAAAAATTCAAAGAAAAGTTGACTCCAATCTTTCAACTTGATTCAGTCTCAGCTTAACCCTTAAGTTGATTCCCCAGGCTAAACAGAACCAGGCTAATTTTAACTTCAGAGTCTGAATTCTTTAATACAGTATACTGTCTCTAGCATTCCTTTTTATTCCTGGGCACAATTTCTGAGAGACAAACTGCTTGTTCCTGGCACATCATAAGAACAGAAAAGATCATGACCTTTGCTCTCATCTTTATTTGTGAAGCCTCAAGCTAAATTCGGAGAAGGCAATGGCACCCCACTCCAGTACTCCTGCCTGGAAAATCCCATGGATGGAGGAGCCTGGTGGGCTGCAGTCTATGGGGTCGCTAAGAGTCGGACACGACCGAGCAACTTCACTTTCACTTTTCACTTTCATGCATTGGAGAAGGAAATGGCAACCCACACTAATGTTCTTGCTGGAGAATCCCTGGGACAGGGGAGCCTGGTGGGCTGCAGTCTATGGGGTCACACAGAGTCAGACACAACTGAAGCGACTTAGCAGCAGCAGCAGCAGCAAGCTAAATTACTTATTTGCTGTATCTAACATACTTGAAAAAGAAATTCAGTTGCAAAGAAGCTTCACTTACTTTGCATCTGATCTTTATAAATGACCTTTCAGTCTTATTACGCGATTTCCTCTTTTCCTCTAGCATTCCTTTTTATTCCTGGGCACAATTTCTGAGAGACAAACTGCTTGTTCCTGGCACATCATAAGAACAGAAAAGATCATGACCTTTGCTCTCATCTTTATTTGTGAAGCCTCAAGCTAAATTCGGAGAAGGCAATGGCACCCCACTCCAGTACTCCTGCCTGGAAAATCCCATGGATGGAGGAGCCTGGTGGGCTGCAGTCTATGGGGTCGCTAAGAGTCGGACACGACCGAGCAACTTCACTTTCACTTTTCACTTTCATGCATTGGAGAAGGAAATGGCAACCCACACTAATGTTCTTGCTGGAGAATCCCTGGGACAGGGGAGCCTGGTGGGCTGCAGTCTATGGGGTCACACAGAGTCAGACACAACTGAAGCGACTTAGCAGCAGCAGCAGCAGCAAGCTAAATTACTTATTTGCTGTATCTAACATACTTGAAAAAGAAATTCAGTTGCAAAGAAGCTTCACTTACTTTGCATCTGATCTTTATAAATGACCTTTCAGTCTTATTACGCGATTTCCTCTTTTCCTCTAGCATTCCTTTTTATTCCTGGGCACAATTTCTGAGAGACAAACTGCTTGTTCCTGGCACATCATAAGAACAGAAAAGATCATGACCTTTCCTTCCTTAGAAGGAAAAGGAATGCACTTGACTAAGGGATGATCTACCTATCACTTCAATGTTCCCTGGTTAACTTAGCAGTTAGTACTGTGGAGAAGCTCTTCACATGTCTTTGACTTGGTCACTTAATGAGAATTCAGTTCAATAAATCTTTCCAGGGCTCAAGGACTGTTCCACCATTATCTTCCCCAAACCTGCATCTAGGTTCTTAAGAGGATTTATCTTTTCTCTATTAGCACAACACATTTACACACACATACACACACACCCCAAAACAAAACAGTATTTATATCTAAAGATATAGGTACATAATATTCAAGTCAAAGAGTACCATAAAAAAGAATAAAAATGTAGACGCCTTCTGCTTGGCTCTGCCACAAGCCAGGAAGAAGAGGTATTGTAAACTGCCTCATCAAACTAAGGTGAGCAAACTCTGCGGAAGTTTTCTTGAAGAGGTATATTTGCTAATAAAGGTGTGATTTCCACTAAGGGGAAACAATCAAATGAAAAACACTTCTGAAAAGGGTCTGGTCAATATCTGGTAACCCGGCCTCTAAAGTTTCCCCCAGAGCACTGCAACCACCCACCTGCCCTTCTAATCTCACTTCTGCAAACAAGTTCTGCTAAAGAGCCAACATGCCCACACCTCCTGGGGTGGTGGTTTGAAGGTAGTGAAACTGACAGCAAAGTCATCTTTCCATTTATTCATTAACTTCACTCTCCCTCTCAAACACAGTTGAGAAAGAGCAAGACCTCGTCTCCTCTCCCCTATAACCAAAGAGTGGGAGAAAGTCTATTCTCTTTCCCTTTCCCTCCCAAGAAAAGAAACAGGAGAGTGAACACGAGTAATGTGAATTTCCATCAGTTATGCCCATTTGTTGGTCATAGCGTGGTCCTCCTTGGAACAAAGATACAGCAATTTCTCTCCAACTTTCATATATTCATAAGAACACATAGATCTGTGAGAATATTTCCAATTCATGTTTCCTTATTCATTCTGGTCAGTCTTTCCACTTTCATCAGCTCACGATATCATTTTCTCAATCTTCTCCTGTGTGGCTGGATGAATTATTACCTCCTGAGTATCCAGCCTCAGGATACCGCCCCCCTTGTCACAGCCTTCCTTCTCAGACACTGTTTAACTCTCCCTTGCCTGTTTCATTTTCAGCCACTTCAGCCTCTTTGTCTTTTCACAGCTGCTGGCCCCTGTCCCAGGCCCCCATCTCTGTTTTTCTCTCCGCAGGTCTCCCTCGAACATTTTCTGAAGCTTTGGTCGCCCATGCCCTCTGGCTATGCGACACAGATGGCTGGGTCTTCTGCCAACACAGAAGAGAAACCTATTGGCTTCAATTGTTTATTGGTTCAAAAAATGAAAATAATTTCCCACAGAGACGGCAAGAACCTGACTCCCTTCACATCATGAAGCTGGATGAGCCTCTCTCCTCTGAATCTGAACACATGGTATCTTTTCCCTCAGAAATTCCAGGCCAGGTGATTCTTGCCCTCAGAGACAGGAGGGAAAGGGACAGGGCACAGCTGCTGGATAAATGCAGAAAGGGAACAGCACTTAGAATGCAATAAAAACTGGCTGAAACCAGCTGAAATCAATGAGGACCAAGTGGTCACTGACCTGTAGCTCATTATGCCTTTATTATAATACTAAAAAATCACTGTCCCTTAAAACCGTGACATTTTCAGGGCAGAACCAAAAAAGACCGAAAAATAGGCAGTGGCCCAGTTCCTGAGAGTCTCTACCTTCCCCAAAACAGCAGGAATACAGCCATTTCTTCAAAGAAGACATACAGATGGCCAAAAACACATGCAAAGAACTTTAACATCGCTCACTGTTCAGTTCAGTTACTCAGTCGTGTCCGACTCTTTGTGACCCCATGAATCTCAGCCTGCCAGGCCTCCCTGTGCATCACCATCTCTCGGAGTTCACTCAGACTCACGTCCATCGAGTCCGTGATGCCATCCAGCCATCTCATCCTTGGTCGTCCCCTTCTCCTCCTGCCCCCAATCCCTCCTAGCATCAGTCTGTTTTCAATGAGTCAACTCTTCGCATGAGGTGGCCAAAGTACTGGAATTTCAGCTTTAGCATCATTCCTTCCAAAGAAATCCCAGGGTTGATCTCCTTCAGAATGGACTGGATGGATCTCCTTGCAGTCCAAGGGACTCTTCAAGAGTCTTCTCCAACACCACAGTTCAAAAGCATCGATTCTTTGCNCAGCCTGCCAGGCCTCCCTGTGCATCACCATCTCTCGGAGTTCACTCAGACTCACGTCCATCGAGTCCGTGATGCCATCCAGCCATCTCATCCTTGGTCGTCCCCTTCTCCTCCTGCCCCCAATCCCTCCTAGCATCAGTCTGTTTTCAATGAGTCAACTCTTCGCATGAGGTGGCCAAAGTACTGGAATTTCAGCTTTAGCATCATTCCTTCCAAAGAAATCCCAGGGTTGATCTCCTTCAGAATGGACTGGATGGATCTCCTTGCAGTCCAAGGGACTCTTCAAGAGTCTTCTCCAACACCACAGTTCAAAAGCATCGATTCTTTGCTCTGCAAATCAAAACTACAATGAGGTAACACCTCACACCTATCAGAATGGCCATCATCAAAAAATCTACAAACAATGAATGCTGGAGAGGATGTGGAGAAAAGTACCTCTTACACTACTGGTGGGAATGTAAATTGATACAGCCACTATAGAGAACAGTATGGAGAGTCTTTTTTAAAAAAACAAAACAAAACAAAAAAAAAGACCTAGGAATAAAACTACCATGCTGCTGCTGCTGCTGCTGCTAAGTCGCTTCAGTCGTGTCCGACTCTGTGCGACCCCATAGACGGCAGCCCACAAGGTTCCTCCGTCCCTGGGATTCTCCAGGCAAGAACATTGGAGTGGGTTGCCATTTCCTTCTCCAATGCAGGAAAGTGAAAAGTGAAAGTGAAGTTGCTCAGTCATGTCCAACTCTTTGCGACCCCATGGACTGCAGCCTACCAGGCTCCTCTGCCCATGGGGTTTTCCAGGCAAGAGTGCTGGAGTGGGTTGCCATTGCCTTCTCCGAAACTACCATATGACCCAGCAATTCCACTCCTGGGCATATACCCTGAGAAAACCATGATTCAAACAGACACATGTACCCCAGTGTTCACTGTGGCACTATTTACAGTAGCCAAGACATGGACACAACCTAGATATTCTTCGAGAGATGAATGGATAAAGAAGTTGTGCCGCATATATACAATGGAAGGATCGAATTGGAGTCAGCTGTAGTGTGCTGGATGAACCCAGAACCTTACACGGAGAAAAGCAAGTCAGAGAAAAAGATCTTATATTAACCCAAATATATGGTATCTAGAAAAATAGTACTGATGAACCTAATTATAGGAAAGGAATGGAGACCCGGACATAGAGAACAGACTTGTGGGCACAGCAAGGGAAGAGGAGGGTGGGACAAATTGAGAAAGTAGCATTGACATATACATGCTATCAAACATCAAATAGCTAGCTAGTGGGAAGCTGCCGTATGACACAGGGGGCCCAGCCTGGTGCTTTGACTTAGAGGGGTGGGATAGAAGCAAGGAGGGAGGCTCAAGAGGGAGAGGGGATATATATACACACACACACACATACATGACAGGGCTGATTTGTGTTGTTTTGGTTGTTTTACCACAGAAACCAACATATTGTAAAGCCGTTATCCTCCAGTTAAATTTTTTAAAACTGAAGGATAACTCACATTATTCAACTTTCTTGTAAGAACTACCAATAAAAGGTCTGTCATCTTCCATTTCATTGATTCGATTTCAATACATATGTTTGAACTAAAAAAAAAAAGAAAAATTAGCAGGAATATTCCTCCCACCCATCAGCGTATGAAATTACTCAGCCTACAAAAAAACCAACAATCCCAAGCCCCAGGGCTGCCTCTCACTCTCTGAGATAGTGGGCATTCTGCCTACGGAGAAGCAGCTCTCTAAATTCGCTTTTGCTTTACTTTGACGCATTGTTGCACTCTTTCCTTCAGAAAGCCAAGGACTCTCACTTGGCAGTTGGTCCCAGGGAGTCGAGAATGACCGTTTCCCTTTCCTGCAGCACCTCTAATCACAGTCAAAACACATGGGCCTCTGATAAGTTCAAGTGCTTGCAATACACTGGGGAACTAGGCAAGAGCCGCCTCCAATGTGGAGAAATTAGAACAGTCATAGAGCTGGGTACCACATAAGTCTTGTTCCCATTTTCATCGGTTTCTACTAGTGACTGAAATGCAGCCATTGGAACTTACTACGTCTATGCTGCCCCAGTTAAGCCCTTCCTCGCCCTCAGTCCCCTGTGGACTGTAAGTCTCAGCCCAAGCCCAAGCTTCACTGGAGTTGCAGAGTCCTTCTGCCAGTGGAACCAGGAGTAATAGGCCAGGTTCTGTCTGAATGACCTAGAGATACAGCTAGTTTTCAAAACTCACCTAACAAGCTTTCAGGCATATTAAGCCCTTCCTCGCCCTCAGTCCCCTGTGGACTGTAAGTCTCAGCCCAAGCCCAAGCTTCACTGGAGTTGCAGAGTCCTTCTGCCAGTGGAACCAGGAGTAATAGGCCAGGTTCTGTCTGAATGACCTAGAGATACAGCTAGTTTTCAAAACTCACCTAACAAGCTTTCAGGCATATACCTCTAGGTTTGAAAGAGGGTACCATGAAAGACGCAAAATAAAAGCCCTTGGATCATTCATGCTTGCCTTCTCTCCCCCATCTCCCCAACTGACATCTGACATCCCTCATCAGTGAAAACTTCACCATGTGCCAGCACAAGGCAAGACTGCTCCAACTCCAGCAAGGCTCTTGACTTTTCAAACAGGAGTGGAAGGCCCAGCAAACCCTAGGGAGACCCTCAAGTGCCAGAAACCAATAGAAATAGGCCCAAGCTAATGCTAAGCTTGATACCTGCTCCCCTGAGTCTAGGTTCACCCGTGCTGCCTGGGACCCTGGAACAAAGCTGACATGAGTCCAAGGACGTCAGACACAGACACACCCCCGAAAGCCTCACTCTCTCAGTGAAGGCCACGGGAGGCGCTGCCTGCGGTCAGCTCTGCCCTGCTTGGCAGTAGTGGCCTTGTGCTCTAGGCCTGACTAGCTCTCCAAATCTGAAGGACACACAGATATAAGCATTTTGAAGACTTCTCTGGTAGTCAAGCGGTTAAGAAGCCACCTGCCAGTGCAGGGACACGGATTCAATCCTGGTCTGGGGACCCTTGCACAACTGCTGAGCCTGTGCTTCACAACAGAAATCACTGCCATGAGAAGCCCACGCACCGCAACTAGAGAAAGTCTGCGAACAGCAAGAAAGGCCCCCATGCAGCCAAAAATAAATATTTTTAAAAGATAAAAGCATTTCGAAAATCCTGTCAGCTACAGTTTTCTCACTGAAAATCCATTCTGCTCCCAGAAATATTCAGTCTTTCCTTCACCCACCTACCGAAAGGTGGGGAGGCTATCTTGGCAAAACCTATCAGCAAGCCCAGGACAGGACGGACCAACACTTACCCCTAAACCAGGAGAAGAGACGCCAACCTCCCGGCCAGAGATCTGATCCTGTTCTCTTGGTAGACATCTTGCAGCCTCTCTGCCCTGTAAAGGGAGAAGCATGCTGTGAGTTTCCTATAAGTTACAGCAGGTGTGAGGAGGGTGGAAGATTGCTTCAGAGAAACACGTGCGCACAGAGGGGAACAACAGATTGTAGGGATGGTTTTCAAAGCCCTACTGTGTACAAAATCACCTGGGAATGATAAACATGAATGGTTCTGGGCTTCAGTCACAACGATTCTGTTCAATGATAAACACCTTGGCTACGCCTAGTGCATATACTTTGCCAACACCAAAGAGACGGGTCTAGAATGATGATAACCCAAGAGGACAGGCCTTTCTACTTTACGGGAGCTTTCTGTTTTCAGGAAAAGAGTGGCTTTGGCCTCTGGCTGAGTCCATGATAATAACAAAAAAGTTACCTTTTACACAGTGCCTACTCTCTGCCAGGTACTATGTGGGGTGCTCTATATATATTATTTAGTTATCCTTCACTAAGAGATGGTAATATCATCCTCATTTTATGAAAGAGGGCAAGATTGGCTGCTACGTGCCTGAGGCTACACAGCTGTAAGTAATTAACACTAAGCAGAACTCTTATTTTTCCAACTCAAATCCCTGATCTCTATTAACAGTAATTCTCATATCCTGGTAATGTCCGTCTGTGCCACTGAAAATACTGAGACATGTCATGACCAGCCCGCTGTGGGAAGCCACTTTCCATAAACTCTGTGCTTATCTGTGCTCTTCGAGAGTTTCTGAACCTTTGGTGTAGCTGCCTGGGATCACAGCCTCTGGAGTAAGCTGTAGAGGATGAAAGTAGCAGATACTTACTCAGCCCTCACTCTCTGTTAGTAAGATTCTAAGACCTCTACATGAGTAACTGATTTTATCTTGACTACAGCCCTACCAACATCAGTATGTAGATTAGGAAACACTAAGATCTAAAGAAATTTAAAAGTTATGAGAGACTGATCATACACTTGGACCAGGCAGGACCATGTATAAAAATAGAACTCTGATGCGTAACATGCAGCAACCTGCCCAGGAAACCAATGCCCTTATCTATAGTAAACAGCCCAGGGAGCCAGTCTGCTGTAAGTCAGACTTGTAAGAAGTCTAATTACTATCGTTAGTAACAATCCAAGACACTACATGATGACTTACATAATAATAAGGTGAACTTCATTAACTAAGGGTTTGGATCCAGTACTCTTTTCATTCTGATTCCAGAGCCTATTTCTGTTTCACCCCCATGCTACTTCCCCACTGCCCATATACATCACACACACACACGCACACATACACACACTGATACTCTGTGTAGGCACAACAGAATAGTCAGATAAAAAGAACCATGATTCTTACTCTCAATAAAGCTAATTGTATAAGGGCACTAAAGCATGATTTGCAAAGAGCCTTTTTAAAGTGGGGGTGAGGGAAAAGGACTAAGAAAAGTAGCTAGCTACTCGGTAATAACAGACCAACCACCAGAGTTTTTCTTTTTACTGCTGTATCCCTACTGCCTGCAATAGTGCCTGACACATAGTAGGAACTCAATAAGTGTTTGCAAAATGGATGCATGAATGAATTGGACCATTCAGTGCTATGGATTGTCCCCATTTTCTTCATATATCTGGATGACCTCAACATAAAAGTCCCAGACCTACCACAACACAGATAAAATGGAAGAGTCAAAACTTAACCTTTATTTTCTATTTTGTTGATGACATTTCTCAACATTTTGTTCCTGAATTTACACAGCACTTGACAAAATGTCTCTGACATCCTTGTACTGTTTGAACTGAGATCTGGAATTTGATTCTTGAGATTCTAGGAGAGGTACTTGAGAAGTTTCTAAGTAAAAAAGTTAGCAGGTAAAGTATTACCAATTTGTTCTTAAGAAGCTAAGAAATCTTGCCAAAGAAAAGCATCCCTAATCAGAATAATTCGACTAAAACACCACAGCACACACTTTGCCTAAGACCTGTGCTCTGTACAGTGATTACTGAAAAGAGGGATGAGAAGCGGCTCATGCCACTGATGGCTCTGGTATAGCAGGAGATGAGGAAATGATGGAAAGACCTGATGCCCACTTAATGGGCTTCACAGATGCTCACAGTCTTAGCCATCTTTGAAGACATAATTGAATTACCATCACTTTGGAACTAATCTCTCCTTTTTTGCCACTTGATTGATCTCTTACATTGATCTCTATCTTACATTATATTCATTTTTTAGTATATGTCATGTGCCACGTCTGATTGTGACACCTTATAATCCTACAGTATTTTATGGTTAAAAGGAAAAAAAAAGTAATTCCAGCCCCCAATTTCATTCTCTTTTTAGTCTTGAAAAAAACTGTCTGAGGCAGGAAGAAGTGATATAACCATAGCCAGTTTACAGGTAAGGATATTAAGAGTGGAAAGGTTTGGGTTTCGACAGGCTGAGATTTGAATTCTAGCTCTGCTGTTCACTAACCATGTGACTCTGAATGCTCATTTTATTACTGAGACTCAGCTTCCTGAAAATGGGAGATAATGTCAAGTCTTACTTATAGTTGTGAAGATCAAGTATAACAAAGAACTCAGCACAAAGTGATTGACAATGAGTTAATAAGCCATAGCAATAAATCAATAAAGAGTGTGTGTTACATGACTAATTAAAAGGCATATTTTGAACCCAGATCTCAACTCCAAGTCCAGAACTCTTTTAGATATATCCTACACTGACTATTTTATATCATAACCTTCTTCATGACAGAAAATTCACTTAAGGCATCTTTATACCTAAAGGAAGGTTTGGCACAGTAATTTTCAATTAATAAGGGTTCAAAATTGTTAAGGAGAAATAATTATTTTACTTAATTGCCAGACGTCTTTAGTCACTTTTTTAATGTTCCAGAGTACCTCATATATACTATCAAAGTATGCATTATTTAGGATAGTGTTTGGCTGTGAGCAACAGAAAGCAAGACAACAATAGCTTCATGCATAGAAGATTATTTATCCCATGAAAGAATGGACTCAGGGGGCCCAGGGCTTGTACCCAGAGCACAACAATGCTGTCAGGGAATCAGGCTCTATCTTTTTGCTCTCCTCTTTGTTTCCATTATCTTAACATGGCTACTGAACCTTGAACTAACATGTACATCCCCAGGTCCATAATCCAGGCAGAGAGAAAAGCAAAGAAAGATGTGTAAATAACCAAAGGACAAGAACTGTTTTACTGGCCACTCTTAGCTGCAAGGGAGGCATAGATCATACATAGAAGTTGGATATAGACAGAGGTATACAAGCCTCTAGTGTTGTAAATCAGACAAAAGAGAGGAATCAGGATGGGGGATCAGATAGGTGTAAAGAGAGCCAAAATACATTATCTGCCTCAGGAATATCTGATAAATTTATTTTATACTGTTACATCAAATATCAAATCATTGCTTTCATCTTTTATCAAGATGATTTTAGACGTGGCTTAAAATTCCTACTTTTCAGGATAGTGAAAACTTAAACATCAGTCATATTTTTGAGCCTCTCCCCAGAATCATGAATGTTGAAATGTTGGGAAGGGATGTGCATATGTGCTCAGTTGTTCAGTCACGTCCAACTCTTTGTGACCTCCATGGACTGTAGCCCACCAGGCTCCTCTATCCACGAGATTTCCTAGATGAGAATACTGGAGTGGGTTGCCACTTTCTACTCCAGGGGATCTTCCTGACCCAGGGATCAAATCTGAGTCTCCTGTGTTTCCTGCATTGGTAGGTGGGGAAGTCCCTAAGGGTAGACATATATGGTATCATAAAAAAAAAGGAAAAGTCTCAAGTCTTCCATCCATTATGGCTTCCATTAAATTGTTCATTGATATATCCAACAGCACAAGTAAATATTAAAGGCATTTTGATAAGTGAAAAAAGGCAAACCCCAAAAACTGCATATTCCATGATTTCAACTTATAAGACATTTCAGAAAACACAAGACTATAAGAAAGGAAAACAGATCAGTGGCTGCTAAAAAATGGTGGAGGCAGAAATGGGTGAGTACAAAGGAGAACTGAGACAGGGAGGGATTGGATAGGTCTAGAGTGAGCCAACATACAGTATCTGTCTCAGGAAGATTTGATACATTTCTTTTACATTAGGTTGCATGAAATATTAAATTACTATAGTCTTCAGAGGAAATTTTATGGAATTGTTCTATATGCTACTGTGGTATTGGGCATATGACAGCATACTCCATGCGTTTATCAAAAATTCATAGAATTTTACATCACAAAGAATAAACATTGATGTATGTAAGTTCTAAAATAAAAATAAGTAACTAGAATGTTAAGAAATTCCCAAGATAAAGTACAGACTAAAAATGTTAGTCTAACTACGTATTATAAATATATAACATAACTGTAATATAAGAGGAAGGGAGAAATAGAGATGACCTAAGTCACTCTGAAAGTGTGTTTAGACTGAAAACTATAAGGGCAAAGAAAAAATTATGCATAGAGAGTGCATTCTAGTTGTCAAAGCTGTTTATCATGGGGACACATGAAACTTCTTTATATGTATACTGGGGTTGAATAAATAAATAAATGGATGGTAAGTGCCAGAATTCTCATTACTGGAAAGAAAACTTACTGCATGAATAAAAGGCTGAATAACCTTGTTGTACATCAATATACATTTATGTGTGGTTAAATATGCACATACAGTTGGATGGATAGAGAAACAGTTGTAGATAAGTGCATGGGATAGTATATGTACATATACCACCAAGCTCTACCAAGCAATGTCACTCTAGAAGCAACCATTATTCCCAGGGCCCAGATCTTGGTTTCAAAATACCATCCTCCAATAAAGTAAACCAAGCTTCCTTGAATAAATGACTGATTGTAGGGCCATGGCAAGGAGATTAAGAGCTAAGCCTGACATGTTTGGTAGTATCAAGAAGTTAGAAAATTCTCAAGAAATAAAACAATGACACCTTGGAGATGGAACTCTCAGTGACCAAACCTGGAAAGCATGAACTATCAATAACAGCATACTGGATCATAACACAAAATATAAACTAAATATGCATAGTATCTTGGCCAGTTAGGGCTGTGACAACAAACACCACATAGTGGGTGGTTTATACACAACAGTAATTTATTTCACACACTTCTGGAGGCCAGAAGTCTAAGACCATCAGCACTGTCGTGTTCTTTAGGTAAGGGATTATGGGCACTCTTTGTACCCTCTTTGCAACTTTGTAGTAAATCTAAAGTCATTCCAAACCAAATATTATTTTAAATGTTTACACTCTTACTTATATTTACATTAAATTATAGTTACATTTAATTTAATAAAATAATTTCACTTCAAATCCTCAAATGTCAGGATGGAAAAATATTTTTAAATTGTCACATTTGAGTACCTCAGTGGAATCATTTATTCACTGAGGTGGTGGTAAGTGAGAAGGGACTTACATACGCCCAACAAAAGAGAGAAGAGAGATATCTGGTCTTCAGTTCGTTATGGCTGCCATTACATTGCTTACTGTCCATGACCACCTGATCTATCTGAAGATGGGCCAGTGTTTAACATAGGCGCATCTTGTCATGTTCACTGAACACCTCCCATCTCCACCCAATGTACATCCTCAGCAGAGAGCCTATCTCCTCTCTGGGTGCTATGAGGAAAGACTCCGTGGTACAGTTTAGACATGCATGGCTTCATTGCCCTGTTGACTCATTCCAGGAGGAGCTAAACCTCGTTTCTTTGGGACAGGCTAGTTTTACTTTGTGTCAGGCAACCGTCATTTGCAGTCCTGAAAAACAAGTGTTTTGTTTTTACCAAATCCTTGACAATTGAGATCCATATGTACACACTGTTTTATACAAAATGCATAACCAAAAAGGACCTATTGCATAGCACAGGGAACTCTGTTCAACATTATGTGGCAGCCTGGATGGGAGGGGCATTTTGGGGAGAACAGGCAAGAGATACAAGAAACACGTTTGATTCCCTGGGTTGGGAGACTCCCTGGAGTAGGAAATGGCAACCCACTCCAGTATTCTGGAAAAGTCCATGGACAGTTCAGGACAGTCCATGAAAAGTCCATGGACAGAGGAGCCTGGTGGGCTACAGTCCAAGGGGTTGCAGAGTCGCACACAACTGAGAAACGCGCACACATGACATCTGTGTGATAACAATAGAAGCAGTACAAATAATAAAAATATCTTGATGGCTTACTGTGCTGCTGCTATATGCCAGACATATGTATAGACGAGTCGCTCTGCTTTGCACCTGAAACCATCACAACATTGTTGCTCAGCTATACTTTAATGTAAAATTGAAAGTTTTTTAAAAAATCCTAGACAAAACGGCAGGTTCAAAGGCTCCTACACACGTGGGAAGAAGTTGTGCTCCCCAACCCACCACACACACAAATATATTTTTGGTCTCTTATAGCTGGAAAAGACCATGTTAAAACAATGCTTCAATAAGCTGATGTGGCCCTCCTTTATTAATTCATTCTATGACTTCACACATCAGTATATACTTGTCTATCTCAGCCCTACACTGTGATTTCCTTGAATTTAGAACTGTTTCATATTTTCCCTCCTGAACCCAGAAGAGAGTACGGTGTCTGACACCTAGTATAAGTCATCACTAAAAATGTGTCAAACGGATAAACGTGACTTTAATAAGCCCACGACTGCAGTCTCTCCACTTAGGCTTGATCAACAGAGCCACATGTTAGAAACACTTGGCAAGTTCTGAAGTTCAATGATCATCACTGAGCTGAAACCCAGCTGGATTTCCACACAGATAGGGTACCAAGGGCACTGGGATCCAACTTCTGAATTCCCCACTAGTACTGTCTTCATAATGCCAGTGATGCTGACTATATCAGGATCCCAGAGGCAAACTGTTTTTGGTATAAATGGCCGTCATCCTTATGCCCAGCACTATGCCAACATTCTTGCCAAGAAATAGTTATTGGTTATTACATAAGATTCACTCTGCTAACCCATGCCAAGAGTTCTCTCTGGAAACTTCACAGTGCCAACTCAGGGTTGCCTGCAGGAACCTGTCTTTCATCTGATAAAAACAATCAGTGCTAAGGCTGAGGTTTTTCATTAGGGTGGAGGTGGAGTACCAGTTTAAAAGAAAAAGAAAAAGTTGCTAGAGTCTGCTAATCTCTCTGCAGCCAGCAGCTAAGATTTTCAAATTGAACATGAACTTTAATGTAATTTAGTATATTTGCTCAGTGTGCCATTTTACCCCTGGGTTAACATGGGATAATGAAGAAAGAACTAATTGCACCATTATCACTTTAACATAATGGGCCAGTGCCCCAGAGCAGCCGCTGTTCTTATTAGATGGTGTCACCAGGGGGACATACCATTTCCTCTTTCTTTAGGTTCAGCTTCTTTTGTTCAGTAACTGTGTTTACAGGACACCCTTGTCTGGTTTTGCCACTCTAGGTCTGGGGGCATCGCCGCACCCTCACTATAGCTTTCTTGCTCCCATAAACTCATATTTCAGGCTTTTATCTCTGATACAGTTACTCTGTTTTTGAAGGTAATGCATCTCTGGAAATCATTAATAAAATGTGGCAAACAGAATACTTCAACAGATCCCGAGTCCTATTCCTATCTCTTACCCACTGCACGTTCTTGGGCAAGTTAATTCCCTTGAACCTCAGTTTCCTCATCTGTAAAATGGAGATGATAATAGAAGTGATCTCTGATGGTTGTGAGGAATAAATGAAGAAAGTGAATGGCTTAGCCCTGTATCTAGTATGCAGTAAATTCATCACTGTTACATAGTATGCTTTTTAATTTAAAAATATGATTAATTTAAATTATCTGTTTAAAACACATTCTATATACCATCCAAAATTATTAAAAGCAATGGCAAAGGATAATAAAGGGTAATAGCAAAAACATGAAGAAAAGGTGTCTTGGCAGCATTCTGTAAGTAAAGCAATAATATGAGAAGTAGCAAAAAGTAGGGGTAATGTTTTTAGCTCTCTTTTTAATTTATGCTACAGCAGATTATTCTTTCATTGTCTATGATTTGTAGGGGGTGGGGGGCGGATAGACGTTATGACAAAGATGATAAACAAGAACAACAACAAGCTCTGATTTAATAAAATAACTAATGTTTGGATGGTATGTAAGAGTTTTAAAATATTTCCTCAAATAATTTACTGAAAGCTATGGTGAAGTTACTCAGTCGTGTCCGACTCTTTGCGACCCCGTGGACTGTAACCTACTAGGCTTCTCCGTCCATGGGATTCTCCAGGCAAGAATACTGGAGTGGATTGCCATTTCCTTCTCCAGGGGATCTTCCCGACCCAGGGATCGAACCCGGGTCTCCCACATTGGAGGCAGACACTTTAACCACTGAGCCACCTGTAAATTATGATTGAAGGAACAGAGATTTGGGGTTAGAAAGGGAAAGTCTCAGCTCTGCCTTTCACCAACTGTACAAATTGAGGCAAGAACCTCAATTTTTCTGAGTCTTTTTCAATGTGTGACACAGGTATGATGCTGTTTCATTTATCGTACCCTCAATTGGGTGGTGGTGAAGACTCTTGAAAGTCCCTTGGGCTGTAAGATCAAACCAGTCAATCCTAAAGGAAATCAACCCTGAATACTCACTGGAAGGACTGGTGCTGAACCTGAAGCTCCAATACTTTGGCCAACTGATGCAAACAGCCAACACTTTGGAAAAGACTGATGCTGGGAAAGAATGAAGGCAAAAGGAGAAGAGGGCAGCAGAGGATCAGATGGTTAGATAGCATCACTGACTCAATGGACATGAATTTGAGCAAACTCTGGGAGACAGTCAAGGACAGGGAGCAGCCTGGCATGCCGCAGTCCAAGGGGTCACAAAGAATCAGACGCAGTTCAGCCACTGGATAACAACAGCAACAAATATTTTGAAAATAAAAATTTAAAAATGAAGTTAGAAATGCCTCAAACATTTAATTGCCCCCCCATACACATGCATACACATACATACACAAACCCTGCACATGAATGCTTACAGTAGCTTCATTTATATTCTCCACCAAAGGAGATTATGGAGGCCACCAAAATGTTCTTTATGAGTGAGTGGATAAACTGGCACCAATCTCATTTGCTAATGTCATTCTCCAGTGAAAGGATTCAGAGTTCACTGAAGAAAAGACAAACTCTATAACTGAGGCGGGAAATATGTAAGAGGAATGTGTGGCATCAAGGAGGATGGAAGGAAGGGAGGGAAGAAGGGAGGGAAGAAAGAGAAGAAACCCATGGCGACTGGGTATGCCAAAGGAACACAACCTTCAGCCAAGGACCAAAGCTGAAACAGTCTGAGTAATAAAATACAATAGTATCGGAGAGTAACTGAAATAAGAAAGTAAATATTCACGAGTTCATACTGATACAAATCAGTGACTGGATAAAAAGATGGGAAAAGAGACAAATCTCCCACATAAAAAAACTTCAAATGCTTTATATAAATACTCAAAGAGGTGAAAGATACCTCCCTATACCTTAAGTGTGGTGTGTATAGTGACACCTTTCCGATGAGGTGGGGAGAAACAACTTTATAAAGTGGAGAAATCTGACAAACAGTGCCTCAGCCAGGTCATTGAGGGCAACATCCACAGTCATAAATCATATTCATAGTCTGCAGCCTGAATATGATGTGATAAAAGTGTAATTTTATGGCTGTGATCTTCTAAAAAACCCATGATCATAGTCTAATCTTGAGAAAAGCAACAGACAAATTCCAAAACAGGGACACCATATAATATACCTGACCAGTACTGCTCAAAATTCTCAAGGTTATAAAAAAAATAGTCTGAGAAATGTTCACAACTTTACAACCAAGAGCTTAACGAATGACGACAGCTATACATAATGTGACATTCTGGACGGATGAGCATCCAAAGGACATTATTGTCATTGCTGTTTAGTTGCAGTCATGTCTGACTCTTTGGGACCTTATAGATTGTAGCCTGCCAGACTCCTCTGTCCACGAATTTCCCAGGCAAGAATACTGGAATGGGTTGCCATTTCTCTTCTCCAGGGGCTCTTCCTGGCTCAGAGATCAAAACCACATCTCCTGCAATGGCAGGCAGATTCTTTATCGCTGATCCACAAATAAATTATAAACTTCAGTTAATAATATCAGTTATATCAATTCATTAATATGACAAATTTACCATACTAATATAAGTTGTCCTTTGGGCATCTGCCATTACTGTAATTACAAAGGTTTGTTCATGTAAGCATGTCCTTAAGGGTTGGCAAATCCTGTCAATAGAGTATTAAGTGACCAATGTTCAATTACATTTGTTAAAAATCACAAAGAATCTCTTGTGTACATGAAAGAAAACCTCGTATCAGGAAAAGGGGTACAGAAAACCCAGAGTCCTGTCTGGACAAGTGAAATGAGAATCAAAGAGTACTTTGTGCAGATAGTTTCTGTAAGAGAAGAATAAAAGACCTAAAAGCCCAGATTTCTCAAATGTGAAGAGAGATGCAGGGGAAGAGGGCTTATTAAATAAAACCTCAGACCCTAAGAGAATTTGTAACAATAAGGATTTTCTAATAGTAATCAGACTGACCGATCTGAAACTGTACTCCTTAATTTGATCTCAAGAAGAGGAATATCAGATACAAAATCTTTGGATTAAGTCAGTTGTCAGGATCAACACTTACCTTCTTCCATCCCCTTCCCAGACTGAAGAAGGAAAGGGAAGAAGAGGTGATGAAGGCAGAGGCACAAAGTAGGATCCACCTGAGAAAAACTCATACGACAGGCACCCACTGATTTCTCTGTCAACAGGACTACATGTTTGCAGAGAATGTAGCTGTAGAAAGTACTTTCCCTCTCAGACCATCTCACTCAGCAGCTCAAAATGCTCCAGCAGCTTTGCATCATACTTAACATAAAACCCAATTTTATTAACATCACCTGTAAGATCCTATATGATTTGATCCCCGCTTTCCTTTCTGACCTTCTGTCCTAATGTTCTTTTCCTCACTCTCCACATTTCAGCTCACCGTCCTTTTCCCTGTTTTGTGAACATGCCAAGCACATCCCTGCCTTATAACGTTTGCATCTGACATTCTGTTTTCCTAAAATGCTCTTCCTCTAGATGTCAACTCAACCATCTTTTCTTCCAACAAGCATTTCCTGACACACACTGAAATGAGCATTTCCTCCCCTGAATTATTTGAAGTCCTCTGAGAAGCAGGCACCAAGTGATATCAGACATGTAAGAGACGTATTGGGAGACAAGGCCTGCGAGGGAGTTGGGGATGGGGGCATCACTGTGATGTAAGTTTGACCCCTGTGAATAGAGAGAAAAGGAAGAAGGTTTGGGTAAGAAGCATCTTAGACTATGCTACAGTACTAATGACATTTTGGCAAGGCTGATGTCCAGTCCTCAAGCCACAGTCACTATTGGAAGAGTCCTTCATCCCACAGCAATGAGCAGCATTAGAGCTCCATCCTCCCACATGCTGAGTGACTGGTGGGGAGCAGCCCTTGATGGGGGCAACTTCAGCATGAACATGGCCATGGATTCTGGGTACAACACATGAGGCCATCAGTCAGTGATATTCTTCAGAGTCAGAGATTTTTCATGGTCACCACACCCCCTACTGGAGCTATGCTCCATCACATCCATTTGTTTCTTCATAGCATATTTGACAAGGTCTTATTAATTTCCCCTCTCTTTCTCATTATCACTGAAAAAAATATAAAAGTTTTAATTGTCTTGCTCACCACTGTATCCTAGCATCCAACACTTCCTGGCATACAGTAAGGGTTCAAAAAAAGTGTTAAACAGATTTTTATGTCCTTGACAAGGGGAAAAGGAAAGAAGGGCTATTTCACGTTTCTTCTCTTCACTGGAACACTCTAACAGATAGCGCGTGTGTGTGTGTTAAGCCCCTTCAGTCGTGTCTGACTCTGTGACTCTATGGACTAGAGCCCACCAGGCTTCTCTGTCCATGGGGATTCTCCAGGCAAGAATATGGGTTGCCGTGCCCTCCTCCAGGGGATCTTCCCAACCCAGGGATCCAACCCAAACTGTATTCTGCTGTAAAAACCGTTCAACTTCATATAGGTTAGAAAAGAAATCTGTTAACTGTAAGTTTCTCTCTCCCCCTTCACATTTAACTAGATTGTCCATTATAACTACTATTTTCCCTGATCTTTTCTATGTTTTTCTACGTGGAGATATTCTATTTAATCTTCAACCAAATGAGAAGAGTTATAATAATATAGTTATACAGTATTTTATATTCTTAGTTTATAAAGCACATCCATATACATTATCTCATTGAATTCTCTCAACAATCCTATAGGGCACTAATTATTATTATCCTTACATTCTGGAGGAGGAAACTGAACATAAATGAAAAAGAAGCAAAGTGGACACATTAGGAAGCCTATGCTAATGTGCTCAATAGAAAGGAAGAGAGAGTACATTTAGTCCACATGGGGTTCTTTAATTATTTCTCCAGAGGTCCAGCCTGAGTCAATGCAGCAATCTTTTGTAAGATTAGAAAATGAATTTTAAAGCAAAATCTGTTATCTGACCTACTTCTGTTTCAAGTGTTTTGCTTTCCTGACTCTAGTTTTTTAACACAAAAACTGATTACACAGTGGTAATTTTCTGGGTGTCCACATTTCTGTGCTAAGAGACTCCTGCCCTGACCTCTAAATGGCATGTTGGCTACCTAGCAAGCTCCAGGCACCAGCACTACATGACGAGATTTGGGAAAGTCCTTATTCATCCTTCTTTGTGAAGTTATTTCTCTTTCACAGACTATGGACTTTTTTTAGGAATCAAGAAAAATAAACCTATTTGGCCAGCAATATGGTCCTTCTGCTTGCCCACTTTTCTCTATATTTTCTTTAACAATAAGCTCAACTGAAAATAAAATTAATATCACCCATCTTTATAAAACTGCTTATGATGTTAACATATTTACATGTTACATATAAACATATACTATTTCTTATAGTATAGGTAGTGATTCATGTATTGCTTGACTGGATCATTATTTATTGATGACTTATTGTGTGAATATCCCTGTGCAAGATGTCATGAGACATCTTGCCTGTGTAGGAAAGTTAAACTATGATCTCCTTTAAGAGCTTCATGGAGGCTGGGGCATGAACTGGACCATGAAACAGAAATCAGTAGGAAAGCTTCAAACCTAAAAAAAAAAGGCAAGAAATTCTAGGATAAGAAAAGGAATGCCTCCAAAGCACGTGTATTTCTGTCATGGTGTCTGTGTTTCCTACAGGTGGCAATTCTGATGGGGTTCATCTTTTTTCACTGCTTTACCTGAGGATTTTCCAGATGCTCCAAAGATATATATATCAGGCAGAATATCACAGCCTCAGGGTCAACTTTATCTGTGTGCATGTATCCTCTCAAAAAGGTGGACACGCCAAGTGCAGGCCCAGCTACATGTGGAACACAGGCTGCTGTGACCTACTCCAAGCTGCATGCTAGTCATGGCTCACAGATCCCACCTCTTATACTTAGCCTCCTTAGATGTCTTCACATTCAACTGTCCCTGGAATCTATTGGAATGGGCCCTATAGATGAACCAACCTGCCACTCCAGATCTTAATCTCCTGGGAACAAGAAGACAGTTGAAAGCATCTTGTCACTTTCCTTTTTTTTTTTTTTTTTACATTGATTCAATTTCAGTTTACATCCCAATAAAGTCTCATAATGAAAGTGAACGTTTCTTAAAGGTTTCTCTTTTTGCAGCCTGCCTATGCGTCATTAGGACTTCCCTGGTGGCTCAGACAGTAAAGCGTCTGTCTACAATGGAGGAGACCTGGGTTCGATCCCTGGGTTGGGAAAATCCCCTGGAGAAGGAAATGGCAACCCACTCCAGTACTCTTGCCTGCAAAATCCCATGGACAGAGGAGCCTGGTAGGCTACAGTCCATGGGGTCGCAAAGAGTCTGACACGACTGAGCGACTTCCCTTTCACTATGCATCATTATCAAAATAACATGATGAGGAGAGCTCAGATGTGTTCAAATTTCATTTGACAAACGAGAAAACAGACAGGAAATGAGTGAAAATGACACATCCAAGGTTACACAGTAATTTTTTGCAAGCCTAGGTCTCCCCATTCTTACTCAGTCCCTTCAGTTCAGTTCAGTTCAGTTCAGTTGCTCAGTTGTGTCCGACTCTTTGCGACCCCATGAATTGCGGCACGCCAGGCCTCCCTGTCCATCACCAACTCCCGGAGTTCACTAGCAATCAGATAACAAGCTTTTGCATACATGTGCTCCATGGTGTGGGATATTATAGATTTTCTAAGTATTTAACCCTGAAATTAAGTCAGGGGATTTGCAACATACTAAAAGTATCTAAATTGTTGAGTTCTGCATGCAATTAGCTTTAGGTATTTCAGTTGTGTTCTAGGAAATACCACTTCAGAAATATTGATCTAGTTCAACCTCCTCCCATTTCATTGGTGAGAAAGCTGAAGCCCAAGAGGTTATGACGTCTTTATAAAGAAATATACAGAGAAGTAGAGTCAGAACTAAAAATTAGGCCTCTTCATAACTACCTTTCTTTTATACTCCGCCTAAAAGTATCTTTAAAGGCAGCATGGGAGGGGAGGGTGGTTCTATCAAGACACACTGAAGAAAGAGTTAATAATAGAAACCCTGGGTAAAGTGATTGAGAAATTGGAATCTCAATCTAAGCAAGGCTTTAGAACAAATATATTTATATTTGTTTATAAGCACGGCACAGTCTAGGTTTCCAGACTCTTCTTCAGAAACTGCNTGAAAATAAAATTAATATCACCCATCTTTATAAAACTGCTTATGATGTTAACATATTTACATGTTACATATAAACATATACTATTTCTTATAGTATAGGTAGTGATTCATGTATTGCTTGACTGGATCATTATTTATTGATGACTTATTGTGTGAATATCCCTGTGCAAGATGTCATGAGACATCTTGCCTGTGTAGGAAAGTTAAACTATGATCTCCTTTAAGAGCTTCATGGAGGCTGGGGCATGAACTGGACCATGAAACAGAAATCAGTAGGAAAGCTTCAAACCTAAAAAAAAAAGGCAAGAAATTCTAGGATAAGAAAAGGAATGCCTCCAAAGCACGTGTATTTCTGTCATGGTGTCTGTGTTTCCTACAGGTGGCAATTCTGATGGGGTTCATCTTTTTTCACTGCTTTACCTGAGGATTTTCCAGATGCTCCAAAGATATATATATCAGGCAGAATATCACAGCCTCAGGGTCAACTTTATCTGTGTGCATGTATCCTCTCAAAAAGGTGGACACGCCAAGTGCAGGCCCAGCTACATGTGGAACACAGGCTGCTGTGACCTACTCCAAGCTGCATGCTAGTCATGGCTCACAGATCCCACCTCTTATACTTAGCCTCCTTAGATGTCTTCACATTCAACTGTCCCTGGAATCTATTGGAATGGGCCCTATAGATGAACCAACCTGCCACTCCAGATCTTAATCTCCTGGGAACAAGAAGACAGTTGAAAGCATCTTGTCACTTTCCTTTTTTTTTTTTTTTTTACATTGATTCAATTTCAGTTTACATCCCAATAAAGTCTCATAATGAAAGTGAACGTTTCTTAAAGGTTTCTCTTTTTGCAGCCTGCCTATGCGTCATTAGGACTTCCCTGGTGGCTCAGACAGTAAAGCGTCTGTCTACAATGGAGGAGACCTGGGTTCGATCCCTGGGTTGGGAAAATCCCCTGGAGAAGGAAATGGCAACCCACTCCAGTACTCTTGCCTGCAAAATCCCATGGACAGAGGAGCCTGGTAGGCTACAGTCCATGGGGTCGCAAAGAGTCTGACACGACTGAGCGACTTCCCTTTCACTATGCATCATTATCAAAATAACATGATGAGGAGAGCTCAGATGTGTTCAAATTTCATTTGACAAACGAGAAAACAGACAGGAAATGAGTGAAAATGACACATCCAAGGTTACACAGTAATTTTTTGCAAGCCTAGGTCTCCCCATTCTTACTCAGTCCCTTCAGTTCAGTTCAGTTCAGTTCAGTTGCTCAGTTGTGTCCGACTCTTTGCGACCCCATGAATTGCGGCACGCCAGGCCTCCCTGTCCATCACCAACTCCCGGAGTTCACTAGCAATCAGATAACAAGCTTTTGCATACATGTGCTCCATGGTGTGGGATATTATAGATTTTCTAAGTATTTAACCCTGAAATTAAGTCAGGGGATTTGCAACATACTAAAAGTATCTAAATTGTTGAGTTCTGCATGCAATTAGCTTTAGGTATTTCAGTTGTGTTCTAGGAAATACCACTTCAGAAATATTGATCTAGTTCAACCTCCTCCCATTTCATTGGTGAGAAAGCTGAAGCCCAAGAGGTTATGACGTCTTTATAAAGAAATATACAGAGAAGTAGAGTCAGAACTAAAAATTAGGCCTCTTCATAACTACCTTTCTTTTATACTCCGCCTAAAAGTATCTTTAAAGGCAGCATGGGAGGGGAGGGTGGTTCTATCAAGACACACTGAAGAAAGAGTTAATAATAGAAACCTGGGTAAAGTGATTGAGAAATTGGAATCTCAATCTAAGCAAGGCTTTAGAACAAATATATTTATATTTGTTTATAAGCACGGCACAGTCTAGGTTTCCAGACTCTTCTTCAGAAACTGCAGTATCATTCTGCATCCTATTTTTACAGGTACGCAGTCTAAATTGAAAAGAAATTCCAAAGAGGCTCTAAGGGGAAGACTGCAGTAATTTCAGCCTAGATGAGCTGAAACAAATCACCTCTGAGCTAGACCATAAGTCCCAGCTATTTTATAGCTTTCTCTGTTCTACTCTTTGGTTTGTTGATAATAATAATAATTTTGTTAGTGAAAATACAGTTTTTAAAAAGTTTAGAATGCAAAAGTAGATCTTAAGAGTTTCCATTAGGATAGTACTATCCAAGGGCTTGAAACCCCATATGGCTGGCTATCTCTTGAGCTTGAGATAGTCTGTCTGGGAGTACTCTGGGTTTTCATGCAGCACAGAATTCAGGATGATCTTGAGGCACCACTAGACCAGGTGATGCTGGCTCCCACCAGGTACTCTTGCTCTCTGGCCTCATGTGACACACAGCCCACCTCAGCCAAGGCAACAGTCTCTTGCTGGGGGCAAGGAAATGATTTAGCCTGGGTTCTTCTCCTCCATGATGATGTACAAAAAGATACAAGAAAAATTACCTAACTAAACAACAATTGGGAGGCTTCCCAGGTGGTGCTAGTGGTAAAGAATCTGCCTGCCAATGCAGGAGACATAAGAGACTTAAGTTCAATCTCTGGGTCAGGAAGATCCCCTGGAGGAAAGCATGGCAACCCGCTGCAGTATTCTTGCCTCTTAGAGAATCCCATGGACAGACGGACCTGGTGGGCTACAGTCTACATAGAGTTGCAAAGAATCAGACACAACTGAGGGACTGACACTTTCATTTTTCAGACAATAATTGAGGGATTAATAGAAATCTGGTCAAGAGATGATAAAGGTATAGATTTCACCTTCACTCTCTGTGTGTGATCATATAAGATATTTTAAATATTGTAAACAGGTCTGACATTTATATGAAACACTAGGCTCGGCTTCATTTTCTTTTTTTCCAGCTGCAAAGATTTTTTTCTTTGTTCAGCAATGTGTCTCAGTCTTCCTGCCTGAATCCCCATCCTGTTATTACACACACTCAACAATGTGATAGAATTTTCTTTAAAAGGTTGGTGAGTCAAGCCTTAAGCAGACTGCAAAATTTCCGGTCAGGTGGATATTTGCCTTCATCAATGTGTCCTTAGACAATTTAGATGCTGACCCTGTAGGGGTTCTTCTGGAGAGAGATTTTTGGGCCAAGAGAGGCAAAGACCAGGACCATAAAAATAAATGTTCTTAAAATTGCATTTATACAATGCCGTATACTGTATACAGCACTTTCCCAAAACATTCAGTGGTTCTTAAACCTACATGCACATGAGAATCACTTGGATAAAACGCAACTCTGGAAGCCAGAGCTTCTGAATCAAAAGTATGTAATCAAAACCATGCAATTCTATTAAATACCTGCAAGAAACTGATGCAGGTGGTCTGTAGACCAAATTTAGCAAAAGTTTGACCTAGTATCATACATAAGCCTGACAATGGCTATATCAGCTAATTATCACTTTTCAGGTAATTTTAGAGACCTTAGAGATAAAGAAATTAATCATCAGACAGACTTAAATACTTGTTACATAGATAGATGTTACATGTAATGGGACAGCTAGATCTCAATGCATATAATAATAATGTCTGATCCCAAATCCAAAGGCATTCACATTAAAATGCTGGATTTATTGTGCATAAATAAAAATGTGAGTATGAAAGAAAACACTGCTATACTAAAGAAAGGAACATTATGCATGGACGGGCCTGAGAAGGGAAAGAGAAAATATTTGTGACAATGAAGGACAAAATGGAGGTTTTTCCTTAACACCAGGAAGTCAGATGGTCCCTCCCCAGCCTTAGTTCAAGGGTCATGCATGCTGTCCTTGTCTCTGGCCCCCTGGCTGTGACCTGGTCAGTCTAGAAGCACTAGACCTCCTCACTGCTATAAGAATATAAACCAATCTTGTATGAGAAGCAAGTGAGGATATTTATTTCATTTTTAACTCTGTATCTTCTCTTTCTATTGTTGTCTTCTCAAACCCCGAGTTCCTTTCCTATTTCACACAGGACCCTGACTCAGAACAAGAGGGAAATGATCTTTTTTTTTTTTTTCCCCAGTAATTCCTGAACCATTCACAAACTGAAGTTGGCCTCTGAATTCTGATATTATATGTAATCTCTATCACTAATTTGATGTGTGATCATGGGTAAGTTATTTAACCTGCCTGGGCTTTGCAGAGTACAGTGATCAAGCCAGATTTCCTCAAAGAGCCCTTACTACTCTGAAATTCTGAGATTCAGATTCTTTATAGACTCAGACAGTTCAGGAGACCCAGGAGACCCAGGTTCAATCCCTGGGTCAGGAAGATCCCCTGGAGAAGGAAATGACAACCCACTCCAGTATTCTTGACTGGAGAATCCCATGGACAGAGGAATCTGGCAGGCTAAGTTGCAAAAGTTGGCCATGACTTAGCAACTAAACCACCGTAGTGAGCACTGACAACGTGTAAGGTGCTATGCTAGACATGGAGGACAAGAATCAGACATGGACCCTCGGCAAGGTGCTGCACAGCTCACCAAGCAGGATGCCATAACTAGGGGATTTAGTGGATCACTGGGAGAAAATTTAAGATGATAGGGGATTCATGAGAGAAAGAAGAAATACAAAGCTGGGAGGCAGGGTGTTTCTATCATTTCTTGCCTATTTAGATGCTGCCTTCATAGAGGTGGTTCTCTAGAGAGGTTTCTGGACCAAGAGAGGCAAAGACCAGGACCATTTAGGTACAAAAATAAATGTTCTTAAAATTGCACTTATATAATGCCTTACACTGTGTAAAGCATGTTTTCTAAATCAATTGTGTGTGCTTAGTTCCTCAATCATGTATGACTCCTTGTGACCCTTTGGATTAGAGCCTGCCTGCCAGGCTCCTCTGTCCGTGGGATTCTCCAGGCAAGAATACTGGCGTGGGTTGTCATTTCCTCCTCCAAGGAATCTTCCCGACCCAGGGATTGAACCTGCATTTCCTGTGTCTCCTGCATTATAGGAAGGTTCTTTACCCACTGAGCCATTGGGTAAGCTCTAAATCATTTACTGGTTCTTAAACCTAAATGCACATGAGAATCACTTGGATAAAATTCAACTCTGAGAGCCAGATTCTGAATTGAAAGGTCTAGAACAGAGCCCAGAAGTATACATGATTAATATAATAACACCTACTCTTAACTCTTCCAATCCATTTGCCACCTTGCATCCTGAGTCATCTTCTCATAATGCACAACTATTCACAATATCCACAAAAAACCCTTTAAAGTCTTCACCTTGAACCTACAACTTAAATTCCTTACTATGACCTAAAAGTCAGCACACATGCTTGTTTTGTTCTCTCTTGTATCCACCCCTAGGACCTAACACAGGATAGATAAATATTTCTTAAATAAATAAATAAATGAGTGAATGAATGAGTAAACTGCATCTAGGCACATGGGCTGGCCCTTAAAGGGAAGGAGAGCTGCATGGGGGAAACTCTGGAAAGATAGATGGGCAAAGTTTCAGGGGTGACACAGGGAAGAAGGAAAGGGATTCAGTCCCTGTGTAAGACAAGGAACCAGCAGATGAAGTCTGAATGCACAGAAAATCCTCCTTATTCCACCATGAATAAACACCGGAGATGCAGAGTGGGAGCCTGCAAACACAGCGAAGGTTTGTTCTCTTTTCAAGAGAACTAAAATTCTCAGAGCTCTTGGTATTACTGGCACCAAAACAGTACTGACAATTTTAGTCACTGGTGCTGATGGGCAATTCTGCTGTTTTCAGAGCCAAGGGACTTGTAGGGAAGACCCAGGAATCAACCTTGTTATCTTGCAGACAGTTTTCACATCAGAACCTCATTTCCCCTCATTAGATTACATGCCTTACTCCTTTCTTTACCTATTTATTCCTTTTATTTTGTCAATCTGGCCACTTAGAGCTGCACAAGCCTAGTTTTAGGGCTCATTGGAGCCTGAGAATGGATAATCAGTGTTTCATGTTCACTATGCTTCTCTTATCTGATGAGATCTCCTAGGAAAAGTGGGGCAAACCAATTCAGAGCGGTCACAAACCTGTCTTAGCCAGACAGATACACCTTGTATTGAGCACAGGGCTGAGCCTCTGCATGCTTTGTCCAGCCAGAAACAGTTATAGCCGGGTTGTTCAGGGTGTGGGCTGCAGATCCAGATACTGTTGTTTCTCTCCTGGTCTCTTCTCACCAGCTAGGTGACAATGGGTATGATGATTAATCTCTATATGTTTTCTTTACCTCACTTGTAAAATAGGGATAATACTAATGTCTGCTTCATAGGTGGGATTAAATGAGTTAATATATGTAAGTCCCTAGAATAATTCTTGGCTCATAAGAAAGTGTTAGTTGCTCAGTCATGTCCAACTCTTTGTGATCCCATGGACTGTAGCCTAGCAGGCTTCTCTGTCCATGGGATTCTCCAGGCACGAATACTGGAATGGGTAGCCATTTTCTTTTCCAGGGGATCTTCCTGATCTTAATGCAGGTCACCTGCATTACAGGCAGATTCTTTTACTGTCTGAGCCACCAGGAACCCTAGTGGCTCACAAGAAGCATCACATAATTATCTGATGCTGCTTGTGGTACTAACGGGGGTAATGTTGCTGCTGATACTATTACTACTACTTCTCAGTTAATCCTTTCAAAAAGGATTATGAAGTATGAATTGAAATTCTTTAGGAAATTGAGAATTGGAGAGTTTAACTGACTAGCCCAAGGTCACACAATTAGCAAGGGGTGGAGCTCCACAAAACTGAAGTCATTCTGTCCCTGAAGTCCATGCCTACACCACAGCCAAAGTTTTCATTATCTCAAATGCTGAGACAAGTGGAAGCAGAACTGTAAAAGGAAGCAGGAGCTGAAAAGATGAATGAAGGAATAAACAAAAGAATGATGCTATGGATGCAGTCCTACTGTGCAACTTTGGGTGAAGTGTTTAGCCTCGGTTTCTAGAATCTGCAAAATCAGGGCAAGCGCAGTTTAGACAGTAAAACATGGCAGTAAGCACACATCTGAACCCATCACTCCAAACCACCTTATACTTAGAAATATAATGTACAGAGCGATCACACAGCTAAATTCTTTTATTACTGCTTGTTACTGTAACTGAGCTGGATCCCATGGGGTCTTCCTGGGGAGTGGCGGGTAGATACTCCCCACATATCCTCTGCTTTAGCTCCTCTCTGAAGTACCTAGATAACAGTGTCTGAGGCACATTTCCTGAGTTGTTTTACAGATGTGAAAACTCCCCACCAAGTGGAAGATGTTAACTATTTGATGGCCATGAGTACACAGCCCCCAGCTCTCCAGGAGCCTAAGGATTGATAATGTTAATTCCTGTGATACTCTTGTTACCTCACCATCAACAAATCAGAGAATGGTGCAAAAGCTAATCACACATCCTGTGATCCTTCTCCCTCATGCATGTTTAGTCACTCAGTCGTGTCTGACTCTTTGTGACCCACAGACTGTAGCCCGCCAGGCTCCTCTGTCCATGAGATTCTCCAGGTCAGAATACTAGAGTGGGTTCCTATTTCCTCCTCCAGGGGATCTTATGAACCCAAGGACAGAATCCAAGTCTCTTGCATTGGTGGGCGGATTCTTCAACCACCAAGCCACCTGGGAACCCCTTCCCTTATCGCCTTAGCCTTTAAAAATGCTTTGCTGAAATCCTTTGAGGAGTTTGGGATTTTTTTTAGCAGGAACCACCCATTTTCCTTGCATGACCCTGCAACAAACCTTTCTCTGCTCCAAACTCCAACATAGAGGTTTGTTTGGCCTCACTGTGTGTCGGGCACACAAACCTGTGTTCAGTAACACCATAAGAAGTAAAAGTTGAAGAAATGAGGATGAGAAACTCCACTAGACTCTAAAGTCCATTAGGTGAAAGACTGAATCACTCTTGTTCAAAAGTGTGGTAATTGGTATTCAGGAGGTTATCCATAAAAATATTGAATTAAAGGAATAAGCACAGTGCCCAAGAAGCACATATGAACAAGACCAATAAATTCTTGCCCTTAACAGATCTTTTCCTGGGAGGAAATGCGAACATTCAACATATCATTATGTAATTGTTGGCGAGGATGTTGTGGCTGCAAAAAAAACACACAGAAGAAACTGACCTTGTCTAAGGTGTGAGAGAAAAGTCTTTCCAGGAAGTGACGTAAGACCAGAAGTATGAGTAGGAGGAACCAGGTCAGTGGATGGCACCAAGACTGGGAGACAGGGTATGTGATGTGATTGTTTCTCCCTAAAAGATGTACAATTACATTTTACGATTCTACAGAAAAACTAGCACACTTGTTCTTCTTTGATCAACAAAAAAGAACAAAACCAAGGAAATTCAAACTTGAGACAAGAGAGGAGCTCTGAAGCAGGGAGCCAGTCTGAAGGCTGTAGTGAATTCATGGTCACATAGGTGGTACAGCAGAGACGGGGGGAGAAAAAAACTCCTGTTGTTATAGAGTGGTTGCTTTGAATAGAGGAGAGTTGAAGGCTCCAGTCTCCAAATTCTTTCCCAACCCTTGGTGTTTTAGTTCAGTTGCTAAGTCATGTACGACTCTTTGCAAGCCTATGGACTGCAGCATACCAGGTTTCCCTGTCTTTCACTGTCTCCCAGAGTTTGCTCAAACTCACGTCCATTGAGTCAGCGATGTCATTCAACCATCCCATCCTCTGTCACCCCCTTCTCCTCTTGCCCTCAATCTTTCCTAGCATCAGGGTCTTTTCCAATGAGTTGGCTCATGCATCAGGTGGCCAAAGAATTGGAGTTCAGCTTCAGCACCAGTCCTTCCAATGAACAGTCAGGGTTGATCTCCTTCAGGATTGACTGGTTTGACCTCCTTGCTGTCCAAGGGACTCTTAAGAATCTTCTCCAACACCACAGTTCAAAACCAACAGTCTTTCAATGTTCAGCCTTCTTTATGGTCCAAGTCACACATCCACACATGACTACTGGAAAAACCATAGCTTTGACTATAAGTACCTTTATTGGCAAAGTGATGTCTCTGCTTTTTAATATGCTGTCTAGGTTTCCCAGCCCTGAGCCTCTGTAAATTTTAATTGGAATCAGGGTTGCCTTGTCTCCCAGCAGCAATCCCCGCATGAGGGCAAAGCCAAACAAGGAAAGGCAAATTAATCTCCATAACCAGCCCTCCTCAGCCCTGGGAAGTTGGTTTTCAAGGCCTTTTTCTCTCTTCTTCATTGGCCAGTCCTCCCACACAACTGTGCTCTTCATGCTGTTCTAGTCCTTCCTCTCCTGGAGAAAATGACAGGAGAGACAAATGAATCCATATTTTTGTAATAATGACTCTATCCTAATTCTTTCTGGCCTATCTATTGGTGACAGAATGGCAGACTGGTTAAGAGTATAAGTCTAGAATCAGAGAAGTCTGGATCAAATCACAGTCCTACCAGTTATAAACTGTGTGATTTTCATCATCTCTCTGAACTTTGTACTTCCACATGTGACATGGGAATAATTACTGTATATATTCTCTGTGTGTATATCCTTCATGGTAGTCATGAGGAATAAATGAGATAATGGGCTGGAATAGTATAATCCCTCAACCCAATCAACACTTTTATTATCAATAATAACAAGAAGTGAGTGAAGTAGCTCAGTCGTGTCCAACTCTCTGCAACCCCATGGACTGTAGACTACCAAGCTCCTCCATCCATGGAATTTTCCAGGCACGAGTACTGGAGTGGGTTGCCATTTCCTTCTCCAGGGGATCTTCCCGACCCAGGAATCGAACTCGGATCTCCCATATTGCAGGCAGATGCTTTACCATCTGAGCCACCAGGATCTCGCTAAAAAGATAATGCTTTCTTGAAGGATATTACATTATAATGCTGACATTAGTTCAGTTCAGTTCAGTTGCTCAGTCATGTCCGACTCTTTGTGACCCCATGGACTGCAGCACGCCAGGCCTCCCTGTCCATGCTGACATTACTGGCACTGAAATAAGGGAGGTAGCAGTATTCTGGGCGTCAGGCAATCAATGTCTATTGATTCATAAAGCAAAACTTAGTATGACAATAGCTTCTAGTATAAAATTTGTTATTAATGCATTGACAGTCTGAGAGGGGTTAAGTAATTTGCCCTAACACACTCATAACGTAATGGAGCTTTCATTAGAACATGGGCAATTCTGATGCCAGAGCCCAGGCAAGTATGCAGTTTCAATTAGTTCTAGCTAGGTCCTGGGTGTTCTTTGGAAGGAATGATGCTAAAGCTGAAACTCCAGTACTTTGGCCACCTCACACGAAGAGTTGACTCACTGGAAAAGACTCTGATGCTGGGAGGGATTGGGGGCAGAAGGAAAAGGGGATGACAGAGGATGAGATGGCTGGATGGCATCACCGACTCAATGGACGTGAGTTTGAGTAAACTCCGGGAGTTGGTGATGGACAGGGAGGCCTGGCATGCTGAGATTCATGGGGTCGCAAAGAGTCAGACACAACTGAGTGACTGAATTGAACTGAACTGAAGCCAGCTGTAAAACAAAGCCACTGACTTTAAAAAAATAAAAAGCAATATAGCATGGGAGTGATGTGTGGAGTTAGACCTGCTGGGTTCAAATTCTAACTTTTCCATCTACTAGCTTGCTGAGCTATCTTTTTCAATTTCCTTAACCTTGTTAAGCCTTGGTTTCCTCATCTACAAAATATGAGACACAATAATAGTACTTGCCTGTTTCATTTTCATGAGTATCAAATAACATTCTTAACTGAATGCCGAGCCCATGGTAAGTGATGATATGTGAAAACTAGTAAACTTGAACAGGCAGATAAACCTTAAAAATCATCCCTAGTTCCTGGATTTATAAGGAGATATAGTAAAAGGACCAAGAAGTAAAGAGAAACCCTTGCTCAAAGTTATCTAGATCATTAGAAGGTACTGCAGTAACTCCCAGTCCAGGGCTCCTTAGTGGCAGGAATTGAACTGACTCATCCTGCATCTCTCAGGTGCCTAGTGCTCCAGGCATGCAGCAGAGGAAATGATGGAAAGGATGAAAGTATGGAGCAAAGGAGGGAGAATCAAAGGCAGGAAGAGAGGCTACCCCAGAGGAGTCCGTGGTCTACTCTGAGCAATTCTGATCATGCTGAACTTCCAGCTCTTGTTCTCACCTCAACATTAACAATTTTCTATTACAGCACTCTTCTCAAGGCTGCAGCCAGTTCCTTCCCAACTCTTACTGCTGTCAGCTGCTATTCAATCTCTCATCAGAACCTTGGGGGGATGGGGGGATATTCTAATGCAAGGGGCACTAGCTGGGATCTGGCAAGTAGTGAAGTCTACCATTGCAAGTATCTGGTTGGCAAAAAGATCCGAACCAGGATCTGAAGATGGGTAAGAACCAAATTGTTCTGAAGAGGCATGGTCTCTTTGAGATACTGACACTGGCAAATGCACCACGAGGCACTTGCTCTGCTGCTCCTAACTTCTGATCTGCCACCACCCAAACTGTACTTGCATCTCTGCTTTACTCTCTCAAAATTTCCTCGTCAGCGGGGGCACTAAGCTAGCAATCTGAAATCCTATACCCATGCTCAGGGAGCAGGGAACAGTCCTAGCACCTTTAGGAAGAAATATGTCCTACTTTTCACCAACAACCCCTAAAGAAAAATTCTCCCATAACATGAAAAGGCTGAGTGGCCAAAAATAATAAACGTATCTGTAACACAGTAATTGACTTGACTATACCTCTGAACAAACCGTGAGCCTCATGAGAGCAGGAGTTGGACTTTTCTGGTTGCTGAAGGAGGCCTAAATCCTAATCTATAAGAATCTTCTCCAACACCACAGTTCAAAACCAACAATCTTTCAATGTTCAGCCTTCTTTATGGTCCAAGTCACACATCCACACATGACTACTGGAAAAACCATAGCTTTGACTATAAGTACCTTTATTGGCAAAGTGATGTCTCTGCTTTTTAATATGCTGTCTAGGTTTCCCAGCCCTGAGCCTCTGTAAATTCTAATTGGAATCAGGGTTGCCTTGTCTCCCAGCAGCAATCCCAGCATGAGGGCAAAGCCAAACAAGGAAAGGCAAATTAATCTCCATAGCCAGCCCTCCTCAGCCCTGGGAAGTTGGTTTTCAAGGCCTTTTTCTCTCTTCTTCATTGGCCAGTCCTCCCACACAACTGTGCTCTTCATGCTGTTCTAGTCCTTCCTCTCCTGGAGAAAATGACAGGAGAGACAAATGAATCCATATTTTTGTAATAATGACTCTATCCTAATTCTTTCTGGCCTATCTATTGGTGACAGAATGGCAGACTGGTTAAGAGTATAAGTCTAGAATCAGAGAAGTCTGGATCAAATCACAGTCCTACCAGTTATAAACTGTGTGATTTTCATCATCTCTCTGAACTTTGTACTTCCACATGTGACATGGGAATAATTACTGTATATATTCTCTGTGTGTATATCCTTCATGGTAGTCATGAGGAATAAATGAGATAATGGGCTGGAATAGTATAATCCCTCAACCCAATCAACACTTTTATTATCAATAATAACAAGAAGTGAGTGAAGTAGCTCAGTCGTGTCCAACTCTCTGCAACCCCATGGACTGTAGACTACCAAGCTCCTCCATCCATGGAATTTTCCAGGCACGAGTACTGGAGTGGGTTGCCATTTCCTTCTCCAGGGGATCTTCCCGACCCAGGAATCGAACTCGGATCTCCCATATTGCAGGCAGATGCTTTACCATCTGAGCCACCAGGATCTCGCTAAAAAGATAATGCTTTCTTGAAGGATATTACATTATAATGCTGACATTAGTTCAGTTCAGTTCAGTTGCTCAGTCATGTCCGACTCTTTGTGACCCCATGGACTGCAGCACGCCAGGCCTCCCTGTCCATGCTGACATTACTGGCACTGAAATAAGGGAGGTAGCAGTATTCTGGGCGTCAGGCAATCAATGTCTATTGATTCATAAAGCAAAACTTAGTATGACAATAGCTTCTAGTATAAAATTTGTTATTAATGCATTGACAGTCTGAGAGGGGTTAAGTAATTTGCCCTAACACACTCATAACGTAATGGAGCTTTCATTAGAACATGGGCAATTCTGATGCCAGAGCCCAGGCAAGTATGCAGTTTCAATTAGTTCTAGCTAGGTCCTGGGTGTTCTTTGGAAGGAATGATGCTAAAGCTGAAACTCCAGTACTTTGGCCACCTCACACGAAGAGTTGACTCACTGGAAAAGACTCTGATGCTGGGAGGGATTGGGGGCAGAAGGAAAAGGGGATGACAGAGGATGAGATGGCTGGATGGCATCACCGACTCAATGGACGTGAGTTTGAGTAAACTCCGGGAGTTGGTGATGGACAGGGAGGCCTGGCATGCTGAGATTCATGGGGTCGCAAAGAGTCAGACACAACTGAGTGACTGAATTGAACTGAACTGAAGCCAGCTGTAAAACAAAGCCACTGACTTTAAAAAAATAAAAAGCAATATAGCATGGGAGTGATGTGTGGAGTTAGACCTGCTGGGTTCAAATTCTAACTTTTCCATCTACTAGCTTGCTGAGCTATCTTTTTCAATTTCCTTAACCTTGTTAAGCCTTGGTTTCCTCATCTACAAAATATGAGACACAATAATAGTACTTGCCTGTTTCATTTTCATGAGTATCAAATAACATTCTTAACTGAATGCCGAGCCCATGGTAAGTGATGATATGTGAAAACTAGTAAACTTGAACAGGCAGATAAACCTTAAAAATCATCCCTAGTTCCTGGATTTATAAGGAGATATAGTAAAAGGACCAAGAAGTAAAGAGAAACCCTTGCTCAAAGTTATCTAGATCATTAGAAGGTACTGCAGTAACTCCCAGTCCAGGGCTCCTTAGTGGCAGGAATTGAACTGACTCATCCTGCATCTCTCAGGTGCCTAGTGCTCCAGGCATGCAGCAGAGGAAATGATGGAAAGGATGAAAGTATGGAGCAAAGGAGGGAGAATCAAAGGCAGGAAGAGAGGCTACCCCAGAGGAGTCCGTGGTCTACTCTGAGCAATTCTGATCATGCTGAACTTCCAGCTCTTGTTCTCACCTCAACATTAACAATTTTCTATTACAGCACTCTTCTCAAGGCTGCAGCCAGTTCCTTCCCAACTCTTACTGCTGTCAGCTGCTATTCAATCTCTCATCAGAACCTTGGGGGGATGGGGGGATATTCTAATGCATGGGGCACTAGCTGGGATCTGGCAAGTAGTGAAGTCTACCATTGCAAGTATCTGGTTGGCAAAAAGATCCGAACCAGGATCTGAAGATGGGTAAGAACCAAATTGTTCTGAAGAGGCATGGTCTCTTTGAGATACTGACACTGGCAAATGCACCACGAGGCACTTGCTCTGCTGCTCCTAACTTCTGATCTGCCACCACCCAAACTGTACTTGCATCTCTGCTTTACTCTCTCAAAATTTCCTCGTCAGCGGGGGCACTAAGCTAGCAATCTGAAATCCTATACCCATGCTCAGGGAGCAGGGAACAGTCCTAGCACCTTTAGGAAGAAATATGTCCTACTTTTCACCAACAACCCCTAAAGAAAAATTCTCCCATAACATGAAAAGGCTGAGTGGCCAAAAATAATAAACGTATCTGTAACACAGTAATTGACTTGACTATACCTCTGAACAAACCGTGAGCCTCATGAGAGCAGGAGTTGGACTTTTCTGGTTGCTGAAGGAGGCCTAAATCCTAATCTAAATTCTGTGTCATAAAAGCTACCCAAGGACTTTTATTTAAAAATCCACAAACAATAAAGGCTGGAGAGGGAAAAGAGAGAAGGGTAATAAATTCTTACTCTTGGTGGGAATTTAACTTGGTATAGCCACTACGGAAAACAGTATGGAGGTTCCTGGAAAACTAAAAATAGAGCTGGTAAAGAATCCGCCACAATTGACCTGGGTTCAATCCCTGGGTTGGGAAGATCCGCTGGAGAAGGGAAAGGATGCCCACTCCAGTATTCTGGCCTGGAGAAATCCATGGACTGTATAGCCCATGTGGTTGCAAAGAGTCAGACATGACTGAGCGACTTTCACTTTCAGAGCTACCATATGATCCTGCAATCCCACTCCTGGGCATACATCCAGAGAAAAGCGTGGTTCAAAAGGATACGTACACCCCAAACACTGCAGCACTGTTTACAATAGCCAAGACATGGAAGCAACCAAAATATCCATCAAAAGAGGAGTGGATAAAGAAGACATGGTACATGTACACAATGGACTATTACTAAGACATTAAAAAGAATGAAGTCATGCCATTTACAGTAGCATAGATGGACCTAGAGATCGTCATACTGAGTGAAGTCAGTCAGAGAAGGAGAAATATCATATGACAACCCTTATATGTGGAATCTAAAAAGAAATGATACAAATGAACTTATTTACACAACAGATACAGACTCACAGGCCTAGAGAAGGAATTTATGGTTTCCAGGGGGAAGGATGAGTGGAAGGGATAGGTAGGGAGTCTGTGATCTACATACAGACTGCTATATTTAAAATGAATAACCAACAAAGCCCCACTGTATAGCACAGGGAACTCTGCTCAATGTTATGTGGCAGCCTGGATGCGAAGGGAGTTTGGGGGAGAATGGATACATATTATATGTGTGGTTGAATTCCTTTGCTGCCCAGCTGAATTACCATAATATTGTTAATCAGCTATACTCCAATATACAATAAAAAGTTAAAAACAAAATAAAACTTAAAACATTAAAAAAAAACAGTATCCAAGAATGTATGATTAATGAACAAAAGAAATGTTTGGGGGGTGGTCTCTAGAAAGGGGTATATTTGTCAGGATAAGAAAGAAGTAGGGCTTACACACAGGCGCAATACCATGACCAAAGGGGCAGAAAGGCAGGAACTCACAGGGGAAGGGAGGAAGAAAATGGTCTCAGTGAGCAGAAGGCTCAGTAATAGATGAGGCTAATCAGTAAGACAGAGTCAAATTAAGGAGAAGCATTGGAAAGGCAGTGGAGGCAGCAGCCACCATATGTCCTTTGCTGTTAACAGCTTTTTAATGGTATCATCGACCACTGTGCTTAATGTTTAAATTTTGATAAGTCTAACAAATGTATACACCTGTAAATCTGTCACTACAATAAACACAATCAAGATAATGAACATATTTATCCTCCTAAAAATGTCCCCATATCCCTCTTTAATTCCTCTGTCCTGCCTTTTCTATTGTCTTCTTACCCCATTCCCAAGCAACACTGATGTGCTTTTGGTCACTACAGCTTGAACTTTACAGAATTTTATATAAATGGAATACACAGTAAGTGCTTTTTTTGTCTGGCTTCTTTTACTCAGCACTGTTACGTTGAGATGCAACCGGCCTGGTGTATGTATCAGTATATTAAATTCCTTTTATTATTGAGTAGTATTACATTGTATGGATATACTACAATATGTTTATCTATTCAACTACTGATAGGAATTTGACTTTTTCCCGATATTTGGCTATTACAAATGAACACATGAATGTTTGTATATGAAGCACTATTTGGACATACATTTTTTTTAATTTAAATTTATTTATTTTAATTGGAGGCTAATTACTTTACAATATTGTATTGGTTTTGCCATCATCATGAATCTGCCACGGGTGTACATGTGTTCCCCATCCTGAACCCCTCTCCCTCCTCCCTTCCTGTACCATCATCCCTCTGGGTCATCCCAGTGCACCAGCCCTGAGCATCCTGTATCCTGCATCGAACCTGGACTGGCGATCATTTCTTATATCATATTATACACGTTTCAATGCCATTCTCCCAAATCATCCCACCCTTTCCCTCTCCCACAGAGTCCAAAAGACTGTTCAACACATCTGTGTCTCTTTTGCTGTCTCGCATACAGGGTTATCGTTACCATCTTTCTAAATTCCATATATATGCAATAGTATACTGTATTGGTGGCTTACTTTTCTTTCTGGCTTACTTTACTTTGTATAATCGGCTTCAGTTTCACCCACCTCATTAGAACTCAAATGTATTCTTTTAGTTCTCTTGGGTAAATACCTAGAAGTTGCTCCACATCTTTGCCAACACTTATAGTCATTAGTACTGTTAACTATAAGTTATGCAGAATACATATAACTTATATGCAGAGTACATCATATGAAATGCTGTACTGGATGAAGCACAAGCTGGAATCAAGACTGTCAGGAGAAATATAAATAACCTCAGATACGCAGATGACACCACCCTTATGGCATAAAGCGAAGAAGAACTAAAGAGCCTCTTGATGAAAGTGAAACAGGAGAGTGAAAAAGCTGGCTTAAAATTCAACATTCAAAAAGCTAAGATCATGACATCCAGTCCCATCACTTCATGGCAAATAGACAAGGAAACAGTGAAAACAGTGAGGGACTTAATTTTGGGGGGCTCCAAAATCACTGCAGATGGTGACTGCAGCCATGAAATTAAAAGACATTTACTCCTCGGAAGAAAAGTTATGACCAACCTACACAGCATATTCAAAAGCAGAGACATTACTTTGCCAACAAATGTCCATCTAGTCAAATCATTGGTTTTTCCAGTAATCATGTATGGATGTGAGAGGTGGAATATAAGAAAAGCTGAGCACTGAAGAACTGATGCTTTTGAACTGTGGTGTTGGAGAAGACTCTTGAGAGGCCCTTAGACTGTAAGGAGATCAAACCAGTCAATCCTAAAGGAAATCTGTCCTGAATATTCATTGGAAGGACTGATGCTGAAGGTGAAACTCCAATACTTTGGCCACCTGATGAGAAGAACTGACTCACTGGAAAAGATCCTGATGCTGGGAAAGATTGAAGGTGGGATGAGAAGGGGACGACACAGGATGAGATGGTTGGATGGCATCACCAACTCAATGAATGTGAGTTTAAGTAAACTCCCGGAGTTGGTGATGGATAGGGAGGCCTGGTGTGCTGCAGCCCATGGGGTCTCAAAGAGTTGGACATGACTGAATGACTGAACTGAACTGAAACTGGTACTTCATTATGGTTTTGATTTACATTTCCTTAATGAATAATAATGTCAAGCATCTTTTTAGTGTGCCTGTTTTCCATCTGTACACCTTTTTAAATCTTTCACCCATCTTAATTGGGTGGGTTTTTTGTTGTTGTTTTTAACCACTGAATTTATATAATTTTTAATAAATACTGGAATCAAGCCCTATATCCAGGTTTTTTTTTTTAACAGTAGTTGTAGAAATAATACAAGAACTAACAGTAACCAAGAACTAACATTTATTTAGGACTAATGCTGTGTTATTTACTTCAAACACATTGTCTCAACATTTCCAACAATCTTATAAGGAAGATACCACAATTATTCCAGTCCTGCAGTGAGAATCCCAAGGCTTGCAGAGAATAGGTAATGTTCAAGATCTCACTACTATTAAGAGGTGGAACCATAACTTGAACTCCAAAATCCTTGCTCTTTATCTCATCTCCAGAGACATAGGAAAACCAATCCTTGCTTAAGCAAGCTCTCCAAGGGAATAAAAAGAAAAAAGCAATATACTTCTATCATGAGAGAACAAAGTGTTCGTAAAAATATTTTCCCATATACCTAGGAAGTCTTTTCCTAAAATATCTAGTAGGTCTTTAAAGAACTTTGGACCTGAGTGCCCGTAATCCATTTTGGAACAGAGAGTTCTGTTCCAGAACTAAACGCGTAAGGTTAATCATAGCTTGGCTGTGCTTAGCTTTGTTCCCTAGCTGAGGCCACCTGCATGAATCAATCATCAGTCAGCAGCAGTGTTGGAAGATATAATCTCAAGAGGAAGACGACGTAAGAAACTGTGATTGAGGGCACTTTAAAATTTAGGGAACAAAAAATGGCATCTTAATTCTTCCTGGTAAAAATGACTTAACTGTCCTTAGAAACAACTCATTTCACAAACTTTTGAAATTACCTTCATTTGTACTCAGTGTGCCCTGGGGTAGATGTTCATATATCTACCCACCTTTAATTCGACAACAACTATTTCATGCCCATTTTTCTGCTAGCACTGTAAAGAGACATAACAAATAATAAGAATTATGAAACATAATATTCAGGAGTTCTATTAAAAATATTTAAACATTAGTATAGCAATGTGCACTGATCAGTCAGACCAGTGACTACCAGAATGCCATCTGATATGTACCAGAGAAACCCAAGACTTGCAGTAAGCATTATCATATTATTATATTGTTTTACAGGTAACAAGACTTTTTTATATCAAGCATCTCATTTGAATTTCATAAAAGGCAGTTAGGCATGATTATCCCCACTTCACATATAAAAATGATCAGAAAGGTAAATGATTTTTTCCACTGCTTTTTTTTAGAGCTAGTAAATGGTATAGATGGGAATTGTCAGGTGTTATGACTCAATGATCCACAAACGTTCTACTATTCCCCACAGTCTCTAAGGAATGATCCTGTTGGAATAATACACACGCACCTATGAAACAAAGATAATACACTGAGTGGAGTAAACATATATTAGACACAGGTACTTTGGGCTTAGAGAAGGAACAAGGAGGATCGAAGGTTAAAAACTGACCTTCCAAAAATGGTGGGAACTATTAAATAGTTCTGTGAGGATGTTCAGAGCTCCAAATATCCTTGATCAAATTCACCTCCGACATCCCCTCCCAACCCTGATGCTCTCACATTAGTCCAAGCCTATAGAGCCTCAGTCCTCAAAGTGCAGTCCTCAAGCCAGCAGCCTCAGCATCAGCTTGCCTCACGTTTGAAGAGCAGAATCTCAACCCCTGTCTCCTCTTCTCCCTAAGACATACTCAGTCTGAATTTTCACAATCCCAAAGAGACTTGTAGGTACCTTGAAGTTTGAGAAGTATTATTCTGGATCAACAATCATTACTCAGATAAGCTATGAATCTCCTCTAATATGATTTCACAGCCATTATTCACCACCACCACCATCCATTTGAGTTTTCCTCTCAGTTCTCTAGAACTTATGGTCTATTCCAGAAAACTCCCTGGTTCTTCCAACTTCTTTTTAGCTTCTCCATCATATAATGATGTGTGTGCTCCTTGTGAAACCAGGTTCCTTCCTGTGGAACTCCTGTCCCCTGTAGGGCTCTCAGATGAAAAGTGTTTTTCCTTCCACATTGCACAGAGCCTGAAGGTGAGACTGGCCACTCTCCAGGTTCCTCACAATCATTTATAGTCAACTATTTCCTCCTTCTTTCTTTAAAAACCCACAACTTTTTAAGCATGGGCCATCAAGCTCGACCAGCCATCATCCCACTTTGTTGCAGTCACAAGCCACCCGCCTTAGCGTCCTTAGTCACTGAAGACCTAACCTCAATGCATGTCTTACTCTGTACCCTTTCTATACTACTCTCTCACAGCCATATCAGTACTCTTCACCTCCTCCACTCTATGACTACGTCTTATAGTCTTGATCTTTTCCACATAAATGTCAATGCTGCTATCCAACTCCTGAGCTTCTCCACCCTTTACTACCTCACCTCCAGCTTTATCCTTCATCTCTACGGCCACCCAATACCATGGCCATAGTTTGTTGCTGTTACTAATAACTACATTGCTTGTGAAATATTTTTTCAAACATCTGCTCTCATTTTTTCAATATGTTAATTTTATACCCTCCCTTCTTCTCCTTCACAAATCATTGACCTACATCAGGACCTCCAGCCCATTGGACCCACCACTTTTCATTGTCCATTACCTATCTCATTTCCCCAGTCCCTTCCTCATTTGTCTCCAATTCAATGATCGGTCTCTACAACCACTCCTTTTATATCTTCCCCAAATCCCTGTCTCCTCTCTCCTCTTCTACCCTAGCTTGGCAAAACCCCAAGTTTAGTTTAACTCAATCTTCCCCCTAGTTTGCAACAATATTCAAGCAGCAGAAAGGGGCTGGAGAAAAACTCACTAACAGTCTAACTTGTCTCTCAGTAAATGTATGACCAACACACTAAAGTGGTACTGCCCAGAAATTTCACTCTATGTCCCTCACTAACCCACTCTTTCAACCTCTGAGATGGATGTTCACATGTTCTCATCTCTTCTGAAATCTTCAGCAGTCTCTCCTTTTCCTCTCTCTCAGCTTTTGACATTTTATTTCGGTGAGAAAACCAAAGAAAACAAAAGATAACCAGTGCATCTTTCTACCACCTAGCTTCTCAAGCCACCTGCCTCTTCTCTCATAAATTCTGTTTTCACACCTATATAAAACCAAATCCTCTATGTGTGTACTGGATCACATCCCTCTCACAGACCCAAGAGTTTGCCCTTGTGACCCACATTTCTTTCTCCTCAGAATCAATTTCCTCCTAAATATGGGCTCATTCCCAAGAGCACATAAACAGACTATGCTTTAATCTATATTTTGAAAGATCCCTTCATTGGCTGCATGTCTCTCTCTAGCTATTTCTTTTCTCTACTCATCTTAGGGAAAAATTCTATGAAATATTAGTATCCTTTCACCTCCTCACATCCTATGCTCTTTTTAACCCACTTTGGACAGGTTTTCCTTCCACCATCACACGGAAGCTACTATAATCAGAATCACTAACAAATCCCATCTTGCCAAACCCAGGGCTAGTTCACAACTCCAGTCTGTGCTCTGCACTCCTTCCCCCACTTTCTGGTCCCTCTTGTGCCTCAGGCATCTTGGTGGGCCCTGGTGTGACATCAATAACAACTGATTCTCAACAAAGATGAATGAAGTATTAATATTTCCAATTCAGCACACTCCTTATCCTAGAGAAAAGCAAATTTAATAACAGGCTTTTATTAAAAACAAAAAACAGATAATAAAAAAGCAGCATGCTCCAAGGAATGTATCATGTAATGATATTTCGGGTATTATTACAGAAAGCTTTGTCATTTATTCATTGTGGAGACATAAAGCATTTCATGTCATCTCTCCAGGCCTCCATTTATCCATTAGTAAAATGAAAATGTTAGAACAATTCTAAGATAGTTGAAGTGTAAGAGAGAAATTCTAAGCATCCCTGAAAATCAAATGTATCATTGTTCAGTGGCTAAAGTCAGAACCAGTTACATGTGAAGATTAAAGAACTGGTCATATTACTGGTGTTGGGGGAGGGTCCTAATTGTTTGTCAAATATGAAAAATATGAGAGCCACCAATTTAGATTTATATCAGGGCCCTGAAAATTATGGGCCAATCACAGAACTTCATGGAAATATGCTCCCTCCTCACTTCTCAGAGGATGAAATTTATTTACTAGGAAAAAAGAGCTCTCGTTTTACAGTTAGAGAGAAGGTGTATGATTCAGAGATCCAGGCCCACAAGAGGAGAGTGGGAGAAGAAGGCTAGAGATGCAGGAGAGACATCTCAGGAAGGATGAAGACGGGAAGGTCTGAGTTTCCAAAAAATGCTACCTACTTCATAGTTTGCTGTATACTCACTCTCTGACTTCTATATTGTAACTGAGAAAGCATAGCTATCTTTCACCAGTGCTCAAGAATTCTTAAATATTTTAGAAAAAAAAGTCAATTGTTTATCTTCTTACAATGCCAAATATGCCTTATTCTATTCACTTTAGCATTTCAGAGCAGGAAGGATCTTAAAGATCACAATCCAAATATCAGCTTTACAGATGATGACACAGAAGGTCAATATATCAAAAAGAGATAAAGCAAAGACTCTCAATGGAGCTGAAAATTCTCCGGTTTTTACTCAAACAATAAACAAAAGCTGTAAATAATGGCTATCTTTTATGGAAGCATAACTAAAATGTTAGTAGTAGTTACCTCCAGGCAGAGGGGGGAAAAGGGTGGTATTTATTTTTTTCTTCAAATTTTCTAAAAAGTTTGCAGTAATTATTTCTAATTTGAAAATATGACATGGCTATTTTCATTAAGATAGTGTAATGAAATAAGTAATAAATAAACTAATCCTTTTAGGTATTGACTTAAATACATTATTTTGTTAGTGTCAGTATAGAAGTTTTCCAGTTTCCAGTGACTTCGTCATTTTTTGTACTTGTAACTCCTGACAAAACTTAATTTACTCACTTTAGATCATTTTATTTCAAACTATATGCATCACTTGGGAGTTGACAAAATATTTAAATAAATGACTGAAATTTGAAAATAAAACACAAAATCTTCAAGTAATGCATACTGATTGCTTAGCATGGGCCAAGTATTTTAGGCCCTGAATACTCTAAAATTTTAGTATTTTTAGCTAGGCTAGCATCTTGTCTGAGTTTCCAAAAAATGCTACCTACTTCATAGTTTGCTGTATACTCACTCTCTGACTTCTATATTGTAACTGAGAAAGCATAGCTATCTTTCACCAGTGCTCAAGAATTCTTAAATATTTTAGAAAAAAAAGTCAATTGTTTATCTTCTTACAATGCCAAATATGCCTTATTCTATTCACTTTAGCATTTCAGAGCAGGAAGGATCTTAAAGATCACAATCCAAATATCAGCTTTACAGATGATGACACAGAAGGTCAATATATCAAAAAGAGATAAAGCAAAGACTCTCAATGGAGCTGAAAATTCTCCGGTTTTTACTCAAACAATAAACAAAAGCTGTAAATAATGGCTATCTTTTATGGAAGCATAACTAAAATGTTAGTAGTAGTTACCTCCAGGCAGAGGGGGGAAAAGGGTGGTATTTATTTTTTTCTTCAAATTTTCTAAAAAGTTTGCAGTAATTATTTCTAATTTGAAAATATGACATGGCTATTTTCATTAAGATAGTGTAATGAAATAAGTAATAAATAAACTAATCCTTTTAGGTATTGACTTAAATACATTATTTTGTTAGTGTCAGTATAGAAGTTTTCCAGTTTCCAGTGACTTCGTCATTTTTTGTACTTGTAACTCCTGACAAAACTGAATTTACTCACTTTAGATCATTTTATTTCAAACTATATGCATCACTTGGGAGTTGACAAAATATTTAAATAAATGACTGAAATTTGAAAATAAAACACAAAATCTTCAAGTAATGCATACTGATTGCTTAGCATGGGCCAAGTATTTTAGGCCCTGAATACTCTAAAATTTTAGTATTTTTAGCTAGGCTAGCATCTTGGCACCCCACTCCAGTACTCTTGCCTGGAAAACCCCTGGACGGAGGAGCCTGGAAGGCTGCAGTCCATGGGGTCGCTGAGGATCAGACATGACTGAGCGACTTCACTTTCACTTTTCACTTTCATGCATTGGAGAAGGAAATGGCAACCCACTCCATTACTCTTGCCTGGAGAATCCCAGGGACGGGGGAGCCTGGTGGGCTGCCATCTATGGGGTAGCACAGAGTCGGACCCGACTGAAGCGACTTAGCAGCAGCAGCATCTTACACAATCATTTCATTTAATCTTGTCAACAACCTATGACTTTGTTACTATTATTTTGCCCCTCTCATAGACAAGGTAACTTATCTTAGAATGGTTAAGTCATTATCGCAAGTCTTGTCAAATTCAAATCCAGGCTCCTGGTTCCATGGCCTCACCTCTTCAACAAGACCATACCTTCTCTATTTTGCCACTGGATGCAGGGTAGGTAATGAGTACTGAAACCTGAATGCATGCCAGACATTTCCACTATTTCCAAAGCGGGCTCTAAATGAGGACCTCCCTGCCAGGGCTTAGGTGTGTGGAATCTGGGATGAAATGGGAAATTTGGAGGAGTCTTGCTGGGAAAATTCTGGCTGACCCACAAATAGAACAGACAGAGAGCAACGTGAGGCCATAATACTGTTCCTTTCTGTTTGGCCACCGCTCTTGGCTCCCAGTGTACTCTTGAAAAGACCCATCATGCATCATGGACAGGGAATATGTTGTTCACTGGCAAGACATTCTGAAGCTTGATTTCCCCTCAGGATGGCATGAATAATAATTGATTAATGGCAATTCTATTTTAACCAATATACCCAGACATGACTCCAGATGACCACTGCTATTTTAAAAGTAATTGCCTTATAAGGCTATTCAGATGAATTGATGGAAGGGACATCAACAATCTAGGTTAAATTTAAATAATGTTCCAGGTGGAAAAAGATCTCTTTGGCTCCTCTGGTCCAATCTTCTCATTATAACCATGGGAGAAATTAAAGTGCCCAAAGTAGGCACCTAACTTATCCAGTATCATATTGTAAGCAGAAGTCTTTCTAAGTCTAGAATTCAGATTTCCAGACTTCCAGTCTTGCGTTCTCATGACTACAACTTTTGGTTTAATAAATTCTGTATGCCAAACTGAACACATAGCTCAAGCAAGCAAAGGAAAATATAAAAGAAGAAACAAATAGGTCTGAGAGGCTAGGAAGTGACAGCCACAGAATGGAAGAGGCACATTTCCTCTCCTATTTGCAGTTGAGAGAGTGACTAGGAGAGGTGCTGTTAGAGCATATTTTCATCTATAATGAACCCAAAACTCTAAGAGTGATGTATCAATTCACTCACCTGTCATGTAGCAAATTTTACTGAGTGCTTGCTAGGTGCCAGTCATTGTTCCAGATGTTGGAAACACACCCATAAGTGGAATATAGTTCCGACTTTCATGAAGCTTACATTCCAAAGGAATAGACAGACCAAAGAAGATAAAGCAAGTAAACACAATAGAAGAAAGTGATTATTACAAAAGAAATACAAATTGAGATTGCTGCAAAGATAAGAAATCAAAGGTTATAACAGAAAATAATATGATACACTTGTTTCTAGGAAAGGTATTCAGGGAAAATCTCTGAGCAAGGGTCATTTAAGCTGAGAACTGAAGTAGGAGAAAGAGGCTGTTTTGCAAGTCTCCAAGGGAAGGAACATTAGAAGCTGAAATAGATGCATAGGCAAGACCTGGAGGCAGGACAGGAAGGTGGGTTGGAAGAACTAAAAGAAGTCTTTTGTTGCTGAAATGCATTGAGAAAGAGTGAGAAAGGAGAAAGATGAGGGAGAAGTGGGGAGAGGCCAAATGGTGTGAGATCTTGCAGAACAAGTTGACGGTGTTGGGATTTACTCTAACAGCAAAGGGCAGCTAATGAAGGATTTCAGATTGGGGAAAGACGTGATTCGTTTTGCAGTTTATGAAGATGACTTCTTCAAGATCAGATAAACTCCAGCCAGAAAAAAACAAATATCATATATTAACACATACATGGAATGAAATTTAGGAAATCGAATATAGAAAAAATGTATAGAAGATCCTATTTACAAAGCAGAAACAGAGAACTCAGATATAGAAAACAAATGTATGAATACCAAGGGGGAAAGAAGGGGTGGGATGAATTGGGAGATTGGGACTGACATATATACACTATTGATACTATGTATAAAATAGATAGCTAATGAGAACCTACTGTATTGCACAGGGAACTCTAGTCAGTGCTCTGTGGTGACAAAGAGGAGAAATATGTATACATACAGCTGATTTACTTTGCTGTACAGTAGAAATGATTGCAACATTGTAAAGGAACTCTACTCCAATAAAAATTAATTTAAAAAACAAATATAGCAATTCCAAATAAATAAATAAAACCCAGCCAGGACTAAAACTCTGGCGTCCCAACTCTGCCTGGCGATGAACATGTCAGTTTTCCCTCCCATGTCCACCTCTCATCGTTGGTGTCAACATTAAGTGAACTGACGGATATGAAATCCCTTAGAAGAAGCAATCTGAGCCAAATGGCCCCCAAGAGCAAAGAGGCCCCTTGTACCTTTCTTCACACAGTGCCAGTATACATAGAGTGCTGAGTACAAGCCGGAAACGGTGATAACCCTAATCCAGTTCTTTTGCATGGCCTCATCTTTTCCTCACAACAATCCTGACAGGATATGCAATTCTGAGCCTGATTCATTTATGAGGGAACTGAGGCTGAGAGAGGTTAAAATAACTTTTCCATCAACAGAAAGTCAGCATTTGTTTCTAAGATCCTTGACATCTATCCTAAATCTCAATTAATTATATTCATTATTATGTCTCTTCTCAAGCATAAAGTTCTTAAGATCATCAGCTTTTGACAGTGGTAAAAAGGAAATACAAAGTCCCAAATTAACCTTAATATTAATAGAATAGATAAACATTTCTACCAAGGTTCGCCAGTGTCTCCAAGAGACCCACATGTTTTGGTCTAAACTATAATTGTCACAGTAATACTCTGACATCATCCGATGATGTGAGGTCACCAAGACTTATCACAAATACCAATGGAGCTCTAGAAGGAACAGACAGAAATATATCAAAGGATGCCTAAGCTAATGGGCTTGGAGACTAAGAAACCAGAGATAAAAGAGTCTTGCTGTCAGATTGACTGAGACATGTATTGAGAAGGCTGCTTTGAGCAATGATACTGCTCATCTCCTCAAGGTTTCAGATCCATTAGTAATAACTTCCAAGTGAGCCAGGCTCTATTAGGAGGCTAGGTCAGTGGCTTTAAATGCCTAAATCAATCTTAATGTTAAGCAAGATCTCTGGATTTATTTTTATCCCCATCAACTTTCTTCCCAACAAGGAAGAAAAGATTTGTTCCCTGAAAGCCTTTTGTTAAAGAAGAATTTAGCGGAAGAGCGTATCAGAAAGAAGGGGGGCGGGGAATGCTTTTCATTCTAAATTAATCAATCTGCCTCTTGGTTGCTGCTGCTGCTGCTAAGTCACCTCAGTCGTGTCCGACTCTGTGTGACCCCATAGACGGCAGCCCACCAGGCTCCCCCATCCCTGGGATTCTCCAGGCAAGAACACTGGAGTGGGTTGCCATTTCCTTCTCCAATGCATGAAAGAGAAAAGTGAAAGTGAAGTCGCTCAGTCTGTCCGACTGTTAGTGACCCCATGGACTGCAGCCCACCAGGCTACTCCGTCCATTGGATTTTCCAGGCAAGAGTACTGGGGTGGGGTGCCATTGCCTTCCCCGGCCTCTTGGTTACTGAGTATCTTAAACAGTACCCATCTCTCCCCACCTCTAGCCCTTGTTTCCCCATCTATAAGTCAAAAATTCAGCTTAGGTTATATTTAAGAGTTCTACTGCTCTAAAGGTCCTTGATCTTGATTTAAACACCTAAATTAACTACTCTCAATAAGTCATGAATCTCAGCTATTTAGAGTCAGTAAAGTGCTTATAAGAAGCCATCCACGTACTCCTAGCTCCATTTGTTAACAGTGGTGAATCTTTGTGATACTTAGAGCATAGGAGAACAGTCTATGCCTATGCAACAGAGAAGAGGGAGACTCTCCATTCTTCAAGGTGCTGGGCTATGTCTTTGCTAACCTTCAAATTTTTATGAAATAGCTATGTGAGGACCCATATCCATCCCATTAGCTGCCAAGGGCTCCTCTCTGGTAACTCAAATATCCCTTCATTGAAGAAGCTCATACATAAGGAAAAAAGGAGATGGATTTACAACACCTTACTGATCCACTGCCTCTAACTTGGGATAAGTTCATGATGGTCTGTATTCAGGCCTATATTCCAGGATCACCATGGTTACACTTCCCATCAGTAAAAAATGAGATGGTAATGAAGACAGCTGCTGTATAATAATCGTGCATAAACAAGGGCAGAGCTTCTAGAGGGTAAAGGGGAAGGAATACATACTTGTATTCTAAGCTTTATCAGAAGGGTGTCCCTGGAAGAGGTAAACTGATTATACACAGTTCTTATGTCAAGATTTGGAGTTGAATGCTACATTTCTGTTCCTGATTTGTGGCATTCTCGTCAGGCTTTCCCCCTGTGCTCTACTATAAATGGCACCTTGATCATCCAGACATTTGTTTCCCACTCATATTATAAATGGGCCAGTTTAGGGGAACTCATTTGGTGGTATACGGAGGTTTATTTCTTTTCAGGGTCCAAGTCTATCTTTTCCTCACTTGCAGTACATAAAAAGCAGTCAAAGAGCTGAAAATCTTCTGAGAGTGCAGTAGGGAGTATCAACTGGGGAAACCCAATAGTCTTACCTCATCTTTCTATCTCCCCCATGTAGCAGTCCTCTTGCTGATATTCCTGTTACACTGTTCTCTGCCTGCTCCAAAAAGTATTATCTAGTTTCTCTGTTCCTGACACCTCTAACTGGGAAATTTCCTGCATGCTGCAGCACCTCCAGGAATGGGATATAACTTAGCCACTGGTGCTGCTGCTAAGCCACTTCAGTCGTGTCCAACTCTGTGCGACTCCATAGACGGCGACCCACCAGGCTCCCCCATCCCTGGGATTCTCCAAGCAAGAACACTGGAGTGGGTTGCCATTTCCTTCTTCAGTGCATGAAAGTGAAAGGGAATTTGCTCAGTCCTGTCTGACTCTTAGTGACCCCATGGACTGCAGCCTACCAGGCTCCTTCATCCATGGGATTTTCCAGGCAGGAATACTGGAGTGGGGTACCTAAGTTAATATAATCAGAGTCTTAGCCAAAAATAACAGCTCTGCAATGCCTCATGTTCATCTTTCTGCCTTTCTGCCTGAACTGCAGAAACGGCCACTCCATCACTCTCATTCTCAGTTCAGTACAGTTGCAGTCATTCAGTTCAGTTGCAGTTGCTCAGTTGTGTAAAACTCTTTGCAACCCCATGGACTGCAACATGCCGGGCTTTCCTGTCCATCACCAACTCCCAGAGCTTGTGCAAACTTATATCCATTGAGTCAGTGGTGCCATCCAACCACCTCATCCTCTGTTGTCCCCTTCTCCTCCCACCTTCAATCTTTCCCAGCATCAGGGCCTTTTCCAATGAGTCAGTTATTCACATCAGGTGGCCAAAAGGATTGAAGTTTCAGCCTCAGCATTAGTCCTTCCAATGAAAAATCAGGGTAGATTTCCCTTAGGATTGACTGGTTTGATCTCCTTGCACGCCAAGGGACCCTCAAGAATCTTCTCCAACACCAGTTCAAAAGCATCTATTCTTCGGTGCTCAGCTTTCCTTATAGTCCAACTCTCACATCTATACATGACTACTGGAAAAAACATAGATATGACTAGATGGACCTTTTTTGGCAAATTAGTATCTCTGCTTTTTAATATGCTGTCTAGGTTGGCCATAGCTTTTCTTCCAAAGAGCAAGTGTCTTTT
>SJYX01003993.1:93591-107527 GCA_006410675.1 Oreotragus oreotragus
GAACTCCCAAACATGAACCCCCCTCCCACCTCCCCCCCCACATCTTCCCTCCAGATCATCCCCATACACAAGCCCCAAGCATCCTGCATCCTGCATTGAACATAGACTGGCAATTCATTTCTTACATGATAGTATACATATTTCAATGCTATTCTCCCAAATCATCCCTCCCTCTCCCTCTCCCTCTCCTTCTCCCTCAGAGTCCATAAGTCCGCTTTACACATCTGTATCTTTTTTGCTGTCTTGCATGTAGGGTCCTCATTACCATCTTTCTAAATTCCATATATATGTGTTAGTATACTGTATTGGTGTTTTTCTTTCTGGCTTACTTCACTCTGTATAATTGGTTCCAGTTTCATCCATCTTATTAGAACTGATTCAAGTGTCTTTTAATTTCAGGGTTTCAGTCACCATCTCAGTGATTCTGGAGCCCAGGAAAATAAAGTCTCTCACTATTTCCATCATTTCCCCATCTATTTGCCATGAAGTGATGGGACCGGATGTCATGATCTTTTTTTTTGAATACTGAGCTTTAAGCCAGCTTTTTCACTTTCCTCTTTCACTTTCATCAAGAGGGTCTTCAGTTCCTCTTTGCTTTCTGCCATAAGGGTGGTGTCATCTGCGTATCTGAGGTTATGATATTTCTCCCAGCAATTTTGATTCCACCTTGTACTTCATCCATTCTGGCATTTCACATGATGAACTCTGCATGTAAGTTAAATAAGCAGGGTGACAATATAAAGCCTTGACATACTCCTTTCTGCCATAAGGGTGGTGTCATCTGCGTATCTGAGGTTATGATATTTCTCCCAGCAATTTTGATTCCACCTTGTACTTCATCCATTCTGGCATTTCACATGATGAACTCTGCATGTAAGTTAAATAAGCAGGGTGACAATATAAAGCCTTGACATACTCCTTGCCCAATTTGGAACCAGTCCACTGTTCTATGTGTGGTTTTAACTGGTGCTTCTTGATCTGCATACAGATTTCTTAGGAGGCAGGTAAGGTGGTCTGGTATTCCCATCTCTTGAAGAATCTTCCACAGTTTGTTGTCATACAGTCAAAGGCTTTGGTGTAGTCAATAAGGCAGAAGTAAATGTTTTTATGGAACTCTCTTGCTTTTTCTATGATCCAATGGATGTTAGCAATTTGATCTTTCCTCTGGCTTTTCTAAATCCAGCTTGAACATCTGGAAGTTCTCGGTTCACGTACTGTTGAAGCCTAGCTTGGAGAATTTTGAGCATTACTTCGCTGGCATGTGAGATGAGTGCAACTATGTGGTAGTCTGACATTATTTGGCATTGCCTTTCTTTGGGATTAGAATGAAAACTGACCCTTTCCAGTCCTATGGCCACTGATGAGTTTTCCAAATTTGCTGGCATATTGAGTGCAGCACTTTAACAGCATCATCCTTTAGAACATGAAATAGCTCAGCTAGAATTCCATCATCTCCATTAGCTTTTTTTCTCAAGAAAAGGAAATGCAAAAAGGCAAAATGGTTGTCTGAGGAGGCCTTCCAAATAGCTGAGAAAAGAAGAGAAGCTAAAAGTAAATGAGAAAAGGAAAGATATACCAATCTGAAAGCAGATTTCTAAAGAATAGCAAGGAGAGATAAGAAAGCTACACACAGACATCCCTTGCATTCTTATACACTAATAATGAGAAAGTAGAAAAAGAAATTAAGGAAACAATTCCATTCACCATTGCAACGAAAAGAATAAAATACTTAGGAATATATCTACCTAAAGAAACTAAAGACCTATATATAGAAAACTATAAAACACTGATGAAAGAAATCAAAGAGGACACTAATAGATGGAGAAATATACCATGTTCATGGATTGGAAGAATCAATATAGTGAAAATGAATATATTACCCAAAGCAATCTACAGATTCAATGCAACCTCTATCAAGCTACCAGCGGCATTTTTCACAGAACTAGAACAAATAATTTCAAGATTTGTATGGAAATACAAAAAACCTCGAATAGCCAAAGCAATTTTGAGAAAGAAGAATGGAACTGGAGGAATCAACTTACCTGACTTCAGGCTCTACTACAAAGCCACAGTCATCAAGACAGTGTGGTACTGGCACAAAGACAGAAATATAGATCAATGGAACAAAATAGAAAGCCCAGAGATAAATCCACACACATATGGACACCTTATCTTTGACAAAGGAGGCAAGAATATACAATGGAGTAAAGACAATCTCTTTAACAAGTGGTGCTGGGAAAACTGGTCAACCACTTGTAAAAGAATGAAACTAGATCACTTTCTAACACCACACACAAAAATAAACTCAAAATGGATTAAAGATCTAAANCTGGTGTATGGGGATGATCCGGAAGGATGATGTGGGGTGGGAGGTGGGGGGCGGGGGTTTCATGTTTGGGAGTTCATGTACACCCATGACGGATTCATGTCAATGTATGCCAAAACCAATACAGTACTGTAAAGTAAAATAAAGTAAAAATTAAAATTAAAAAAAGAAGAAGAAAGAAAGCTTTCCTCAGTGAACACTGCAAAGAAATAGAGTAAAACAATAGAATAGGAAAGGCTAGAGATCTCTTCAAGAAAATTAAAGATCTCAAGGGAACATTTCATGCAAAGACAGGCACAATAAAGGACAGAAATGATATGGACCTAACAGAATCAGAAGATATTAAGAAAAGGTGGCAGGAATACACAGAAGAACTATTCAAAAAACCAGATAACCACGATGGTGTGATCACTCACCTAGAGTCAGACATTCTGGAGTCCAAAGTCAGGTAGGCCTTAGGAAGCATCATTATGAACAAAGCTAGTAGAGGTGATGGAATTCCAGCTGAGCTATTCTCATACTGGGTACAACATACTACTCCATACCAGAAGCCTTACACCAGTAGCCTGATGGCAATTCAATTGCTGCTGCCTTCTTCCAGCACGTTCTGCCTGCCAGACAAGGGTCTTTCAGAGCACCATGGAACTTTCCAGTTCCTTCCAGTGGATGTGACCACATTCAGTCATCTCAAACGGCTCATCAGAAGTCTTGAGGGAGACAGGAAGAGTTTCCCTGTCTGCTGATCTGCTTTATCCAAGGCCTGCTGTGCATGGGCCTGCTTGGAGTGTTTCTGTTCGATTCTCGTGCCATGAAGCGCCAGTAGGACAATTCAAAAGCCACTACTTCCTCTGCTGAAAAGCTAAAACCTGGATTTTCAAAAATTCCTACCAGACAGCCCTGGGTTCTCATCTCAGTTCTGCCAATTATTAATTCTATAGCCTGAAGTAACCAAGTCTCTGAGAATCAGCTTCCCTATCTGCAAATGAGATAACAGTAATGGGAATATCCTGAAGAACAAATAATATGTAAAATGCTTAGGAATGACACTCTGACAAGGAACAAAAGCCCTGCTAAGAATCATGAGATCACATACACCATCCTGTCTCTTCACTCACTGCTGTTAGAACTAATGTCCCAGGCATGTATTTCATTCCTCAAAGACTCTGGTACCTGGTTTAGAGCATCTCTCTCCTCAAAGTCCATCATCATGTTGGTGCTTCACCTCCACATGTATAAATCCATTTGACACTCTGCCCATTCAGTTTCATGACCATCTCATCTGTAGTGGCCCCCTCAACTCCATCTGAGCCAATCTGTCTTACACCATACTCTAGATTTTTCATTTAACTATAATTATTCTATCTATAAAACCACATATCTATAAATCCCACTCAACCATATCTCCTATTCTTCCAGTTTCCCTCTTCAGCTATCCCCAAGGCAACTACCAGTTCATGAATTCATTGAGGTGAGGTGAAGTCGCTCAGTCGTGTCCGACTCTTTGCGACCCCGTGGACTGTAGCCTACCAGGCTCCTCGTCCATGGGATTCTCCAGGCAAGAATACTGGAGTGGGTTGCCATTTCCTTCTCCAGAGGATCTTCCCAACCCAGGGATTGAACCCAGGTCTCCCGCATTGGAGGCAGACGCTTTAACCTCTGAGCTACCAGGGAATTTCTATTATTTTAGTCTCCATGATCAATTATTTAAAATACACTTAATGATACTCAAACTCCATTGTTTCTCTGTTTTTTTTAATTTACACTTTTCAGGAAAATCTCTATCCTATTTGTAAAACTTTATCTACTGTATTTATGACTATAATCCAACAGTCAAGCATGATTGGTTAAAATCATAGAATAGAGAAGAGTAGTTTAGTAACATATCTATACTTGAAAGAAAAACAAGTTTTCTTGTGGAGCCAAGAAGCCTTCATCACTCACCACCCTGTCACTAACAAGTAGGTTCCTCAACGGGAGACAGTTTTCTCTCACTCACTACTATATCCTGAGGACAGAGCAATATCTGGCTCAACAAATATATGCTGACTGATGGACTGACCAGTCTAATGTGGACCTTCATTAATCCAGCAACCTTACCCTTTTACTGATTAACTCAGTTTCCTACTTGCTGATAAGCCTAAATGAGTCATTCTCTACTGTCCCCAAACTTCCACCTGACCTCTGACTTTTTGCCACCCACTTCCCTCTCCCAGTCACCTCTTTGATGCCTCAGTAGAAGTCATTTCTTTGTACTTCACAAAGAAACTAGAAGCCCTCAGACACAGGCCAGAGTCACTCAACTTTCTGCTACAAAATCTAGAAACTGTCTTCCCTGGTCTCTCACAGTAGAGGAGCTGTCTTTTCCTCTTTGTCAAGGTCAGTTCTCCTAACTCTGGAGGTGTATGCCCCCTTTCCCACCTACTAACCAATCTTATACACATATAGTGTTCTTTTGCTCTTTTTAAGTTCTCTCTCTTCTATCTTTCATTCATTTTTCTCACTCTTTCAAAGGGATTCTTTCTGTTTTTAAAAAAAATATCTTCTATTAAAAATAGCAGTAATCCCATAACCCAAAATTTACTCTCTAGTCTCAATCTCATCTCTCTTCTTCCCCTTCATAGCCAAACTTCTCAAAATAACTTCTATAATTACTGCCTATTCAAAAGTCCTCATTTCCTTACTTCTCTCTGTCTCCTCAGATCAATGCAATACACATTCCCCACCATTACAATTATACACCTTTTGTAGAGTCAAGAATAATTGTCTTGACTTCTTAGAGAGTCTCTTAGGCTCCTGGGTGAGGTTCATCTTCTATCTTGAAATTAAATGTTGGAATTCCTCAGGGATCTGGTCTAGATCCCATCTCATTTGTACTCTTCCCACAGGCAACCTCACCCACACCAAGAGCTTTAATTATCCTCTACCAACAAATCCTCACACAGATGTATAGTCAATATCTTCTTTGTGAGTTTTAGTTATGCATATCCAACCACTTCTGGATTTTTATGAATAGCTGTAATCAAGATGTATCAAAGCCAACATGTCTAAAATGAAACATAATCCCCCCTAAGTTCAGGCTTATTTCCACCTTTTTTATTAATGTGAATTTACCAATATTTTGGCTGGTATGATTGACTAGATCATCATCCATTCAATTACACCAAGCCAAACCTAGGAATCATAGTGATCACTCTCTTCTCCTTTTCTCTATATCCAAATCACCAAATTTGTCTGTTTGACTCCTTAAATATCTTCCAAATCTAATTCTCTTTATCTCTGCTCCAATCTAGTGTAAGCCCTCCTCATTCATCTCATCTACTTCTACAATGATCTCCTAATATACTCTACATTGACTCCTAACCCGTCAAACTATTCATACAGTAACTGGAGGTATTATTTTAAAATGTAAACTTGGTCATGTCACTCCCATGCTTATGATCCAATAGATTTTTATTATCTTAAGCTAAACACCAGAATACTTAAAATGATCCATTAAGTTCCACAAGACTGCACCACACTCTCCAGGACACTTCCATTTGTTCTCTGCATTTCTAGCACATGATCTTTCATTCCGTTTCTCAAATAAATCATGCTTCTGATAGGCATGGACCCTTTCCATATTCATCTCTGTGTAAATTTTTATCCCTGAGCTCCCTTCACCTGGTTAATTTCTACACATCCTCTGATATCCTTATCTCCTTAGAAACTTCTTCGCCCTGCCAGGTAAGACCAAGTCTCCATATTAACATTCTCCCTACAACTAATGAATTTCTCTTTCATCATAGTTATTCCAAATACAACCATAAATCGTTTCATGTGTTTATTTCACTAAATGACTGTCTTGCCATTAGATTCTAAGCAACATGGGGGCAGAATTATATTTCATTATATATATTAATATATAATCAATTATATTATATTCTGTTTGATAAATAGCTTATATATTAATACTGAACAAATTACTCAATAAATTGTTGTGGTGGCTGTGATAATAGTAATTATAAGGGTGGTATGATAACACTCTTTCTATGGAGGCAAACAAATCTAGAGAAAGAGGATACTCTGAACTCAAGCTTAGCCATGTTCTCTTATGTGGCAAGCTATGTTCTCATTTTCCTGGGTCCTAAATACCCCCATGGCGTAATCTGGTAGATCAAAGAGGAAACAGTGAGATGAATATATAAAGATGTGACTTTCACAGGTTAGGTAATGGACCTCTGTTGGTATTGCCTGTCTGGTTCTCTCCTCCCATCTTCTAGTGGGGAACTGAACCTCCTCTGTAATTCATAGAATTAGGCAAGAAACCTAAGATAAGTAAATTTCTTTATTCCTCTGGAGAATGTGATTCTTAAGCAGAAATCCTAAGGGAAATAATATGGTTGGAATTGCCGGGGTCCTGCCCCGGTGGATCCAGGGTAATTTGAAGGAGAGACAGAGTAGGCATCCTAGGAATAAACTTATTTAACTACAGATATATAGAGAGATTAGAAATGGATAGTGTAGTAGGAAAATTAGTGGAAAAAAAGAGGCTGAATAACTTGGTTTACGTGGAATACCAATCACCACCTACGTAGGCCACAGGCATCTTTTCATTCTCCCGAAGGAGAGGAGGCACTGAGGCCTCCCCGGTCTGATCTTAGAAGCCCAGGCAAAATTAGCAGGCTTGGTGAGTACCCACGTACTCACTCAAGATGGGAATTCAGCCAGAAGGGGAAAGAACGACATGGGGGAATCAGTCTTTCCAGAAACTGATCCCATTTCTTTATTTTTCAGGTTTGCTTATATACTTTTTGTTATACATAGGGATGAATACAGAGTCACGTGGAGGTCAGCAAACCTGACCCTTGTCAAAATCAGGTGCTTCATATAAAATTATACAAAGGTCTTAGGGGTTTTACATCATCTTGTGGCCATGAGGCCTGCTGACATTTTATGGCCCTTTCTGATAACGGTCAGTCAACCAGAAAACTTATTTTTTCCAGGGATGATTTTTTCTTAAACCAAGCACCACCCTCCAAATAAAGTTGCATTCCTTTAGGGTGAGGGTATAGTGAGTTACAATCAAGAAAGGAATTTACTTAGCCTAAGGTTTAACATGATTAATCTTAAAGGTTAATACTTACTTTTCCTATATGCTAGTTATATTCATTATAAGGGCAAGGAATATGGAGATTTAGCAGCAAATATTAGCTCAACAAATGAAAACCCTTCACCAGTATTCCTCTTAAGATCTATTTAGTCTTAAGATAGTGACAAAGTTACATTTTTACATAGCAAGGACACAGTGATTTATAACAAAGTACAGTGATCTATTACAAAAGAGAAAATTTATTAACTCAAAAAGTCTAGTATTGCTAATATCAAAAGCTACTATATTTCCTTTTCTATATTCCAAATACATTGATTAGTATATTTCCAGGTGCCTAAGGATATGGAGGCCTGGCGGCCATCATTGACTCAACAATGAGAAAAGCCCTATGCTAATTAAGACTTTCAAAATACTCCAAACTCTCTGTGCTGTTTATGGTTAAGAGGTTGTCACACAAGCTAGTCTGTCAGCAGAGAGGTTTGACCTGAGACACCCTTGTCACACCCAGGGCAGGGAATTTTTATTAACTGGAGCTGTAGGTTAACTCCTTCTCCAAGAGAGGTGGTGGGGGTTCAGCCCCCTGTAAAGTCAGAGGTATAGGTGACAGCATAAAACAGTAAAGTAGGTAGACTCTGGTTTTGGGGGTAGATGCTCAGGAACAGGGGGTTTCCTGAGGCTCGATCCCGCCTTTGCGTATGCCTAAGCCTCCTTCCTCATGACTCTTGCCATGGGCAGAGTTCCTCACGCTGGCTCCCGGCCTGGAACCAGGTATCAAACAACAGTATCCCAAAGACGCTGCTCATAAGCATCTACTGTCTGACTCTTCAGAGTTAAGTTCCTCTCCTGCTCGAGGCTAGGTTGTTTAATCCTGTGAATTACCCTTAATCCTGCAAATTACTGAGTAGGCTACAACTAAACAAGTTGTGTTTGTTTGTTGGCTTCTACAGCATCATTAGTGCTCTCCATCAAAGAAAACTACCTGATAAGATGAAATCATATAGAACAGATTTTCTCATATCAAAAATACATTTCCTCTTCAAGTTTTCATACAACATTTATAAAAATGAATCATAGATTATAACTAAAGAAAAATCTCAGTAATTTCCAAAGGCAGAAGTTGAATCAATATTTTAACATAAAAGATTTAAAAAATTCAATCATGTAAAAAAAAATCACAGACTTATAAACTGCCTTCAACTGAAAAGTGATTGAGGACAAAAATCAATATTATATTTATGCATTCTACTTCAAACCATTTATTGGATGCCTGCTTGGTACCAGTATAATGACCAGTGATCAAATCTTTTTATTAGTAGATCAAAATCCTTGAACTGTTAGTGCAGGAAAATAGCATTTATTGAATACTTGCTGTGACCAACCTAGACAGCACATTTAAAAGCAGAGGTGTTACTTTGCCAACAAAGGTCCATCTAGTCAAAGCTATGGTTTTTCCAGTAGTCATGTATGGATGTGAGAGTTGGACTATAAAGAAAGCTGAGCACTGAAGAATTGATGCTTTTTAACTGTGCTGTTGGAAAAGATTCTTGAGAGTGCCTTGGACTGCAAGGGGATCCAATGTGTCCATCCTAAAGGAAGTCAGTCCTGAATATTCATTGGAAGGACTGATGCTGAAGCTCCAATACTTTGGCCACCTGATATGAAGAACTTGAAGAACAGAGTCTTGAAAAGACCCTGATGCTGTGAAAGGTTGAAGGTGGGAGGAGAAGGGGATGACACAGGATGAGATGGTTAGATGGCATCACCAACTCCATGGACATGAGTTTGAGTAAGCTCTAGGAGTTGGTGGTGGACAGGGAAGCCTGGTGTGCTGCAGTCCATGGGGTTTCAAAGAGTTGGACATGACTGAGCGACTGAACTGAACTGCTGTACACCAAACATTATGCTTAATTATTTATACACATTTTGCATTTAATCCTCACAACAATGCTAATGAGTCGTGAATTGTTAATCCCATTTTGGTCTTAATTGGTATCTCAGTGGTCAAGCAGGAGATGTGGGTTCGATCCTTGAATTGGGAAGATTCCCTGGCCTTGTGAATAGGTGATATAAGAGTAATTCATATTTTTCTGCATAACGACGTGGAAGTACACATATATAAAATAACTTGGCCAAGGACCCATCACACTGAAAGGAAATGGCAACCCACTCCAGTATTCTTGCCTGGGAAATCCCTTGGACAGAGGATACTGGTGGGCTACAGTTCATGGGATCACAAAAGAGTTGGACATGACTTAGCAAATGATCACACATGCAATTCCATTTTACTGTTATGAAATTGATGTTTAGATAGGGTACATAACTTACCCAATATAATATAGATTCAAGCAGCAAAGTTAAATCTAGGTCTGCCTAACCAGAGAACCCTGGTTCTTCTCACTATACTACTGACCAGTTCAGTATCATCAATGGAAAAGCAAAATCTATGAAAGAAACATGAGACCAGAAGACCAGAAAGAAACTTGCAGAAAACCTGATCATCACAAATAAGACTCTATTGTCACACAAGCTGAAAGCTTCCTGTCCTTCCAGCTTTCTTCCTTTCTCCTTCCTTCCTTCAGGAACATATCCATCCATTTAACCAGGCTCGATTGAGTGCTCTTTGTGCTTTTATGTGGCAACGCTGTCCTAGCAATGGAAGTAAGAAAGAGTGCCCTGCCATTATTAATCTTAATGTATTTATTGGAAAAACTGACAGCTTTTTTATTACTGATGTGTGTGTGTGTGTGTGTGTGTGTTAGTGGCTCAGTTGTGTCCAACTCTTTGTGACCCCATGGACTGTAGCCCGCCAGGCTTCTCTGTCCATGAAATTCTCCAGGCAAGAATACTGGAGTGGGTTGCCATTTCCTTCTCCAGAGGATCTTCCCAACCCAGGGATCGAACCCAGGTCTCCCACATTGCAGACAGATGCTTTACCATCTGAGCCATTAGGGAAGCTCTATGGTTGACAAGTAATAAACTACAACAATCTCTTGGGAGCTACAAAGTATTTTCCCAAAGTATTGTGAGAACTACAAAAGCCTTGTGAATAGGTGATATAAGAATAATTCATATTTTTCTGCATAAGGACATGGAAGTACACATATATAAAATAACTTGCCCAAGGACCCATTATGCTGAACATCCCTAAGATGGTGGAACTGGGGTTATATTCAGGTCTTTAAGTCACTGGGATTAGGACTGCTAATCAACATTAAACATTCAAACAACTAAGATTGTGGCATCCAGTCCCATCACTTCATGGCAAATAGGTGGGGAAGCAATGGAAACAGTGACAGAATTTATTTTCTTGGGTTCCACAATCACTGTGGATGGTGACTGCAGCCACAAAATAAAAAGATGCTTGCTCCTTATAAGAAAACCTATGACAGACAGTGTATTAAAAAGTAGAGACATCACTTTGCCAACGAAGGTCCATATAGTCAGAGATATAGTTTTCCAGTAGTCATGTATGGAAGTGAGACCTGGACCATAAAGAAGGCTGAGTGCCAAAGAATTGATGCTTTTGAATTCTAGAGCTAGAGAAGACTCTTGTGAGTCCCTTGGACTGCAAGGAAATAAAACCAGTCAGTCCTAAAGGAAATCAGTGTTGCATATTCACTGGAAGGACTGATGCTGAAGCTGAAACTCCAATACTTTGGTCATCTGATGCGAAAAGTCAACTCATTAGAAAAGACCCTGATGCTTGGAAAGAGTGAGAGCAAGAGGACAAGGAGGCAACAGAGGATGATATGGTTAGATGTGATCACTGACTCAATGTACATGAGTTTGAGTGGACTCTGCGAGATAGTGAAGGACAGAAAAGCCTGGTGTGCTGCATTCCATGGGGTTGCAAGGAGTTGGACATGACTTAGTGACTGAATAACAACAACTTAGCTCTTCCCCATTTTCTTCTCTGGTCTAGATCAAGACTTTTTATTGAAACGAATGGCAAACCTCAGCTGGAGAGCCTGAGTGTAAACTAAGGACGAGTATATGTTATGCTGAAAAGTTCTGGCATTCTTAGTTTACATTCCTGTCCATTTCGACTGCTGTTCATACTGCTCTTCACAGCCTGCTCTGTTAAGCCTGGAAAAGACTCCTTCTGTGTTATTACAATCCCCTCTCTCCTTGGTTTTGGTATTTGGCCCTGAGGACAGACACCAGATTAATTTAAAAAGCAGGTTAACCTGTGAATTGTGTGTATGTTAGAGGTGGAGAGGGAAAGAGATGGAGGAGCAGAGAGATAGCAAGCCAGGCTGAGAACAAACTTGGTTAGAAGTTGAAAGGAAACTATCAGTTTTCATTTTAACCTGGGCAAGCGACACCCCCCTTCAGTCCTGTCTGCCCTTCAGTCCTTTCTGCATAAAATAAAGCTATGGAAAACAACAATAACACTATAAACCAGATAATCTCCAAGTGTCTTTCACCCTGAGAGTCAACTGTTCCATATTCACTCTGTAAGAAGCAACCCACTTCTTCCTTGTATCACCACAGGTACTGCTAATAACTTGATACAGAAATGCATGCAGAAGTTAGAAAAACCCAACAAGCCCTGCCAGCTCAATGGGACCTCCTCCATCATCCTCATGCCATGCCCAAGATCCTCCTCCAGAGATCATGCCTAAGTTCACAGGGTCATTCCAATTAAAAAAGAACTATTGAAGTTATTTAGTCCACTGTTCCTCACACTTTAATATACTCCTGGGAGTCCTGCTGAAATGCACTCTCTGATTGAGAAAGTCTGAGCTGGAACCCAAATTCTGCAAGTCTAATAAGCTCCCATGGGACACTCATGCTGCTGGTCTATGGAGGACACTCTGCAAAGTAAAAAACTCATTCACCCTTGTCTGATTTATAATCTTTTCCAGCACTTCTGAGAGGTCTCTAGGCTCCCTTGAATGTCTTCTCTGCTAGGAAAGTCCCTGCCTCTCAGACAGCTTCCTTTATTTGTATTCAGAGAATTCAGAGAACCATTAGAAATCTCTTCCTTATTTAACTTGCTACATACCTGCTTGTAGCATCATTATTTGGGTCAGAGAAGCACCATGGGAAATGTTTATCTTCCACATGACAATCTTCCAAAGTGCTCTTTCCTCCAGAACCAATCCTCCTGGGGGCTTTGTACTGCCACTTTGATGATTTCTAATCTCCTTACTACTTCGGTTGCCCTCATCTGACTCCTCAAAATTCTATTTCCTGGAATGTTGCCTTTTAGTCTGTTTCTATGGTATAATCAAAAGTCTTCTTTGCTATTTATTANAGGTCAATTACTTTTAATTCTATCTTTTTGACCCAGGAATTTTACTTATCCAGTTATTGCAAATGTTTTCATCCTACTCAGCCCTTCATTCTGCATTTAGCAATATGACTATTTTTACTATGATGACTTCTTCTACAACAAATATGAATAACAACTAATACTTACTTGGCACTTACCATGTGCTGGGTACCCATGTCAACTCACAATAACCTTGAAGTAGATACTATTATGGTTTGAATTTCTACAGAAGTGTAAACAGTGACTCAGAAAGGTTAAGGATTTTCTTACGGTCACACAGATAGGAAGAGGTGGCCACTTAGCCCTGTTGACATTCTTCTCTATTTATATATCCTCCCATCATCTCCACTGTCGTGATCTAAGTCCAAGTGAATGTGATCTCTTACTTGTATTACAAGAAACAAGAAAAGCCTGTATCCCTTCATATTCGTCATCTCCATCCATTTTCCTACTACAGTCAAAAGAGAACTTTCTGAAGATTGTGTCATTCTCCTGCTTAAAACTGATACTGGCTTCTTTAGTAGAAAACTGAAATAAAATCAAAGAAAGTCCCTAGCATGGTCTACACTTGTCCTTGCATGGCCCCATCTCACAGCATGACTCCCCTGATTCAGAGGCCTTCTCACCCCCTCCTCATGTACCAGACTGCTCCCCAACCACCACAAGATATTTGCACATGCTCTTTGCTTGGCTTGGCATGCTCTTCTCCCAACTCCCACCTTCAACACTTCCTTCTAGTTGTTTTTCATCTCTCAGGTCTTAAATTTAGATCACATCTTATAGTTTTCTTAATAAAGCACCTGTCTTATGCAACCCATTCAAGCTAGTTTTAGAAAAGGCAGCCCACTCCAGTATTCTTGCCTGGAGAATCCCAGGGACAGGGGAGCCTGGTGGGCTGCCGTCTATGGGGTCACACAGAGTTGGACACGACTGAAGTGACTTAGCAGCAGCAGTAGCAGTAGAGAACCAGAAACCATATGCCAACATCCACTGGATCATGGAAAAAGCAAGAGAGTTCCAAAAAAACATCTATTTCTGCTTTGTTGAATATGCTAAAGCCTTTGACTGTGTGGATCACAATAAACTGTGGAAAATTTTGGAAGAGATAGGAATATCAGACCACCTGACCTGTCTCTTGAGAAACCTATATGGTGTATGGGGATGATCTGGAGGGATGATGTGGGGTGGGAGGTGGGAGGGGGGTTCATGTTTGGGAGTTCGTGTAAAAAAATAAATAAATACA
>SJYX01003993.1:108482-121945 GCA_006410675.1 Oreotragus oreotragus
TGATGCCATCCAACCATCTCATCCTCTGTCATCCCCTTCTCCTCCTGCCCTCAATCCTTCCCAGCATCAGGGTCTTTTCCAATGAGTCAACTTTTTGCATGAGGTGGCCAAAATATTGAAGTTTCAGCTTCAGCATCAGTCCTTTCAATGAACACCCAGGACTGATTTCCTTTAGGATGGACTGGTTGGATCTCCTCGCAGTCCAAGGGACTCTCAAGAGTCTTCTCCAACACCACAGTTCAAAAACCTCAATTCTTCTGTACTCAGCTTTCTTTATAGTCCAACTCTCACATCCATACATGACCACTGGAAAAACCATAGCCTTGACTAGACAGACATTTGCAGACAAAATAACATCTCTGCTTTTTAATATGCTGTCTAGGTTGGTCATAACTTTCCTTCCAAGGAGTAAGCATCTTTTAATTTCATGGTTGCAGTCACTGTCTTGTCAAAGCTATGGTTTATCCAGTGGTCATATATGGATGTGAGAGTTGGACTATAAAAAACACTGAGAACCGAAGAATTGATGCTTTTGAATTGTGGTGTTGCAGAACTCTCCTGAGAGTCCCTTGGACTGCAAGGAGATCCAATCAGTCCATCCTAAAGGAAATCAGTCCTGGGTGTTCATTGGCAGGACTGATGTTGAAGCTGAAACTCCAATACTTTGGCCACCTGATGCAAAGAACTGACTCATTTGAAAAGACCCTGATGCTTGGAAAGATTGAGGGCAGGAGGAGAAGGGCATGACAGAGGATGAGATAGTTGGATGGCATCACTAACAAATGGATATGGGTTTGAGTGGACTCTAGGAGTTGATGATGGACAGGGAGGCCTGGTGTGCTGTGGTTCATGGGGTCGCAAAGAGTTGGACATGACTGAGTGACTGAACTGAACTTATGCAACCCTGCAATAATTTTACACTATTTATGAGATTACTTGATTAGTCTGTCTCTTCAACTAGATCACCAAAAAACCCTGCATACTTTTATTCAAAATACTTTCCACACTGACAAAGACACTGAATGGTGTCATTTACAAGTGTATGCTTGCATGTTCAATAGTGTCCAACTCTTTGCACCCCTATGGACTGTGTAGCCCACCTGATTACTCTGTCCATGGGATTCTTCAGGCAAGAATACTGGACTAGGTTGCCATTTCCTTTTCCAGGGGATCTTCCTGACCCAGGGATTGAACCCATGTCCTCTGCATCTCCTGTATTGGCAGGTGGATTATTTACCTCTGATCCACCTGGGAAGCCATATCTACAAGTAGCCCTGTTATACAAAGAACACTAATATGGAAAATTTCCATTTACTTTATTTTGTGGGCCAATTTATAACAGAAAATCTAGATATACTCCTACGTGAAAGTTTGACAGGTTCTAATAACTTGAGTGCTTAAAATTTAATGTTTTAACTTAAATCAGAGGTCCTTTAAAATGTGAATCCCAGAACTGAGTACATGTCAGCTATGGACTGACCTCCATGTGAATATGTTGGGTCCATAGGAATACTCTGTTTGAAAGTAGATATCCCAGAACTACATGGCTCAGTAGTTCACATGAGAATAAAATAACATTTGTTGCATGATAATTCTGACTCATGAATAAGGCAAAAGCAATGGGTTAGGTCCTGTTCAGGTCCTGGCACTAGTGATAATTAACTACGTGACTTTACAAGGCATTTAACCTCTCTAAATCCTGGATTTTCTTGCCTGTAAAATGTAAGTGATAAAAGTACCTCTTCATTGCATTGTCTCAAGGATTGTATTAGAGGATTCAAGTAAAGCTCTTAGCTCAGTTCCTGGCACCTAGTTAACATTCTATCATGGAAGCTGGCACTGCTGCTGATGCTACTGCTGCTCCCAATAAGGAGGATGAGGCTGAAGAAAAGGATATTTTCCCTCAAAAAGATGAGAAACGTAAAGAAATAATATGATTTTAGCAATTTCAAGGCAGGACATTTAGCCAGTACGGCTTTTCTCTACTTGTGAATCACACCACATAGTCTGAGGTTGACTTCCATTGAGTCCCCTTCTGATGTGCAGAGAAAACTATTCCAAGTGACACCTTCATAAAGAGGTAATTACTAAACCCTCCATTTATTAGTGCTTTAAGCACCCTTAGTCATTTTCTCTTTCCAATTAATATAAGTCATTGAGACTGAAGCTGAAACTAACTTTATTTCCATCAGATAGCTTAGAAAGAAATCAACAGCTACCATGATTCTCTTCCTGAATACATAGCATCTCCTGCCACAGAAGCCCTCACTGACCTTCTGGGAAATTATGAATCTAGAGAAGCCTTTGTGAAAATTAGGGTAAATCAAGGTCCTCTTCTTCTTTCTGTCCTATAAACCTACCAAAGTGCAGATCCACTGGGCTTTGTAAACAAAAGACAAGATTAGTCACCAAAGGTAAAAGGAAAACATATTTGTGAATGCCATCAGTATTATAGAATATTAGGGCTTTAGGAAGTCTTAGCCTTGGTGATAAGGAAACTCACACCTTGAGAGATTTAGTAACTTATTTACAGATAACTGAAGACAGAGTCAAGACCATGATGAAAACATTCAGACCTCTAGAAGTAATTATGAAATGGACTACAATGACTATATAAGGCAGTATGAAAGTGAAAGTGAAGTCACTCAGTCGTGTCCGACTCTTTGCGACCCTATGGACTGTAGCCTACCAGGCTCCTCCCTCCATGGGATTCTCCAGGCAAGAGTACTGGAGTGGGTTGCCATTTCCTTCTCCAATAAGGCAGCATAGATGTGGTAAAAAATGAGATGTCAGGTCACCAGGTAGAATCTCACAATCATTTCTTAACTAAGTGAGTATTTATTGAGTGATAATCCTGCCTGGGAAATCCCATGGGCAGAGGAGCCTGGTAGGCTGCAGTCCATGGGTCGCGAAGAGTCGTACATGACTGAGCGACTTCACTTTCACTTTTCACTTTCATGCATTGGAGAAGGAAATGGCAACCCACTCCAGTGTTCGTGCCTGGAGAATCCCAGGGATGGGGGAGCCTGGTGGGCTACCGTCTCTGGGGTCACACAGAGTCGGACACAACTGAAGTGACTTAGCAGTAGCAGCAGCAGTCTATCCAAAGCATTATGCTAAATACTAGTAATACTATCATTAGTAAGACCTGGGTCCTGCACTTTGATATATGGTTGAATATAACACTGTAAACCTGGTGTTTTCTATAAGGAGCCTGTTACAGACTGAGTTTTATCCACTCCAAAATCCACATGCTGTCTAATGAGGTGGATGAAACAGGAGCCTATTATACAGAGTGAAGTAAGTCAGAATGAAAAACACCAATACAGTATACTAACTCAAATATATGGAATTTAGAAAGATGGTAATGATGACCTTATATGAAAGACAGCAAAAGAGACACAGATGTACAGAACAGTCTTTTGGACTCTGTGGGAGAAGGTGAGGCTGGGATGATTTGAGAGAAAAGCATTGAAAAATGTATATTATCATATGTGAAACAGATCTCCCGTCCAGGTTCGATGCATGAGACAAGGTGCTCAGGGCTGGTGCACTGGGATGACCCTGAAGGATGGGATGGGAAGGGAGGTAAGAGGGGGGTTCAGGATGGGGAACACATGTACACCCATGGCTGATTCATGTCAATGTATGGCAAAGCCCACTACAATATTGTAAAGTAATTAGCCTCCAATTAAAATAAATAAATTTCAAAAAAAATCTGAAAAATAAAAAAACAAAATCCACATGTTGAATTCAAACCTCTCAGTATCATCTTATTTAGAGATGAGGTCTTATAGAGGTAATCAACTTAAAATAAGGTCAACATGGTAGACCCTAATTCAATATGACTGGTGTCCTTATAAAAGGGGGACATTTTGAGACAGAATAGGACACAGGGAAAAAACCACGTGACCATCAGGACAGAGACTAGGGTGATGTGTCTACAAGCCAATGACTGCATTTTTCACCTTGCTGTATGTATAACTCAGGGTATAAAAGCCCTGAGAAAAATAAAGTAAATGNTTTTGAGACAGAATAGGACACAGGGAAAAAACCACGTGACCATCAGGACAGAGACTAGGGTGATGTGTCTACAAGCCAATGACTGCATTTTTCACCTTGCTGTATGTATAACTCAGGGTATAAAAGCCCTGAGAAAAATAAAGTAAATGGGCCTCGCTTACCAAAGAAGCTTGGTCACCCTGTGTCTCTTTCCTTATCTCTATCTCTATCTTTCTTCATTTGCCGACGTCGTCCATCCTGAAGATATCCCTGGACTCTGCCGAGGCTGGACCTCGGCATATGGTAATTCACTCACTGAACAGAGAATATAGGAGAAGCACTTTTTAAAGGTGGAAGATGATGCATAAGCTTGGTTTTAGACACGTTAGCTTTGAGGCACACATTAGATACCAAGAGGAGATACTGAGTAAGCAATACCACATGTGCAGCACAATACGACTGTTCTCAGGAATCTTAAAGGTAAACTAATACTAACTGACATTACCTGATAAAATATTAACAGATGGCCAATCAGCCTTAGTTGAGGGACTTTAGTGACATGGGTGATCCATTGCCATTGTAATCTACTCCAAATGCTCAAAATCTTCCTCTTTATATTGACAAGCTATTGCGCTCAGTTCTGCCCCAGGAAGTGAATTAGGATAAATCAAATTCTTCTTCCATTACAAATGTACATTTTTAAGTAGTTGAGGGCAGGAATAATGTCTAAGCCAGGCTTCCTCTTTCCTAGAACAGTAACTCCAAATTCCTCTACCAATTCAGTTGTCCTCAGTAAACAATGTCAACTTGTTAACTCCCTCTTTAAAAGCAGGAGTCAAGACTAGAGCCAATAATCTTGGTCTTGCCTAATTAGTGTGTGACAGAATTGATGATAACCTTCCTTGTTTTACACACTGCATTTTTGTCAATGTTATCCAAGGTCATGAGCATTTCCTGACCCATGAGGATGTCAAAGTTAAAAAATGGGAATGTTATGCCTCTTTCTAACCCAAGCTTCTGTTCTCACTCCAGAGTCTCTGAGAAATGTGTTCAAACTGTTCACATCTATAACAGCAACACTTTCTTGTGAAAGTGAAAGTGAAAGTGAAGTCACTCAGTCGTGTCCGACTCTTTGTGACCCTGTGGACTGTAGCCCACCAGGCTCCTCCGTCCATGGGATTCTCCAGGCGAGAATACTGGAGTGAGTTGCCATTTCCTTCTCCAGGGGATCTTCCCGACCCAGGGATCGAACCCAGGTCTCCCGCATTGCAGGTAGATGCTTTAACCTCTGAGCCACCAGGGAAGCCCACTTTCTTATGAAATGGTGACAATTTTCCTAATCACTCCTTCATCAAGTATGACTGCTTCATAGAAAATCTAGTTTCTACAACACTTCTTTATTTATAATCCATTTGCTGAGTACATTCTCAATATCTAGAGCACTACTGGATGTTAAAAGATGAAGAAAAGTTCCCAGAAAGATGGAACTGAGAAGCTACACCCTCATATTAGGTCTTCCTAATAGTCTTATCACTGTGTTTTGAATGGTAGACGTTTCCATATTATCCTGGATGAAGAGAGTATCTATAAAGCTTTTTCTCCCAAGCCCCATCAATGCATAGCACAAAAAAGAAATTGGCTTTTGTTGTTTAAAGTTACTGAGAGTTTGTGTTGTTTGTTACTGCAGCATAATGTAGTCCAATTTATTAACTCAAAACTGGATTTGGAAGCAGAGCACCGCTGTAACAAAAACTCTAAAATACATGGCATTAAACAAAAACTACAGTGAGCTACCAAAGACCGAATGCTGGAAAAGGTATGGAAAAAATGGAACCTTCCTACACTGTTGGTGGGAATGTAAGTTGGTACAGTTACTGTGGAAAAGAGTATGGAGGTGCCTCAGAAAACTAAAAATAGAATTACCATGTGACACAGCAATCCTGCTCCTATGCATATATCTGAACAGAATTCAAAAATATGCATGCACCCTTAAGTTCATAGCAACACTATTCACAGTAGTGAAGACATAGAAACAACCTAAATGTCCATCCACATAAAGAAGATTTGGTCCATGTATATAATGGACTACTACTCAGCCATAAAAAAAGAATGAAACAATGGCATTTGCAGCAGCATGGATGCAACTAGAGATTATCACAGTAAGTGAAGTAATTCAGAAAAAGAAAAACAAATACCATACGATACCACCAAAATGTGGACACAAATGAACCTATCTACGAAACAGAAACAGAATCATGGACACAGAGAACAGACTAGTGATCGCTGAGGGGGAGGAGGTTTGTGGAGGGATGGAGTGGGAGTTTGGGGTTAGCAAATGTAAGCTTTTATATACAGAATGGATAAATAAGGTTCTCCTGTATAACAGAACTATATTCAATATCCTATGATGAACCATACTATTTTTAAAAGAATATATATATGTATAACTGAGACACTGTGCTGAACAGCAGAAATTAACACAACACAAATCAAGTATACTTCAATAAAAAATATTTTTAATGCATCACATTAGTTTAAGGATGAGATGGTAGGAATGAGAAAGATGTTATTAGAGGCTGGAAGAATCCATAGGGGAGGCTGGTAAGTTGTCCTTTAATTTATAGGTCTCTGGAACAAAAGGAGCCACATACAGATCTGATGGAGAGCAAACCATGTGTGTACATAATGTTCACAACAGTGCCTAGGAAGAATAAGTGCTCAATAAATATGATACAATAAAATACAACATATATTTTTGAAAGCTTTACATAGATGCCACTTGTACCCCCACATCACATCCCCCTGCCCCCCTGATTTCTATTCCTATTCAGACACAACTGTAAAAGTCTAGAAACTCTGAGTGGTACATGGTTTTTCTACCCATCAGATCTGCATGTGTCTCCTTCTGTTCCAGATACCTGTAAACTAAAGAACAAATTATCAGCGCCAACCCCCCACCACCACCATGGATCCTTCCAGCCTCTAATAGCATCTTTGTCATTGCCCACTATCACCCTGAGACAAATGCCGTGCATTTTATTTTGGCCCACAGCTACAGAGAGTAACCCTGTGCTTCTTCAGATTTGCCTCTCTTGATGGAGGCACACAGTGAATTCATTCTGCACTTCTGTTTCCTTACCCATAATATGGAAGCTGTTCAATCCATGGGCAAGAACGGTCCAGAGACATAAGGGAATTATTGCCCCAGGAGCAACCCTCCTGTTCAAAACCGTCCAAAGATTTATCTGAGGCTTAACAAGGTCCTCAGTCCCTGCAGTTTAAATAAGATCCAAACTTATTATCAGATCCTAGAAAAATGTATATAATATGGTCCCTTCCAGTCATTTCGATATCAACTCTCATATTCTCCTGTACATTCATTAAGTTCCAGCTGCACTGGCCTTCTTGATGTTTTTGAAACACATCAAGCTTGTTACTGCCTCAAGACCTTTGTACTTGCCATTACTTTTTCTGGGAATACACTTCCCTTAGCTCTTTTATGATTGACCTTTCATCAGTCAGAACTCAGCCCAAATGACATCTGAGATAAGTCTTCTTTGACCATTCTTGATTAAAAAAAAAAAAAAAGAACACCTGTAGCCTTATGTTAGTATGGTCCCTTTTCTTCACAGCACAGATTATGATCTGCAACTTTGTTAATTCACTCATTAGTTTGCTTGGACCATTTTCAGAAATCTCTACTAGAAGAAAAGTTCACATAGGCAGAGACTTCATCTTGTTTGTTCACTGATGTTTCTTCAAAGCCTCAAATACTCCTTGGTACACAGTAAATCCTCAAGAAGTATTTATTGAATACGATAACCCGACTCTCCAGTTTACAGATAAGAAAATGTGGATCTGAGAGTTTGAATTCTTTCCCAAAGTTTTACAGAATTTCTTACAGGTGTGCCTGATTCTAAATCCTACTGCCTTTTGCTCCAGCAAGGTACTGTCAAAAGTGAAGTGTCAGACAGCAGGCAAGGCTGGATGATGAGCAGGTGTTGGATTCTATCATGGAGGCAATCAAAGCCAAAAAGGCATACTGATCACACTTTCCCCCAGGAGCCCTGAATTTTCAATAGAAGAAGGTACTTGAGAAATCTATTGATCTCCCATTTTTGTTATGCTGTACAGGTGACGAGGATCAATGGAGATTTGAACTTTTCTACACACGACCTTGCAACCTCAATTTGTATTTCCACCCAGATTCCCACAACTTTGCAGAATGCACTACTCTGAGTGCCCACACTTTACCTAATCTAGTGCTACCGTTTGTGACAGTTCTGCATTCCCAGCTCCTTCCAATTCAAAGAAACGTCTCCCCTCCTCTCCTGCTCCCTGCTCAGGAAACCGGCACGCCCCACCCAGCTGTCCTCTTACTGAACGTCTGACAAGTACATTGGCCCACAGTCCGCGAAGGGGCGGGGCTTCTGTCTCGGGGGCTCCTCAAAAGGGATCTGAGGTCTGAGCAGTTTCTGAAGCACTAGCCCCCTCCGGGCCTCCTTCCCCAAGCCTGTGCTTTCCTGCCTGCTTTCTTTTTGCTTTCTGGCTCAGCTTGGACAGAGGCTCATTCCAGAGGAGGCTCAGGTCTTGCATTTTAATAGCAGTGATGCAAAAACATGAGAATGTTTCCTGGATCTACCAACAGGAACTGGAAGATCCCTTCAAGACATACCTGAACAACACGGAAGACTACCTAGCTTTGCTCTGTGGGCCTCGTCGCAGCCACCTCTTCCTCCCGGTGACTGCGGTGTATGCTCTGATTTTTGTGGTGGGGTTCGTTGGCAATTTCCTGGTGTGCCTGGTGATTCTTCGGCACCAGACGATGAAGACCCCCACCAATTACTACCTCTTCAGCTTGGCTGTCTCCGACCTCCTAGTCCTGCTTCTCGGGATGCCCCTGGAAGTCTATGAGATGTGGCGCAACTACCCCTTCCTGTTTGGGCCGGTGGGCTGCTACTTCAAGACGGCCCTCTTCGAGACCGTGTGCTTTGCCTCCATCCTCAGCGTCACCACGGTCAGCGTGGAGCGCTACGTGGCCATCCTCCACCCGTTCCAGGCCAAACTGAAGAGCACCCGGCGCAGGGCTCTCCGCATCCTTGGCATCATCTGGGGCCTCTCTGTTCTCTTTTCTGTGCCCAACACCAGCATCCATGGCATCAAGCTCCACTACTTCCCCAACGGGTCCTTCATCCCAGGCTCTGCCACCTGTACAGTCATCAAGCCCATGTGGATCTATAATTTCATTATCCAGGTCACCTCCTTCCTCTTCTACATCCTCCCCATGACGGTCATCAGTATCCTCTACTACCTCATGGGGCTCAAGGTGAGTAACCAAACTGGCTGCAGTCCTTAGGGTGGCGTTCCTTTTTTCTCTGACTCAAAGTTCAGAGAAACACTTAGAACTGAAGAAATTCAGAACTGGAAGGGACCTTAGAGAAAAACAGGGTGAACTCAGAGGGGAAACTAAGAGGTTAACAGACTGGCTTTCAGTTGGACAGACCGTAACCACAGGTTTAACTCACTTTTCATCATTCTTCCCTCTGTAACTGTGGTTCTCAAACCTAGGTATTCCTACAAATCACCTTCAAACTTTACCATGGGAACTGATGTGTGAGTCCCTTCCTACAGAGAAGTCTGAGTCAGTAGGTCTGGGATAGAGCTTCATTTTAAATAGCACAAGGCAGCCACCCCTGGAGAGACTGTTTCATATCCTGTGGTCTCTTTCCTGCCCTCACCTGCTTTGCCTGCACTGAAATTTTCCTCTGCACCAACTTGGTCTGAATATAAAATAAACTATCGCTGTGTAGTTTATACTCCAAGACAGACATACAGTTTTAAAGTCAGATGCTTCCTTGTGGTGGATGCTTTGATCCTTTCATAGAAATATCAGATTAAAATGCAAAAATATGGCCTGAGTGAAATCAACCGAACAAGTGGAGTTTGAAGGACAAAGAGGTAAACAGAGTGCCTAAAACAGATTAGAAGACAGTGTGAATAAGATATAGCTGGAATTAATAGAATATTATTACTTAGTTTGCAACATTTTATAACTAGGGTTTATCTTCATGTGCTCATGGTGATAAACATTTCTTTTTTTTTTCTTTTTTTCTGGATCTAAATTATCTGAAACTGTTGTCTTATTTTTAATGAAAGGAGAAGTGAGTCTGTATCATTCCTTTCCTGGTGTATTCTGCATCAAAAAATCACAGAGAGGAAAACTAAACATGACAATTTTATACCCATTTAAGGTAGTTATGTAGGATATAGTCATGAGACCATTTAGACTCCAAGGTATGAAACTCACATATAAGATGCCTTTAGGTAATGTCACACAATTCTCTCCTGGAATTAGTTTTTATATGTATAAAATGAGAATTTTACATCAGATCTTATGTATTAGCACTCCCGATCACTCTAACAGCCTATGGTTCTTTAAGAAAAGGAAAAGGAAATCTTTGAGTGGGAGGAATGTGAGTTACAAACGAAAGGAAAACAAAATAGGCATCATATTCACATCCTATGCTGTAAGATGGCTCTGGTACCATGTATTATGTGATAATTAATATACTCCCATTTCAGTGCATCTCTGAGAAAGTTGTGTGTCAAAAATGAGTGTCCCACAGGTGGTCCTTTCAAATAAATAGTGTGCCTAAAGTGAAGGGCAAAGTCTAAGGAAGAAGAACAGATTTTAAGTACACAGGAGTAAATCTAATCAGGTAGAGAACTGTGCCAGTCTCCTCCTGGTGGACTGCCCCTGTAATTCCAGAGACATGTGAAATATCAGACTAGCTCACAGTCACCGTGTCTTTAATAAGCCCTGTGCATCGCACTGTGGGGAAAGGACTTCTACATGATTCCATGAGCCCTATGAGAAATATCCACCCCAAATGTACCAATACAATCTCTACTAACAGTGAACAATCACTTGTCTCAGGTTAATTTGGAGGAACTATCTAACTCTGAATAGGAAACACATGTTTCCCTTTCCAAACAATTTCTTTAAGTGTCGCTTTGTTGTGATGCCATGAATCTACTGCTTCCTGGTTATCAGGAGCTAGATGATAGATAACAGCTAAGAAACCACCCTAGTTTGCTTTGTGTATGCAGTGCAACTTATAGCATCCTATTCTCAAGAAAGAGGAGGTGTTACCCAGAGGACACTGGAAAGGAACTATCTGCTTAGAATGTCTCTTCTATAGGAATTCAAAGATTTCTAGACTGGGAGTCAAAAGTAGACCCTAATCTGTGGCATTGATCTCAAGACCTTTGCACCTTTTGCTGTTTTTTTGTTTTGTTTTGTTTTGTTTTGTTTTGTTTTGCCGGAAACATCCCTACTGCCCACTATCACAATCCTTTTTGCCTTTCTAACTCTCACTTATCCTTTAAGGCATACTTTATTCACATTTACTCCAGGAAGTTGCCCCTGATTCCCTAACTGCCTGGTTCCCCTGTAGATGTTCATGATTCCTAGTGACTTCCCATCATTGCATTTATCACAATTTATAATTCTATATTTGTGGGTTCCTTAACTTCCTCTCCAACTAGACTGTAAGCTCAGTGAATAAATGAATGAGCCAAAATTATTTCCTTTATTGTTGGACTTCACCTTCGCTACCTTCAAATTAGGATATGTGGAAATGTTCTTTCAGAGGGCCTTTTTGATCTGAAAGATTTTAAAGAGATTTGATCAACTCTGATGAGTACTGATTCTCATGGCAAGTCTAAAGATATTACTGAATCTGGACAAATGCCTTCAGAAGGCAGAAAACCAAGACTGATTAAATCCCAGGAGCAAAAAAGAAGGAAGGGAGCCATATGAGGGCTCAAAATTGACCACTCAGAGATTCTTCATCATTCCAGGACTCAAGTCTCCATGAGCTGCTCTCTATGGTTCTAACATGATGGAGATGGAAAATAGCCAGTCCCAGGACAAGTCCCTCCCCATCTCCTGCATGCACCGTTAATGCTTGAACTGGAGAGGATGTATTATGAATAGTAGCAGAATTCAGCCAGGGCAAACAGAATTGGACTGCTTTTTTTTTTTTTTAATAAACAGATTTTGTTCAGATTGTGGAGATACTTACACAAAAGCTGTAATTATAACTTGGCATTCTAAAGTTGGACTTCCCTGGTGGCTCAGATGGTAAAGTGTCTGCCTACAATGCAGGAGACCCGGGTTCAACCCCTGGGTCTGTAAGATCTCCTGGAGAAGGAAATGGCAACACACTCCAGTACTCTTGCCTGGAAAATCCCATGGATGGAAGAGCCTGGTAGGCTACAGTCCATGGGGTCACNGTCTGCCTACAATGCAGGAGACCCGGGTTCAACCCCTGGGTCTGTAAGATCTCCTGGAGAAGGAAATGGCAACACACTCCAGTACTCTTGCCTGGAAAATCCCATGGATGGAAGAGCCTGGTAGGCTACAGTCCATGGGGTCACAATGAGTCGGACACAACTGAGTGACTTCACTTTCACTATTCTAAGGTTATATAAATGAACTCACAAACTATATAAATGAATCACTGGTAAAATGATTTTAATCAATATAAACAACTGACTGGGATTATCCACTTGATAATCAACCCCATGTCTCCCTTCACCTTTTATCATACATAGCTAAAAGGAGTGGAGCAGCAAGATTTCTGAACTTCCTACAGAGTGATGACAATTTTCCTCTCCTCTTTTTGTAACCTCACTTTTAAAATAAATGTTTAGGGTTGGGTGGGAATAATCAATAGGTAAATATATACTTTGTTAAGCATCTGAAGGGAAATTAAATTATTCAACAAGAAATAATGTAGCATTTAGGAGAGGGTGGGAGAAAAGGGAACCCTCTTACACTGTTGGTGGGAATGCAAACTAGTGCAGCCACTATGGAGAACAGTGTGGAGATTCCTTAAAAAACTGCAAATAGAACTGCCTTATGACCCAGCAATCCCACTGCTAGGCATACACACCTAAGAAACCAGAATTGAAAGAGACACGTCTACCCCAATGTTCATCGCAGCACTGTTTCTAATAGCCAGGACATGGAAGCAACCTAGATGCCCATCAGCAGACGAATGGATAAGAAAGTTGTGGTACATATACACAATGGAGTATTACTCAGCCATTAAAAAGAATACCCTTGAATCAGTTCTAATGAGGTGGATGAAACTGGAGCCAATTATACAGAGTGAAATAAGCCAAAAAGAAAAACACCAATACAGTATACTAACGCATATATATGATATTTAGAAAGATGGTAACGATAACCCTGTATGTGAGACAGCAAAAGAGACAGAGATGTATAGAACAGTCTTTTGGACTCTGCAGGAGAGGGAGAGGGTGGGATGATTTGGGAGAATGGCATTGAAACATGTATAATATCATATATGAAACAAATCGGCAGTCTAGGTTCAATGCATGATACTGGATGCTTGGGGCTGGTGCACTGGGATGACCCAGGGGGATGGTAC
>SJYX01003993.1:122953-140153 GCA_006410675.1 Oreotragus oreotragus
ATCCATACATGACCACAGGAAAAACCATAGCCTTGACTAGACGGACCTTTGTTGGAAAAGTAATGTCTCTGCTTTTGAATATGCTATCTAGGTTGGTCATAACTTTTCTTCCAAGGAGTAAGCATCTTTTAATTTCATGGCTGCAGTCATCATCTGCAGTGATTTTGGAGCCCCCCAAAATAAAGTCTGACACTGTTTCCACTGTTTCCCCATCTATTTCCCATGAAGTGATGGGACTGGATGCCATGGTCTTTGTTTTCTGAATGTTGAGCTTTAAGCCAACTTTTTCATTCTCCTCTTTCACTGTCATCAAGAGGCTTTTGAGTTCCTCTTCACTTTCTGCCATAAGGGTGGTATCATCTGCATATCTGACGTTATTGATATTTCTCTCTGGAATCTTGATTCTAGCTTGTGCTTCTTCCAGCCCAGCGTTTCTCATGATGTACTCTGCATATAAGTTAAATAAGCAGGGTGACAATATACAGCCTTGACGTACTCCTTTTCCTATCTGGAACCAGACTGTTGTTCCATGTCCAGTTCTAACTGTTGCTCCCTGACCTGCATATAGGTTTCTCAAGAGGCAGGTCAGGTGGTCTGATATTCCCATCTCTTTCAGAATTTTCCAGTTTATTGTGATCCACACAGTCAAAGGCTTTGGCATAGTCAATAAAGCAGAAATAGATGTTTTATTAGTTGTCCACGCAGATACTTCAGGGCAGTGCAGCGTGGAGAGCTACCTGACTTCAAGGAACATATCTGTCTTTTAGGAAGACAGGATATTGATTTGTTGAACTTTGGAGGCAACTTTTAATGATCCTTTCTTCCAAGTCTCATTTAATTTTAAATACCTTCTCTAAAATATTTTGTAAAAACACCATCTAGCCCAGGAAGATGACTGATTCTTAGAGAAGACTTAGTCTGTTCCATTGTTGCACAGACCACACTAATTTTTTCTTAGCTGGAACTGAAATATGTCTCCTTATAACTCAATCAATTGATCCTAATGTACACAGGTTATAAAACAGGTTGAATTTTCCTCCCACTGATGGCCTCTCTCAGTTTGTCAGGACTTTCCACACTGTGAAGAGGAAAGTCCAACTCACTCTGACTAAAGACAAGATGGAGGACAGACCTGAAACATCTAGAGGGAGAGCTGGCTCTTAGGGAAGATTGATCTAGTATGACACACAGTGACAGCAAGGATCTAGCTTTATTTCTGTTTCTTTGCTCTTCTGTCTGTGGTGCTGGTTTCAACCTTGGAATCTGCATAACAGCCCACTGGTGGCTCCAAGCACATTCCTCATGGTGAGGAGGAAAAACACAAGCAGCAAACAAGTCTCCCTGGCAGTTCCAATCAAAGAGGAATGAAACTGTCCTTCCTAAAAGTATAAGGAAGTATCTGAAATCTCGTTGGTCTCAGTCATCCAACCACTCTGACTGAAGGATGACAGCTAAATTGTGTAGGGACTAAACGTAGTTCTGGGAATTCCCTGGCGGCTCAGTGGTAAAGAACCTGTCTACCAATGCGGGAGACATGGGTTCTTTCCCTGGAGAAACGGTCACCCAACTCAGTATTCTTGCTGGGAAATCCCACGGACAGAGGAGCCTGGCAGGCTACAGTGTCTGGGGTCACAAAAGAGTCTAACATGACCGAGCAACTAAAGAACAACAGCAAAAACAAATCTGTATCTGGAGACGGGATCATTCAGATCCAAATGAATGACTATGAACTGGAGAATGAATACATTCCCTAAAGGAAAGTCAGGACACTATTTTTTTACCTTCTGTGCCACCAGAGAAGCCCATAGGACAAATGGTTGCCTGTAACTTGGCCCCATCTGTATACAGTTGAGTTAGGTGACCTGAGTCCAGCTCCACCTCCAACTTATTGTTAAACATTTAGCTAATCCTTACATTTCTCTGGGGCCTCCCTGGTACCTCAGCTGGTGAAGAATCCACCCGCAATGCAGGAGACCCCGATCCGATTTCTCGGTCAGGAAGGTCCTCTAGAGAAGGAAGGGATAGGCTGCCCACTCCAGTATTCCTGGTCTGCCCTGGTGGCTCGGACAGTAAAGAATCCACCTGCAATGCAGGAGGCCTGGACTCCATCCCTGGATGGGAAGATCCCCTGGAGAAGGAATAGGCTACCCACTACAGTATTTTGGTCTGAAGAATTCTATGGACAGAGAAGCCTGGCAGGCTACATACAGTCCATGGGGTTGTAAAGAGTCAGACATGACTGAGTGATTTTCACTTTCACTTTACATTTCTCTTAGTTTTTTTTTTTTTTTTTAACTTACAAAATGAATGTTAGACTCACACTTCTTAGATCTTAATAGGAGGAAAAACTGTTTCCCTTTCTTTATATCTTTGCATTTCCCTTGCAGCTGAAGAAAGACCAACACCTTGAGGCAGATAAAGTGACTGCAAATATTCAAAGACCATCGAGAAAATCAGTCACTAAAATGCTGTGTGAGTCCTCTATTTTGTAATTGTTTGTTTGTTAAGGGAAAGCAGTTCTATTTGGTATGATTAAGTGTTGCTGGTATCAGATCAAAATTCACTTCAAGCAAAATATCATGTCCTGTTCTTCCTTGGCTTACTCAAGCATCTAAGGCCTGCCTATTTTATTCTGTTTTAAAGATCTCAGAACAACACACTAAACTGCATCCATTATAATATACTCTGTTCAGTTTTTGGTAAATTATATCCACTCTCAAAGCCTTCAAGTATCTCCTTTCCCTTTTAAAATGAGCAGGTGGTTCTTAACCTATTTTGTATTATGAGTTTCTTTAAAAGTATTATGGAAACAGTGAATTTTCCATTCAGAAAATACATAAATGAGCATCTATCAAATGTCTGATAGTCCATTTCAGAGGGTCAAAAAACCCTCTGATATCAAGCTTGGACTTAATGAAATCTTTTATTTCCAGAATAAGAACAGCTAGTTAAGAATATGCTAAGCAGTCATTCCTCCTATGACATTGCATGATTTTATATAAACAGTACACTCTTTTATATAGACAAGATTTTAAAACAAAATCCAGGCATTGATCCACACTTTCCCGAAAGAATGTTATAGAAAAATACAAGATCCAGCACTAGTCTAACAAGATACTGATCAGTCAGAGAAAGGAAGTTTGTGATATACTTTCCAACTCAAAATGTGAGGTTTAGAAGAAAAAAAATTCTTCCAGGAATAATATGCATATGAAATATTCACTGCAACTATGTGAATCATCTTCTTGGAAATTTTTTACCACCTGTTAGCACCTGACCTTCTCTACAAAGCAGTCTAGTCCCTTCAGTATTTCTCTCCCTTCCTTTTTGAACGTAATCTTTCACTAAGAGACTTGAAGTGTACTCACATTAAAGTTACAATAATAAAATACACTGTGAACACTTTGCCTTTTGCAAGCAGAGTGTTTAATTTTAACAGGAGTTAAAATTTTAACTAGAGGAAATTGTAGACAGTAGTAAGCAGATTAGGGACATTTTATTCAAGGGTAAATTCAGAAGAATCTTTCAAACAGTCCTGAAACCACATAAAGCAGGCAACTTACTCTGAGTATGTTTAGTGCCAATGGGAAACATAGGTACTGTTTACTATGAAACACATAAATGTGCTCATGAGTTCAGAGAACTGTAAAGTGAACACCTAAGTACCCATCATCCAGCTTTACAAGTTATCAATGCATAGCTAATCTTGCTTCCTCTACATCTCTATCTCTCCTTTAGCCCCTACAAGATTATTTTGAAGTAGATCTCAAAAGAAAAGGAAGGGAAAGTATTTTACAACTCCAGGAGAGAAGAAAAAACATACATATTTATATTCATGCAGATTAAATGCCCTATAGAGAAACTCTGGTAGCACCAATCTCTGTCTGGGGAACTGAAAATAAGAAACTAGAAGGTACAACTTCCTGTGAATCTGTAATGATTTAAAAATAAAAAGTAAAAACAAACATAAAGCAACTGGAAGGAATTCTGTGCCCTAGTAATTTATAATAGACACATCCCCATTCCAATCCAGAGATGCTTATAGTATGATCACGGTTGTCCAGTCTTTCTCTTTTCCCTGACTTCTTGCAGAATTTTAAATGATTAAAATTATAAAAGCTTCTATTTTTTCTAGAATAACAATATAAATTCATACTGCACTTCATAGTTTATTAATCTATAACTTCAAAGAACAGGGACTTGCTTGAGCACAGTCATTTTACTTATATATCCAGTTTATGTGGTTACAACAGTCTACTGGCAATAATTTATGTTCCACAGTAGAATGTTTTCAGAACTTTGAATACATTCAATACTATTTTAATACCTTAAAGGAAACTTACATTATATAAGAAATCTTGTACAACTATATTCAGGAAACTGATTCTCAATCCTATAAAATTCATTTATGTTTACATATTCTGTGTAGAAGTTCTGTAGGATCTAGTGACCTTTAGGCAGTATAACTTAACAAAGATGAAGGGTAAATGCTAGCAGGAACTCAGAGGGAGCTGTATACCTCTTCTTGCTTTGACTGCCTTCTACTCTCCCCTTCACCCTCCTTTTCCAGTTGTCTTGGTCTTAGTGTTTGCTATCTGCTGGGCCCCATTCCACATTGATCGGCTCTTCTTCAGCTTTGTGGAGGAGTGGACTGAACCCCTGGCTGCTGTGTTCAATCTCATCCATGTGGTGTCAGGTAAAAGTGTAGATCCGTTGGGTGCATCACAAGTGTTCAGGTAGTTGCAGCTTTTTCATCTTGCTTAGAGCAAGTAGGTTCTATCTGTATATGCCAATTTATCATGGAGATTTGCCATGCATATATACATATAATTAAGACATTTGATTTTTATTGTATTTAAATATTAAATATTTAAATATTATTAGGTATTAAATATTGATTAAATAGGTTACTGGCTCAAAAGAAATATACCATATTACTACTTTAGACACCATTTATGAAAACCCTCAACTCTAAACATGATGATCACAGCAGGAAAGTGGTCTAAGAAATGATTCCTTTGGTTTTTCTGCCAGTGGTCATGGGAGTTAATTGGTTCTTACTTATTAAACAACCATGTCCCTGAAACCCGGTATTGTTTTCAGCAAGTGTTACATCCTCCTGAAAGCCAGCCAGAGGGCATTCATGGAGCATCAAGTTCTGCTTTTAGGCCACTTTAATGCTGCTGATTAAGGACATCATAGACTATGGTGGAGAGTGGTGGAAAGGTGCTGAATCAGAGGGCCTGGATTTGCAGCTCAGTACCGTTAATATTCTTAGCTATAAGCAAAACATGGATTCCTTCTTTCCCAAGTTTTCTCAACTATAATATGGCAATAATGCCTGTTCTATACATACCACAGGCTGATGCATGCTAAGTCACTTCAGTCATGTCTGACTCTTTGCGACCCCATGGACTGTAGCCTTTCAGGCTCCTCTGTCCATGGAATTTTCCAGGTAAGAAAACCAGAGTGGGTTGCCATTTCCTACTCCAGGGGATCTTCCTGATCTAGGGATAGAACTGCATCTCTTACATTTCCTGCATTGACAGGTGGGTTCTTAACCACTAGCGCCACCTGGAAAGCCCACAGGCTGATGGTGAGGAGCTAATAAAATAGCTATTAAAGAACTTTTTAAACTATAGTATATCTTTCTATGACTATCACAAATTTGTAAAGTAAACATTATGATCAACATTTTATTGTTAAAGAAACAGTTCTACAAAGAAGAAATGACTTCTCCAAAGATAATGGGCAAATAGTAAACTTAAGATTCAGGCTTGAGTCACCTAACTTCAAGTTCAGGGTTCTTTCCTCTCAAATGGAGCAAAGGATGGCCCCCCCAAGTCTTTCGTTCTCAGTTAGCGTAACTGTTAGCTTTAAGTTCAGACCACTTTTATCCCTCTACCTCTCCTAGTCACTGGCTGGTTCTACAAGCTCTTTATCAAAGACACAGACATCATTATGGAGGAAAGATAAGAGAAATTTGTAAAAATTAAAGTCCAGATATGCACAGAGCAATAACATTCATATGTATACTGAATACTATATATATTATCTGTTTTCTACCACCATTTTTTTTTCTTTTTATTCAGCAGGGCTTGTGTACAGCTTATACCTGAACATTAGGACCTTCCTCTGTGTTAAACTATTTATTATTCTGGACAATATCTCAAAAATGTTTATAGCTTTGATCTTTGTGGTTTGTCTGAGAAATGGAAGTGTTTAAATAATATACACACTGCTATATATATAATAGATAACTAATAAAGACCTACTGTGTAGCACAGGGATTCTATTAAATACTCTGTATAGGTGTATATGGAGAAGGCAATGCCAACCCACTCCAGTACTCTTGCCTGGAAAATCCCATGGGTGGAGGAGCCTGGTAGGCTGCAGTCCAAGGGGTTGCTAGGAGTTGGACACGACTGAGCAACTTCACTTTGACTTTTCATTTTCATGCATTGGAGAAGGAAATGGCAACCCACTCCAGTGTTCTTGCCTGGAGAATCCCAGGGACAGCGGAGCCTGGTGGGCTGCCATCTATGGGGTTGCAGAGTCGGACATGACTGAAGCGACTTAGCAGAAGCAGCAGCAGCATAGGTGTATATGGGAATAGAATTTTTTTAAAAAGGATATATGTATATGCATAATTGATTCCCTTTGCTGTATACCTGAAACCAACACAACACAACATTGCAAATCAACTATACTTCAATTAAAAAGTGTTTTAAATAAGATAAATTATTCTTTTTAAAAAAATGGAAAACACACAAGATCACATGAGACTTCACTAGTTGATTACACTTCTCCAGAGGCATCAAGACAACCATTTTAAGATTCCCAAGTTGTGGCATTTACAACACAATAACATTTTCCTATTAAGATATAATTTTTCCCTTCCCAACCCTACCAACCAGATGATATCTAAACCTCTTAAATGCTATGCCCCAAATGCCCCCAACTTGGTTTCCAACCCTCAGATTATAGTATTTTCAATTCATAAGCCATATACTTTCCAAGATGGTGAATTAGGGGTTTCTGCAGGTCCTGCATTATTCTTGCACAATAATTGTTCCTGTCTCAGTACATTGGTGCATGCTGTGCCTTCTACCTCTCTTCCACTCCTCTCTTGAGACCCCTTCCTTTCTTCCCCAATGTCTCCTACCCATTTCATGGTCTGGTTAGAGTCCAGTCACCCCCATTATTATTATGAGGTTGATTTGTCATGATCATTAGAGTTCTTGTGCTTATGTGAATTTCCTTAACATGACTGTTAGTATCACATACTTTGCTCTTTTCTTAACAGATATTGTTAGGTATCATACTCTTGTTAATTACTGAAATCAGGCATAAATCTTATCTCTGTAATACTATTGTAAATCCTTGGAGAACAAAGTCTAAATCCACTACTTTCCAATGTGCCTCAAAGTCACATAATAAAAGTTCAATCAGTATTTCTTTATTGAACAAATTAACAGTGTACAGAAATGCACCCCTCCCCCACAGGTACTCAGACATTCCTCCCTGGGTTTGCTAGATGGCTCAGTTCAGTTCAGTCATTCAGTCATGTCAGAATCTTTGTGACCCCATGAGTTGCAGCACGCCAGGCCTCCCTGTCCATCACCAACTCCCGGAGTTCACTCAAACTCATGTCCATCAAGTCGGTGATGCCATCCAGCCATCTCATCCTCTGTCATCCCCTTCTCCTCCTGCCCCCAATCCCTCCCAGCATCAGAGTCTTTTCCAATGAGTCAACTCTTCGCATCAGGTGGCCAAAGTATTGGAGTTTCAGCTTTAGCATCATTCCTTCCAATGAACACCCAGGACTGATCTCCTTTAGGATGGATGGGTTGGATCTTCTTGCAGTCCAAGGGACTCTCAAGAGTCTTCTCCAATACCTCAGTTCAAAAGCATCAATTCTTTCGCACTGAGCTTTCTTCACAGTCCAACTTTCACATCCATACATGACCACAGGAAAAACCATAACCTTGACTAGACGGACCTTTGCAAAAGAATCGCAAAGAGTCAGGCAGCACTTTGCGACTAAACAACATTCCTCTGTGCCCAATTCTGTCCACAGGCAAATGGCTTTCTATGTGTCCTGAACTATAAAAATGAGAATGACAATGAATGTGTTAAGGATAGCATCTATCACTTGTTTTATATTCTTATTCTCAACCCTTCTGTCTCTGCTTTTGAATATGCTATCTAGGTTGGTCATAACTTTCCTTCCAAGGAGTTATAATCTTTTCATTTCATGGCTGCAATCATCATCTGGAGTGATTTTGGAGCCCCCAAAAATAAAGTCTGACACTGTTTCTATTGTTTCCCCATCTATTTCCCATGAAGTGATGGGACCAGATGCCATGATCTTAATTTTCTGAATGTTGAGCTTTAAACCAACTTTTTCACTCTCCTCTTTCACTTTCATCAAGAGGCTTTTAGTTCCTCGTCACTTTCTGCCATAAGGGTGGTGTCATCTGCATATATGATGTTATTGATGTTTCTCCCAGCAATCTTGATTCCAGCTTGTGCTTCTTCCAACCCAGCATTTCTCCTCAGGTACTCTGCATATAAGTTAAACAAGCAAGGTGACAATATACAGCCTTGACATACTCCTTTTCCTATTTGGAACCACTCTGTTGTTCCATGTCCAGTTCTAACTGTTGCTTCCTGACCTGCATATAGGTTTCTCAAGAGGCAGATCAGATGGCTCAGTGGTAAACAATTCCCTGCAATGCAGGAAACTTGGGTTAGATCTCTGCATCAGGAAGATCATACGGNTTCCATGTCCAGTTCTAACTGTTGCTTCCTGACCTGCATATAGGTTTCTCAAGAGGCAGATCAGATGGCTCAGTGGTAAACAATTCCCTGCAATGCAGGAAACTTGGGTTAGATCTCTGCATCAGGAAGATCATACGGAGGAGGGCATTGCAACCCACTCCAGTATTTTTGCGTGGGAAATCCCATAGACAGGGAAGACTGGCAGGCTGTAGTCCATACAGTCACAAAAGAATCAGGCAGCACTTTGCGACTAAACAACATTCCTCTGTGCCCAATTCTGTCCACAGGCAAATGGCTCTCTATGTGTCCTGAACTATATAAATGAGAATGACAATGAATGTGTTGAGGATAGCATCTATCACTTGTTTTATATTCTTATTCTCAACACTTCTGTGGACAGTACCTCAACTTTATCCTCACAATAATCCAGGGAGGTGGGTTAAAATGGTATTATCATCTCCATTTTACAAAGAACAGGAAACTGAAGTGCCAGTTCTGTCCAGGGTCACAGAATAAGCAAGGGCCAGGATCAGAAACCTAAGTCCTCTGATTCTTCAGGCTCCCATGGGCCTTGAGGAAATAAAATGGGATATGGTAATAAATGAAAAGTGTGTATCAACCAAGAAAATGGCAGCGTGTAAGGCATTTGGTGGAGAAAACAAATGGAAAACAATACAAGAATTCATTAGGGTTGGAAATAAGGTGGGAAGAGCCATCAAGGGGAAAGAATTGGCAGGAAAAGGACACTGGGGAATGCTTCTTTGAAGAGCTATTTGGCATCATAAGGAGTCTTAACAGAGATTATGCCTTGACTGATTTACTATTCCTCCATTACTTGCAGTTTCAAATGATAGATTGAAGCATAAGATAAAAACATCTCTTTCCTCTGATACTTAAGCATCTCACGTTAATGTTATGGGAACATGTTCTTTAATTAAACAAGTGGGGATCAAAGGAAGTTGCTGAACATCTCAGAGAGATCCCATGCCAGCTTAAATATTTCCAAGACTCTTTAATCTCTCTAGGTTTGGTTCCTAAAGTACACAGGTGGTAGATCTGTTTAGAGTATTTTGTATTCTCAATTAGAGTCTTGTATATATTATCACTTCCAAAAGAGGCAATCAAAGGGATGTGAGACCTTTATTAAATATTTATGCTTCTCCGTGTGGTGCCTCCCCCCCCAGTTTTTCCTCAGCCTGTCTCTTAATCCTCTGCATTCCAGGTGTCTTCTTCTACCTGAGCTCAGCAGTCAACCCCATTATCTACAACCTGCTCTCTCACCGCTTCCAAGCAGCATTCCGGACCGTGATCCCTCCTTCCTGCCAACAGCAGCACTCCCACAACCACTCACTGGGGCCATCTGTGCAGCGGAACATCTTCCTGACAGAATGTCACCTTGTGGAGCTGACTGAGGATGCAGGTCCCCAGTTCCCTTGTCAGCTGTCTGTCCTCAGCTCGCACCTTCCCACAGCCCTCTGTACTGGACAGGCACCCAGAAAGGAAATCTCAAAGAGTTGACATCCCTGTGTGGTTCTGTACTCTGGAGGGGTAGGGGGATGTCCCATAATTTATGCCTTCAGACTTCCCTGGTGGCTCAGATGGTTAAGGGTCTGTCTACAATATGGGAGACCCGGGTTTGATCCCTGGGTCAGGAAGATCCCCTGGAGAAGGAAATGGCAATCCACTCCAGTACTATTGCCTGGAAAATCCCATGGACAGAGGAGCCTGGTAGGCTACAGCCCATGGGGTCGCAAAGAGTCGGACACAACTGAGCGACTTTACCTTACCTTACCTATATGATATTAAGGAGGTAAAATGACTCTTGGAACTTACATATCCAATTTGAGTTTTTTCCCCAACAAATGTGAAAAATGCTACTTAAATCTTGATTTAAAATGCAGAACCTCTTGATTTTTAGTTAGCTTTCCACTGTCTTAACTGCTTCATCTCCTTCACTAGTTCATGAAAAGAGCATGACTAACAAGTCATAGCACCTATACATTGAGTCATTCTCACAACTGGGAATGATTTGTCTTGCTGTTCACACTCTGAGTCAGGCTGTCAGTCTTACAACCAGTGGTCCCTATGAGCCACAGAGGGAGATATGGAAATGCTGTTAATGTAATCTGAGGGGCCCATGCCAGTTCTTCCACAGCAATCTGTCTACCCTGCTTCATACTGTTCAATTACAATGTGATTCCTTGGAGTCCTGAAGCCTTTGATTTAAAGAGTCCTGATAACATAAGAATGCCCTTCAGAATTATTATTCCCACCATTCTATTAATGATCCCCAAGTCATTACCAGTCATTCCTCACCAGGGATGAGATAAGATACAAGTTCCACTTGGAGAAGAATGGAAAGAAAGAGAATATGGTGGAAGGTCCAAAGAGTCAACCTACACTACTTAATTGTTTTCATCATTTGGTCTAGACCTGGATTTCTATTAACTTGTGTCATAAATAGATGTTTGTCTACTGTCTCATGAAAAGGACAGGTCAAGTGATAACTACTGGTCTCAAACTCACGACTTTTCCTACTCAATCCTTCATTGCCTCTATAGCCCTCATCACTCCTACAGTGGCTGCCATTGCATCGTCACAACTACCATACATTTCTACTCAAGTTCAATTACTTGCTGTGTAATTTGTTTGCTTACAGAATGCTCTCTATACCTCCAATCTTCATCAGATGTGATCCTACCCATTCTTCAATATCTAGCTCATTGTGGTACCTCTTCCATGAAGCCTTGCTTGATTTATTCAAATAGGAGTAAAATCTGACTTTTCTATCAGTTTATGTATCTTAACCTATTCCTTCAGCCTGCTTTGTATTTCCATGATTTATATTCTTGCTTTGCTAGAATGTAAATTTGTCAAAGACATGAAGTATCCTGTGTTCCTTTTTGCTGTTACTGTAGTCCTGACAATATATCAATCACAATAAATATGTAGTAAATAAGTTAACCTCACATTCCAACATACTGAGCCAAAAAATGGCTCCACAGGAAACCAAGTTAAAGAGCTCAAAGACCAAGATTCTCTTTCTGACAGGGACATCTGACCTTCAGCTGGCCATTTAATCAGCTGTGATTACAATGGCATGCCTGCTGTGTTTGCAGTGTGAGAAGACTCTTCTCTGCCCCAGGCCTTACTAATGCTGAAACATGCAAGCTCCAGCTTTTAGTCTGAATTTTCCCCAAGTTGAAGGACCATTCTACTAATAAATGAGGATATTGGTCTCTGACATTATTTTCTAACTGAACACTCATCTTCAAAGCAATTCAATGTATTTTTTAAATCTCTTAGTTAATTATAAGCCAACTATAATGAATCTGAATTCTTGGTGATGATTTATGTTGGTGAGCAAAAATTCTCTGGACATTTAGGGATTAAGTTGAAAAGATTCAACAAAAGAAAAACCTCAAAAAATGGACAATTGAGTTTCTTTCTTGACTTTTGAAGGTCTAGTACAATTACTGTCTTTAACATCAACTCCAAAAGAAACAATACTAAAACTGAAGCCAGTAATCTGGTTGCTTGATTAAAACTTTAGTCTCTTTTTTAAAATCCTCATTTTCCTTTCTTCTCTTAAAGATGTAAAAATCAAAAAATGATTATTAATTCTTTCACTCAACAAATTTTCAGAACCCATTAGGTAGTGTGCATTGTGGCATCACCTGACCTTTAAATTATTTATCTAATAGAAAAATGATTATTTTTGAAAATCATTACACAATTGTTTAAATCTATTTGTGAAGTGTGCCACAAAATCCAAATATAAGCACTGTGGGACTATATATAAAAAAAACAGTGTTTGATCAAGTCAGAGAGCAATAGGTTTAACTAAGTGTAACAAGACAATGGCACCCCACTCCAGTACTCTTGCCTGGAAAATCCCAAGGACGGAGGCGCCTGGTGGGCTGCAGTCCACGGGGTCGCTAAGAGTCGGACACGACTGAGCGACTTCACTTTCACTTTTCACTTTTATGCATTGGAGAAGGCAATGGCAATCCACGTCAGTGTTCTTGTCTGGAGAATCCCCGGGACTGTGGAGCTTGGTGGGCTGCCGTCTATGGGGCTGCACAGAGTCAGACACGACTGAAGCGNAGAGTCGGACACGACTGAGCGACTTCACTTTCACTTTTCACTTTTATGCATTGGAGAAGGCAATGGCAATCCACGTCAGTGTTCTTGTCTGGAGAATCCCCGGGACTGTGGAGCTTGGTGGGCTGCCGTCTATGGGGCTGCACAGAGTCAGACACGACTGAAGCGACTTAGCAGTAGCAGCAGCAGCAACACTAAAAAAGGAGGGAAAAGTGTTAAGGTTTTGTCTATAGAGACATACATACATACGCACATATATACATACAGGAAGCTTATATTTCCTATAATATAAGGAATATTTCCTTCAATGAAAGTTGAAGTCCTAGAGTTACCTTATATAATAGTTGACACAAAATTAGTAGAATAAAAGGAGAAACTAAAACTTAAATTGTTCAGTGTTACTCAATAGCGCACCTCATCATCTCTTGAGTTCATTGTGGTCCCTGAATTTTAGGATAATGATAGAAGCTGCTGCTGCTAAGTCGCTTCAGTCGTGTCCGACTCCATGTGACCTCATAGACGGCAGCCCACCAGGCTCCCCTAGATAGAAGAGGCCAGATAATAAACACAATTAACAAAGTATTGGCAATTCAACTCTACTGCAATGACATAGTGATACTTGAGTTCCCTAGTGATTTAAAAACTTAGTGAACAGAAGCAAAGATAAATGTTGCTTGCCAAATTAGTTTGGCCCAAAGAGATAGCAGCGATTATTAATCTGAGACCCATGGAAAAGTTTCAGAAGGTACAAGAATCCCCTAAAAATCACAGTCATAATTCTTAGAGTATATTCTTTTTTCTTGTAGAGAAAATTTACAGTTTTGATTTACTCTTCAAAGTAGTCTATGACTTAAATGATTATAATCACTGTTCTAAAGGGTCCTTAACAGTCTTTCATAAAGCTTCTCTCTTAATGGATGAGTTGCAGTTGAATGAAGGTACTGCAGGATAATTAACAAGTATCATTATTCCAACATAATTGTCCAGTATGTAAGAGTTAGCTGTTTGTGTGCTGGCTTGAACTTGCTTACAGAAGTTTATTATTACCTATTTAGAATTTTGAGAGGAAGCTGTCAAAGGATGGGTAGCTTGACATCAGCCACATTTATGCCATAGAAACTGGCCAACACTGCCCATCAAAGACCTGGCTTATCAGCACACCATTATCAATATGCTGGCAATCCTCCATCTTGCTACAATATATGTGATTTGTCTGTAGAATAAATCCCCAACTGCACTGCTATAATTACAGACTAATTAAAGTTGCAGTTAACTCATTGGAAACAAAAAAAAAAGTCAATGGACCAGATTTTGACCAAAGAGGTAAGAGATAAGAATAAGCTAAAGCATACTAATTATGACATGAAAGACTCATCAGCATTTTTATAATTAACATAGAGTGGAGGAATTACCCTTGGATGATATCCATTAAAATTAGTGCAGAAAAAAGCAACAGATCACATTTTCTTCCCTATACATCTGTTTTTAAATACCCTACAGGATTCGTTGCAAAAAGATGCAAAATTTCTACATTCTCTCTCCTTGGCTTGAGACCTCATTTTTTAAATATGTGGAAAGTGCAAGCCAAGCAAAGGTTCAGTTCATCTAAATAATCTATTTCCTCTCTTTTTATCCTTTTAAATCATTAAACCATATTNGCAACAGATCACATTTTCTTCCCTATACATCTGTTTTTAAATACCCTACAGGATTCGTTGCAAAAAGATGCAAAATTTCTACATTCTCTCTCCTTGGCTTGAGACCTCATTTTTTAAATATGTGGAAAGTGCAAGCCAAGCAAAGGTTCAGTTCATCTAAATAATCTATTTCCTCTCTTTTTATCCTTTTAAATCATTAAACCATATTTAGACTCTACATTAGATATGCATATGTTATACTTTGGAAATATTTTCCAGGTTATGTCAATGTTTGAAAGTTTTAACTAACCTAGGCTAGAAATTGTTGCATATAGCCAAATTAAACATGAGAAATATACACACTGTGAAAAAATATACATATGAATTTAGTAGGCTAAAATGTTTAGATTGAGCTGGTTAAAATAAAATAAAAAGCCCTTTCTAAAAGAAAGGCACTTCATTCATTTCAAATACATGAAATTACTTATACATTAAGAACCCCATGTTAATGCATAGATAAGAATATACTGTTAGTGAAAAAAAAATATTTTGAAACTAGATCTTAATGGAGCTTGGGTAAATATTGCTTATTTGAATATTATAGTAACACATAGCATATCATAATTTCATACTTCCCTTTATAGACACTGAAAAGTTTAATACTGACCCTAACTTGATACCAATTCTTTAACAATAGAAACTGAAGTAAGTTTTACTTCATAACATTGATCTGTACTATTATCTCAGTAAGTTCTCACAGCTTCACTAAGAGGGAGGTATTGTATTCCCCCTTTACAGTTGACAAAATCTAACTTAGCCTCACTTTATACTCAGGGAAATAGACAAGCAAGCACACAGTGTGAGTGAGACATACCATGGTAAGTATTTACATCTCCCTCATACACCTACCGGAGAAGGCGATGGCACCCCCACTCCAGTCCTTTTGCCTGGCAAATCCCGTGGACGGAGGAGCCTGGTAGGCTGCAGTCCATGGGGTCGCTAGGAGTCAGACACGACTGAGCAACTTCACTTTCACTTTTCACTTTTATGCACTGGAGAAGGANTACATCTCCCTCATACACCTACCGGAGAAGGCGATGGCACCCCCACTCCAGTCCTTTTGCCTGGCAAATCCCGTGGACGGAGGAGCCTGGTAGGCTGCAGTCCATGGGGTCGCTAGGAGTCAGACACGACTGAGCAACTTCACTTTCACTTTTCACTTTTATGCACTGGAGAAGGAAATGGCAGCATACTCTGGTGTTCTTGCCTGAAGAATCCCAGGGATGGGGAAGCCTGTTGGGCTGACATCTATGGGGTCACACAGAGTCGGACATGACTGAAGCGAGTTAGCAGCACACACCTACAGGTTGTAACTGGGCTGGCTCCACTCCTACTGAGGCGGGGCACTGATGAAGACCCAGGGCCACCTGGAGTACCTGCTTCTCGTGTCCAGCAAGTCACATGGTCAACCCCAAATTTGGGGGGCCCAGCAGTACACGTCAGTCTCTATGAGGCCCTGGCCCCACCAAGGGTGGGAGGTGTAGCACTGCCACAGGGAGTGAAATGAGGGGTCAAGGACACGCATCCAGTAAGCAGTACAGTGAGCTTGAACCCAGAACTATCTGACTCCAGTATCTGCAGTTCCCCACATCACTACACTGATTCCAAGTGAGACTCTTACTTCATCAAAAAGCCTCTCAGTTTAATAATGTCATCAACAAATATCACCTCTCCATGGACTTTTCATTAGATCATTAATACAGACAAGACAGCAGACACAGAATTCAAGTGCATGGACACAAGAGTCTAATGTCTGCATTCAAGCCCTGGCTGTAAGATGATTAGTCGTGTGACCTGGGGCATGTTACCTAATCTCCCTGAGGCTCAATTTCCTTGTCTATAAAATGGACATAATGACAGCATCTATATCTGAGTGATGACATAAGGATTAAATAAGTTAATATATGATTTGTAACATTCTTAGGACAGGGTCTGACACCTAGGAAGTGCTATAATAAGTGTAGGAAAATGACACATAGGAATGGGAACATTTGTTTCATGAAGATATATTTTCAAACACCATTTTATTTTGTTTACAGTTTTTATGAACTGTAAACCCATTGACAGCATTCAGATGTAAGGTGATTTGAACAAGTGCTACACCAAGAGGTGTGTCAGGCATTTTTGGTTTTGTTTTGTAGCCATTTCCACCACATAAGCTGCCCAAGATGCTATCACCAACTGCTAAGGTTTCATGAATAATGAAGGTACAAATATGTATTAAAGACTGTTTCTCTATTACATGGAAGATTAATTGATATTTTGATATGGCAGTCAGCAGAACTACAAGGTATCAGGATGCTAAGGAAGAGCCATGCATATTAATTGCTTCTGAAGCCCTTCAGCCTGTCTTCATCTAGGGAATTAAATGTCTGATTTTTGGGTTTCCAAATGAGAAGACAGGGATAAGGCTCCAATTAATGTGGTCACTCTAGTATAAACACCAAGCTCGGAGATGAGTAACAAGGAGAAAAGCCACTGGGGTGTTAACTGGTACACTATTTCCAGTACACGTAGAAAAGGATATTTAGCTGCATCCCCAAAACTCAGTCAGTTCAGTTCAGTTCAGTCGCTCAGTCGTGTCCAACTCTTTGTGACCCCATGAATCGCAGCAC
>SJYX01003994.1:0-21154 GCA_006410675.1 Oreotragus oreotragus
TTGGTGATGGACAGGGAGGCCTAGCGTGCTGCGATTCATGGGGTCACAAAGAGTCGGACACAACTGAGTTACAGAACTGATCTGACTGGTGTAAGTTTTCTCAGCTCAGATGCCCTTTCCTTAGAAAGGTCTCCCTGGCTTCTCTATTACCCCATGGTGCTGTTGCTGCTGTTTTGTTGGTTAATCGTGTCCGGCTCTTTTTGACCTCATGGAGCTCTCCAGGCTTCTCTCTCTATGGGATTTCCCAGGCAAGAATACTGGAGTGAGTTGCCATTTCCTTAAGGGATCTTCCCAACACAGGGATTGAACCCATATCTCCTGCTTGGCTGGTGGATTCTTTACTAGAGTCACCTAGAAAGCCCATTCTATACCTCCTGCCTCCAGGTAATTTTATCTCATTATTTCAGATATTTTTTTAATGGAATATATGAGTTTCTTGTTTTGTTGTTCAGTCACTCAGTCGTGTCAGACTCTTTGCAACCCCATGGACTGCAGCACGCCAAGCTTCGCAGTCCTTCACTATCTCCTGGAGTTAGTCCTAGAAATACAAGTTTCTAGAATGTATTATATTTTGTGTTGACTTGCTTGTTATCTGTTTGTTTGTTTTTTTTTTCCAGAAGAATGAAAACTCCAAGGTGGCAAGCTTCTTCTCTGTCTTGGTCACAGATATATTCTCAGAGCCTAGGACATGTGCGGACTCCAAGGCAGCATTCAGTTGTTTTAATAAGTCTTTCCATCATTAGCGCCACACATTTCTTTCCTACCGTGTTCCGCAGATGACCTCTTTGGTCATCTCACACCAATAATGTTGCTTTGAAGCTGTTATCAATGTCCGTGTGCTGACAGCTTATTTCATAGTTTTGTCTGTACAGTTGAGAGATCCTTTGAGTTAGGAAACTAAACTGGGAACAAAGCGGGAGGGGAGAGAGAAGGACAAGAAGGATAAAGAGGACCCCTGAGCGAGACCCTAAAGCAAAGGATTCTGAAGTGTGACTTCATAAGAGAGTAAGAACTCGTGTCTATGTAGGCATATGCACACACACATGTATTGTGTAAGCAAGAGACAAAAATAATGTATTATTCTGTGGAAATTTTCTCAATTATTATATAAAACATTGCCAATGCTATTTTGCTCATAAACAAATATTTTTTATCATATTTTATACTCTCCATATTATAACAGAAAGCAATAATCTAACTGAGGTTCTGCTTGAGTTTAGCTACTAAATCCTCATTTCATTTCCCTCTTGGACAGTTTCTGGAAAACCCTTCACATATAGGTGAAACTGGACCTTTAGGAATCCTCCTCCCATTTTTTTTTTTTTTTTTACCAATACTTTGGCCACCTAATGTGAAGAACTAACTCATTTGAAAAGACCCTGATGCTGGGAAAGATTGAGGACAGCAGGAGGAGATGACAGGATGAGATGGTTGGATGACATCACCAACTCAATGGACATGAGTTTGAGTAAACTCTCGAATTTGGCAATGGACAGGGAGGCCTGGTATGCTGTAGTCCACATGGTCGCAAAGAGTTGAACACGACTGAGTGGTTGAACTGACTGAAGCCATTGATTGATAATGACCCCAGTTAAAAAACATTTCAAATGGTAACCTGTAAGTTAAAAAAAAAAAAAAAAAAGAAGATGCATTAGTTTTTTCTCCCCTGTTAACGTAAAAAATGTAACTATGTCTCTTGACTCCTGACTTAGAAATTAGTACATTTTACTTCTATTTTCTATTTCCCCTTTTTCTTATCATAGTCTGATATTTTATTCTTGTATTGTTACTATAAAATTTATATCTTTGACAGTTTTAATAAATATAATAGTATATTAACAACATACCCAATTCTGTGATATATATGTGTGTATACATATGCATCTGCGTTAGCATGTATGTACAGAAAAGATCAGAAAGCTTTATGTTAAAAGATTTATGTTGATTATTTCAAAGGAAGGTGAATGAGGAGAGTGAAAAAGTTGGCTTAAAGCTCAGCATTCAGAAAACTAAGATCATGGCATCCTGTTCCATCACTTCATGGCAAACGGATGGGGAAATAGTGGAAACAGTGGCTGACTTTATTTTTCTGGGCTCCAAAATCACTGCAGATGGTGATTGTAGCCATGAAATTAAAAGACACTTATTCCCTGGAAGGAAAGTTATGAGCAACCTAGATAGCATATTGAAAAACAGAGACTTTACTTTGTCAACAAAGATCTGTCTAGTCAAGGCTATGGTTTTTTGAGTGGTCATGTATCAATGTGAGAGTTAGACTATAAAGAAAGCTGAGCGCCAAAGAATGATCTGGAGGGATGATGTGGGGTGGGCGGTGGGAGGGGGGTTCATGTTTGGGAGTTCGTGTAAAAAAATAAATAAATACAAAAAAAAAATCAAGACCAATAAAAAAAAATAAATAAATTAAAAAAAAAAAAAGAATTGATGCTTTTGAGCTGTGGTGTTGGAGAAGACTCTTGAGGGTCCTTTGGACTGCAAGGAGATCCAACCAGTCCATCCTAAAGGAAATCAGTCATGAATATTCATTGGAAGGACTGATGCTGAATCTGAAACTCCAACACTTTAGCTACCTGATGTGAAGAGGTGACTCATTTGAAAAGACCGTGACGCTGGGTGAGATTGAGGGCAGGAGGAGAAGGGGACGACAGAGGATGAGATGGGTGGATGGCATCACCAACTCAATGGACATGGGTTTGGGTGAACTCTGGGAGTTGATGATGGACAGGAAGGCCTGGCGTGCTGTGGTTCATGGGGTCGCAAAGAGTCAGACATGACTGAGTGACTGAACTGAACTGAACTTGTATTTCAGTTTTTTTTTTTTCTTTGTGCTATTCTACAATTTTTACTTGTTGAATGAAGACCCAGTGATATTTCTAACAAATAATAAAGTAATAAGAAGAAAATTGAGAATTTATAATTTTCTTGATTTATAAGACAAATATCATATATTGATGCATATATAAGGAATCTAGAAAGAGGGTACCAATGATTTTACAAAGGAGACAAAGACATAAAGAACAGGCTTTTGGACTCTGTGGGAGAAGGAGAGCATGGGATGACTTGAGAGAATAGCATTAAAACATGCATATTACCATATGCACATTAGATAGCCAGTGGGAGTCTGATGTATGATCATGGATCTCAAAGCCAGTGCTCTGTGACTACTTGGAGGTTTGGGATGGGGAGGAAGGTGAGAGATGGTCTAGGAAGGAGGAGACACATATAATTATAGCTGATTCATGTTGATGTATGGCAAGAACCATCACAATATTGTAAAGTAATTGTCCTCCAATTAAAATAAAATTAAAAAATTTATAGTTACAACTACACTTTATCTGATTATATGCATCATATTTTAAAATTTGAAAAAAAATTTTCATTTCTAGGAATTAGCTTCCCCATTTCTGTGGCTTTTAGTTCAAATTTAAGTTTCCATGTTTTATGTTTTTATATTATGGACTTTATTTTTGCCTGTTTTAGGCACATCGAATCTTTGACAGCAGACTCAAGGACATCCTAAGAGAGCCCGTGACAGTGACTGTAGCAGTGTTTTCCATAGGGTAAGTCTTCAGGCACTTGCAAGTTCATGGGCCTGATTCCAGAACTATGGATTCAAACTTTCTGAGTGTGAGGCCCAGAAATCTTCATGCTTTACTAGCCCTTCCCCTTTCTCTTGTGGCTCAGGTGGTAAAGAATCCACCCTCAATGTGGGAGACCTGGGTTCTATCCCTGGGTTAGGAAGAGCCCCTGGAGGAGGGCATGGCAATGTACTCCAGTACTCTTGCCTGGAGAATCCCATGGACAGAGGAGCCTGGTGGGATGCAATCCACGGGGTCACAGAGACTCGGACATGACTGAGGTGACTGAGCATGCAAACATGCCCATCTGCTTTCAATTATTAATGGTTACCACTTGGAGTAGCCATCATGGTCAACAAAAGAGTCCGAAATGCAGTACTTGGATGCAATTTCAAAAATGACAGAATGATCTCTGTCTTCAAGGCAAACCATTCAATATCACGGTAATCCAAGTCTATGCCCTAACCAGCATGCTGAAGAAGCTGAAGTTGAATGGTTCTATGAAGATCTACAAGACCTTTTAAAACTAACACCTAAAAAAGATGTCCTTTTCATTATAGGGGACTGGAATGCAAAAGTAAGAAGTCAAGAAACACCTGGAGTAACAGGCAAATTTGGCCTTGGAATGCGGAATGAAGCAGGGCAAAAACTAATAGAGTTTTGCCAAGAAAATGCACTGGTCATAGCAAACACCCTCTTCCAGCAACACAAGAGAAGACTCTACACATGGACATCACCAGATGGTCAACACCGAAATCAGATTGATGATATTCTTTGCAGCCAAAGATGGAGAAGCTCTATACAGTCAACATAAACAAGACCAGGAGCTGACTGTGGCTCAGATCATGAACTCCTTATTTCCAAATTCAGACTTAAATTGAAGAAAGTAGGGAAAATGGTTAGACCATTCAGGTATGACCTAAATCAAATCCCTTATGATTATACAGTGGAAGTGAGAAATAAATTTAAGGGTCTAGATCTGATAGATAGAATTCCTGATGAACTATGGAATGAGGTTCGTGACATTGTACAGGAGACAGGGATCAAGACCATCCCCATGGAAAAGAAATGCAAAAAAGCAAAATGGCTGTCTGGAGAAGCCTTACAAATAGCACTGAAAAGAAGAGAGGCGAAAAGCAAAGGAGAAAAGAAAAGATATAAGCATCTGAATGCAGAGTTCCAAAGAATAGCAAGAAGAGATAAGAAAGCCTTCTTCAGCAATCAATGCAAAGAGATAGAGGAAAACAACAGAATGGGAAAGACTAGAGATCTCTTCAAGAGAATTGGAGATACCAAGGGAACATTTCATGCAAAGATGGGCTCGATAAAGGATAGAAATGGTATGGACCTAACAGAAGCAGAAGATATTAAGAAGAGGTGGCAAGAATACACAGAAGAACTGTACAGAAAAGATCTTCACGACCCAGATAATCATGAGGATGTGATCACTAATCTAGAGCCAGACATCTTGGAATGTGAAGTCAAGTGGGCCTTAGAAAGCATCACTAAGAACAAAGCTAGTGGAGGTGATGGAATTCCCGTTGAGCTGTTTCAAATCCTGGAAGATGATGCTGTGAAAGTGCTGCACTCAATATGCCAGCAAATTTGGAAAACTCAGCAGTGGCCACAGGACTGGAAAAGGTCAGTTTTCATTCCAATTCCAAAGAAAGGCAATGCCAAAGAATGCTCAAACTACCGCACAATTGCACTCATCTCACACGCTAGTAAAGTAATGCTCAAAATTCTCCAAGCCAGGCTTCAGCAATATGTGAACCGTGAACTCCCTGATGTTCAAGCTGGTTTTAGAACAGGCAGAGGAACCAGAGATCAAATTGCCAACATCCGCTGGATCATGGAAAAAGCAAGAGAGTTCCAGAAAAACATCTATTTCTGCTTTATTGACTATGCCAAAGCCTTTGACTGTGTGGATCACAATAAACTGTGGAAAATTCTGAAAGAGATGGGAATACCAGACCACCTAACCTGCCTCTTGAGAAATCTGTATGCAGGTCAGGAAGCAACAGTTAGAACTGGACATGGAACAACAGACTGGTTCCAAATAGGAAAAGGAGTACGTCAAGGCTGTATATTGTCTCCCTGCTTATTTAACTTATATGCAGAGTACATCATGAGAAACGCTGGACTGGAAGAAACACAAGCTGGAATCAAGATTGCCGGGAGAAATATCAATAACCTCAGATATGCTGATGACACCACCCTTATGGCAGAAAGTGAGGAGGAGCTAAAAAGCCTCTTGATGAAAGTGAAGGAGGAGAGCGAAAAAGTTGGCTTAAAGCTCAACATTCAGAAAACGAAGATCATGGCATCCGGTCCCATCACTTCATGGGAAATAGATGGGGAAACAGTGGAAACAGTGTCAGACTTTATTTTTTTGGGCTCCAAAATCACTGCAGATGGTGACTGCAGCCATGAAATTAAAAGACGCTTACTCCTTGGAAGAAAAGTTATGACCAACCTGGATAGTATATTCAAAAGCAGAGACATTACTTTGCCGACTAAGGTCCGCCTAGTCAAGGCTATGGTTTTTCCTGTGGTCATGTATGGATGTGAAAGTTGGACTGTGAAGAAAGCTGAGCGCCGAAGAATCGATGCTTTTGAACTGTGGTGTTGGAGAAGACTCTTGAGAGTCCCTTGGACTGCAAGGAGATCCAACCAGTCCATTCTGAAGGAGATCAACCCTGGGATTTCTTTGGAAGGAATGATGCTAAAGCTGAAACTCCAGTACTTTGACCACCTCATGCGAAGAGTTGACTCATTGGAAAAGACTCTGATGCTGGGAGGGATTGGGGGCAGGAGGAGAAGGGGATGACCGAGGATGAGATGGCTGATTGGCATCACTGACTCAATGGACGTGAATCTGAGTGAACTCTGGGAGTTGGTGATGGACAGGGAGGCCTAGCGTGCTGCGATTCATGGGGTCACAAAGAGTCGGACACAACTGAGTTACAGAACTGATCTGACTGGTGTAAGTTTTCTCAGCTCAGATGCCCTTTCCTTAGAAAGGTCTCCCTGGCTTCTCTATTACCCCATGGTGCTGTTGCTGCTGTTTTGTTGGTTAATCGTGTCCGGCTCTTTTTGACCTCATGGAGCTCTCCAGGCTTCTCTCTCTATGGGATTTCCCAGGCAAGAATACTGGAGTGAGTTGCCATTTCCTTAAGGGATCTTCCCAACACAGGGATTGAACCCATATCTCCTGCTTGGCTGGTGGATTCTTTACTAGAGTCACCTAGAAAGCCCATTCTATACCTCCTGCCTCCAGGTAATTTTATCTCATTATTTCAGATATTTTTTTAATGGAATATATGAGTTTCTTGTTTTGTTGTTCAGTCACTCAGTCGTGTCAGACTCTTTGCAACCCCATGGACTGCAGCACGCCAAGCTTCGCAGTCCTTCACTATCTCCTGGAGTTAGTCCTAGAAATACAAGTTTCTAGAATGTATTATATTTTGTGTTGACTTGCTTGTTATCTGTTTGTTTGTTTTTTTTTTCCAGAAGAATGAAAACTCCAAGGTGGCAAGCTTCTTCTCTGTCTTGGTCACAGATATATTCTCAGAGCCTAGGACATGTGCGGACTCCAAGGCAGCATTCAGTTGTTTTAATAAGTCTTTCCATCATTAGCGCCACACATTTCTTTCCTACCGTGTTCCGCAGATGACCTCTTTGGTCATCTCACACCAATAATGTTGCTTTGAAGCTGTTATCAATGTCCGTGTGCTGACAGCTTATTTCATAGTTTTGTCTGTACAGTTGAGAGATCCTTTGAGTTAGGAAACTAAACTGGGAACAAAGCGGGAGGGGAGAGAGAAGGACAAGAAGGATAAAGAGGACCCCTGAGCGAGACCCTAAAGCAAAGGATTCTGAAGTGTGACTTCATAAGAGAGTAAGAACTCGTGTCTATGTAGGCATATGCACACACACATGTATTGTGTAAGCAAGAGACAAAAATAATGTATTATTCTGTGGAAATTTTCTCAATTATTATATAAAACATTGCCAATGCTATTTTGCTCATAAACAAATATTTTTTATCATATTTTATACTCTCCATATTATAACAGAAAGCAATAATCTAACTGAGGTTCTGCTTGAGTTTAGCTACTAAATCCTCATTTCATTTCCCTCTTGGACAGTTTCTGGAAAACCCTTCACATATAGGTGAAACTGGACCTTTAGGAATCCTCCTCCCATTTTTTTTTTTTTTTTTTGCATCTGTAGCAGAGCAAATCTTGCTACCCCAAAATGTCTCTTTGGCATGTGGGTGATTTCAAGCTGAGAAAAATCAAGCCCCAAAGGACTCAGAAAGAAACACTGACTTTGGGATTTCCCTGGTGGTCCAGTGCTTAAGATCCTGTTTCCACTGCAGGGGACGTAGGTTCAATCCCTGGTTGGGGATCTGAGATCTTACATGCTGCATGGCATGTCAAAAAAATTAAAAACAAACAAACAAAAACTGACCTTTCCTATAAATGACTAAAAAAATTAAGAGCAACTGTTCCCTGAGTCGAGCTATCACCAGAGATAAGTGCAAAGAGTATGGGCTAAGGCTTAGAGATCCAAGTCTGCCCAGTGGCCCATCAACTCTGCATGGCCCAGCAAACTTTTGTTCACAACATCTTTGCTTTCCTGCCTCCACGTAAGCTGCTTTCTTTTTGAAGTCCCAAACAATTACTCTTAACTTTTGTCTTTGTTGAAGATGGGATTCAATGCTAGGATTTTAGCTATTTTGGTGTTATTTAGGTGGCTCAGTGGGTAAAGAATCTGTCTGCAATGCAGGAGATGCAGGCAGACAGAAGTTTGATTCCCAGGTGGGAAGATACCCTGGAGGAGGGCATGACAACCCACTCCAGTATTCTTGCCTGGAGAATCCCATGGACAGAGGAACCTGGTGTGCTACAGTCCATGGGGTCACACAGAGTCAGACATGACTGAAGCAACTGAGCACAATGCACACACAGCTTTCATGAATCTCTCCCACGTATACATGCTATTAACCTTTTGTTTGGTTTTCTCTTGTTAATCTGTCTCATATCAACTTAATTCGTTTTTTAAAAATGTAATTAATTATTTATGGTTTCACTGGATCTTTGTTGCTTTTGGTGGGCTTTCTCTAGTTAAGGCAAGTTGGGGCTACTCTTCATTTCAATACCTGGGCTTTTCACTGTGGAGGCTTCTTTTGTTGTGGATCACAGTTTCTAGGCTCACAGGCTTCAGTTGTTGTGGCATGCAGGCTCAGGAGTTTCAGTTTGCAGCCTCTAGAAAGGAGGCTCAGAGAAGGCCATGGCACCCCACTCCAGTACCCTTGCCTGGAAAATCCCATGGACAGAGGAGCCTGGTAGGCTGCAGTCCATGGGGTCGCAAAGAGTCAGACATGACTGAGCGACTTCAGTTTCACTTTTCACTTTCATGCATTGGAGAAGGAAATGGAAACCCACTCCAGTGCTCTTGCCTGGAGAATCCCAGGGACAGTGGCACCTGGTGGGCTGCCATCTGTGGGGTCGCACAGAGTCAGACATGACTGAAGCGACTTAGCAGCAGCAGAAAGGAGGCTCAGTAGTTGTGGAATATGGGATTAATTGCTCCAAGGTATGTGGAATCTTCATGGACAAGCTATGGAAACCACATCCCCTGCATTGGCAGGAAGATTTCTATCTGCTGTGCAACTAGGAAAGTCCTGTCAACTTAATTCTTAGACCAGCCAGAAAAGCCTAGAAAGGTAGAGGAAAATTTCTTCTTCCCTGACACAGCATGCTTATATAGGCAGATTTGGTATGTTGGGACCCTTGGTTGTGAATCTTACCTGATTGTACTAAGTGATGAAGCAAATCCCATAACCTCTTTGAATTCACTTTCTATGTACCCTGGAGACAGTGGTTTCTACTTCTCCTCATTGTTTCTTTAAAGTTTCATACTGGAAAGGTGCTGTAGAGACTGAGAGCTCCAGATTCTCTGCCTTGCATTGATGAACTGTCCACAGTGCTGAAAGGCTGACAGGCTAATTCTCAGTCTTTGGCTATTCTCTACACCAATGTGCGTTCTGGAAAGTGGCCTGCTGGGACAGGTTGCTCCACTGCCAGATGCACAACTGTGGCTTTATACTCCTCCCAGTGATAGAGAAAGCCCATTGCTTTCCCTATTTTCCAGCCAAATAATTTGGATGGTCAAAGTTAAGGCCCAAAATCGTTGGGAGAATTTTAAAAATCTGTGGTTCTGTTCTCAGGTACCTCAGTATCCAAGCCACTAAAACCAGGCTTTTAAATTCTAATACAACAACATAAAATTGACACATTTTCAAAAAAAATGTAAATTGCTTCCAAACATCTTCGTTGCATAACTATTTATCTCCAGGTCTATCTAGATGAGCTACTAAGAAAGAATTTTAACACCAAGGCCAAGTTCAATTTATTGACTAGGATTAAGCTCTGCCTTTTTATTAGTGAGAGTGTCAGAAATGTTTCAAACTTTTACATGTAAGAGAGCTTGGGGGTTTGATCAGAGATCCTTTTCTTATTGGTCCAACACTAATCTATGGAGAAAAGAAGGAGGAAAATAATACAGTGAAAAAAGAGTGAGGAAGACTAGGGGCTAGCACAAGGTTTGGAATTTCTTTAGAACCTTCCTTTAATCGAAAACTCCATGAATAATAAGCTATATATGGAAATTCCTTATTGTTCATTTGGCCTTTTTTTTTTTTTTGGCAAAGACCTTGTTGTGTGTGTGTGTTTGTGTGTGCATGCATGCACATTCCCAAGATTTATGTGCTTGGAAGTGTGAAAGAAATGGCCTAGTTGATGGTATTAATTAGGAAATGCTGTTTTTAGCATCTATGATGAACTTGACCCAAACTTAATCATGATTGAAATGTGAATTTTAGATTTGCTAATGTTTATGCTAAGAGGAAGTAATTTAACTGGCATTCTGTAAATGTAACAACAAAAACGTCGGCTTACAACTCAACATTCAAAAAACTAAGATCATAGCATTCAGTCCCATCACTTCGAATAGATGTGGGAAAGTGGAAACAGTGACAGATTTTATTTTCTTGGGCTCCAAAATCACTGTGGACAGTGACTGCAGCCACAAAATTAAAAAAAAAAAATGCTTGCTCTTTGGAAGAAAATTCATGACAGATGTGTATTAAAAAGCAGAGACATCACTTCACTGACAAAGTTCTATATAGTCAAAGCTATGGTTTTTCCAGTAGTCATGTATCGATGTGAGAGTAGGATCATAACAAAATCTGAGTGCTAAAGAATTGATTCTTTTGAATTATGGATTGGAGAAGACTCCCGAGAGTCGCTTGGGCTACAAGGAGATCAAACCAGTCAATCCTAAAGAAAATCAACCCCGAATATTCACTGGAAGGACTGATGCTGAAGCTGAAGCTCCAATATTTTGACCACCTGGTGTGAAGAGCCCACTCAGTAGAAAAGACCCTGATGCTGGGAAAGATGGTGGGCAAGAGGAGAAAGGGGACAGAAGATAAGGTGGTTAAATAACATCACTAACTCAACGGACATGAGTTTGCGTAAACTCTGGGAAACAGTGAAAGACAAGGAAGCGTGGCTTGCTGCACTTCATGGGGTCTCAAAGAGTTGGACACAACTTAGTGGCTGGACAGCGACAACAACGTGTAGTATGTTTGGGACGGGGGTGATGGTGGTCTAGAAGCATTAACTAAGTGAAGTAGGGATGAAGAGAATAACTGAACACGGTATTAGGATGGTTTTCTGAAGTCTGGAGTGCTCCTCAATGTGTTAAGAATACATTAACTGGCCAGCAGCAACAAGTAGATGAGAATTGAAAATAGGAAGCATTAGCTCTGGGTGGGGAAGATGATCTATTCTTTCTTCCTTACTTTTTCAAAAGACATGAGGAAGGTCAGGAAGTACTTCCTTAGCTAGAGTGAAAGTGAAGTCACTCAGTTGTGTCCAGCTCTTTGCCACCCCATGGACTGTAGCCTACCAGGCTCCTCTCTCCATGGGATTCTCCAGGCAAGAATACTGAAGTGGGTTGCCATTGCCTTCTCCAAGGGCTCTTCCCAACCCAGGGATCAAACTTTAGATTCAGCACTGCAGGCAGACGCTTTAACCTCTGAGCCACCAGGGAAGCCCCCTTAGCTAGAGTAGAGCTAAAGTAAAATGTGTCATTATCAAACACAGTCTTATCTATTTTTACATATTTTACAGTTTACTTATAGCTGATCCACATAGCAACACTAAGAGACATCTTTATTTTAATCGATTAAAACGCTGGGACTAAAAAAGGTTAAGTGACTTGCCTAAAGCCATGTAGTTAGTAAATATGACTTTGGAACTGGAACAAAATCTTTTGACTTGAAAATCAGTGCACCTGTCATTACATTATACTCACCACTTTTAACTAAAGTGAAGGTTTATTTAAATGTCTTTTTGGGCTTCCTTTAATGGCAAGGACTAACACCTACAAAATGTGTGAGTTACCAATTCTACTGACTAAAGAAAGTAATTTCAGAAGTTGTAGAATTCTCCTATCCATCTCATCTCATCCCCAACCCTGAAATCAACAATATTAGCTACTTTAATTAAGCATCTACTATATGCTAAGCACTGTGGCAAGTGCTTCATAAACATTATTCTACTAAATCCTTCACAATAATTTTATGTAATAGGTAATAGTAGTATTATAGAAAAAAGCAAAAGAGTTCCAGAAAAACATCTACTTCTGCTTTATTGACTATGCCAAAGCCTTTGAATGTGTGGATCACAATAAACTGTGGAAAATTCTGAAAGAGATGGGAATACCAGACCACCTGACCTGCCTCTTGAGAAACCTGTATGCAAGTCAGAAAGCAACAGTTCGAACTGGACATGGACTAACAGACTGGTTCCAAATAGGAAAAGGAGTACGTCAAGGCTGTATGTTGTCACCCTGCTTATTTAACTTCTACGCAGAGTACATCATGAAAAACACTGGGCTGGAAGAAGCACAAGCTGGAATCAAGATTGCCAGGAGAAATGTCAATAACCTCAGATATGCAGATGACACCACCCTTATGGCAGAAAGTGAAGAGGAACTAAAAAGCCTCTTGATGAAAGTGAAAGAGGAGAGTGAAAAAGTTGACTTAAAGCTCAACATTCAGAGAATGAAGATCATGGCATCTGGTCCCATCACTTCATGGGAAATAGATGGGGAAACAGTGGAAACAGTGTCAGACTTTATTTTTCTGGGCCCCAAAATCACTGCAGATGGTGACTGCAGCCATGAAATTAAAAGATGCTTACTTCTTGGAAGGAAAGTTATGACCAACCTAGATAGCATATTAAAAAGCAGATATATTAGTTTGTCAACAAAGGTCCGTCTAATCAAGGCTATGGTTTTTCCAGTAGTCATGTGAGAGTTGGACTGTGAAGAAAGCTGAACATTGAAGAATTGATGCTTTTGATCTGTGGTCTTGGAGAAGACTCTTGAGAGTCCTTTGGACTGCAAGGAGATCTAACCAGTCCATCCTAAAGGAGACTAGTCCTGAGTGTTCATTGGAAGGACTGATGCTGAGGCTGAAACTCCAGTACTTTGGCCACCTCATGTGAAGAGTTGACTCACTGTAAAAGACCCTGATCCTGGGAGGAACTGAGGGCAGGAGGAGAAGGGGACGACAGAGGATGAGATGGCTGGATGGCGTCACTGACTCAATGGATGTGGGTTTGAGTGAACTCTGGGAGTTGGTGATGGACAGGGAGGCCTGGCGTGCTGCAATTTATGGGGTCGCAAAGAGTCAGACACAACTGAGCGACTGAACTGAACTGAACTGAATAGTATTATACCCATTTTACAAGGAAATTGGCTTGGATAGGTTTAGGGACTTGAACCTCGGAAGATAAAATCACCAGCAAAAATAACAGCAATATTTGGTGAGTGTTTGCAACATGACAGGCATGAAGCAAACCTATTATAAGTACTAGGTCATCTCACACATTCAACCCCATAAATAAAATATTTAGGTTTGTCCAAGAGGGTCTTGGTTTACTCATGTGGTTCCAGCAAAATTATCAGTACTGCTCTTTTTTTATTTTTAACTCTAAAAATTGTCCTTTTTTGAATGATAAAATAATTTGGTTACCCTATCTATGAGGAAGGTACTCTTATTATTTCTCTGTTGTGGATAAGTAAAAACAGGTAGGGAGAAATTATGTAACTTGTTCTAGGCCTTCCAGCTTAAAAAGGAGCCAACCCAAGGCTCAAACCCACATCCTTTGACTGATTTTCCTTGTAACCTTCAATTTCTTAAGTTTTCTCTACTTGTCTTTCACTGGCCACCTCTTTTGTACAGCAGCCGGTTCCTGTTCTGAAGTGTTCTTAGATTTTTCCAACTTAGAGTTGCCCCATCTTGGTGTCTGACTCCCTTTAACTTCCAAACAAATATATATCCTAGATCTCATTCCTTCAGAGCCTCCCCAGGGAATAGGAGATAAGCTAAAAAATAAGAAGCACTATAGAAAATGTAATTTTCCTAACACCATATGTATATAATATATATGTTATACATATTTTAATTAATCTAATTCTTGAAACTTCTCTTCTCTCTCATAGTTTATATTACTCAAATGAGACTATAGAGACTTAGAGACATTAAGTAATTAGCCCAAGTTCTCATAGCTTTAGAAGTGAAGAAGCCAGAACTTGATTTATTTCTGCCTCATTCTAAAATCCATGTAGTTTCATTGTGGACACTGCCTTCAACAGCAGAAAATTCTCCAACACCATATCACAGTTCCTAGACTGTAACTCTTTCTGTTTCTACAATTATTAACAAAATTGTATTCAGTTTGAAGCCCATGTCATCTTTCTACAGTTTGGTGGGTAGCTTATATGTTCTTTAGGTGGGGAACTCCAGTGCCTTTACCCTGTGATAATTTCAGGCATCATGACACCCTCAGTGAGGCTGAAGGTCCTTCTCATTTGAAGTCTAATCCCTGAGATAATTGCAAAGAGACTGAAGATCAATTTACATATAGGTACTAAGCCAGGGCGGTGGTAAAGAATCCACCTGCCAGTGCAGGAGATGCACATTCAATCCCTGGGTCAGGACGATCCCTTGGAGGAGGAAATGGTAACCCAGTCCAATATTCTTGCCTAGGAAATCCCACGGACAGAGGAACTTGGAGGGCTACAGTCCATGCGTTCACAAGTGTCTGATATGACTTAATGAGGAAACAATAACAACTTAGCCAGGGAGGGGCTCTCCTCTGCTTCATTATCTCCCCAAACCCCTGTTCAGAAAATTGATGCTGACCTGAGTGTCAGACCTTGGGTACCAAATGTGATGCTAGCAGGCCAACTAATTAACAGGGAATAATGTGTGTCCCATTCCATACTCCATTGAGGAAGGATGAAGCAGGCTGAGCTTGCAAATGATGACAGTAATGAGGTTCTGGTTATCTACCTGGCTCTTCTCTCCCCTACTCCCCACATGTTGTCTCTCCAGGTGAGGGCCATGTCAGTGAATCCAAGTGGATTCTGACATGTTGGATCTGCTTTAGCTATTACCGAGGGCAGCTCTCAGAGGGCTGTGTGCTTGCGCTCAGTCACTCTGTCTTGTCTGAGTCTTTGTGACCCTGTGGACTATAGCCCATCAGTTTCCTCCATCCATGAGATTCTCCAGGCAAGAATACTGGAGTGGGTTGCCATTTTCTACTTCAGAGGATCTTCCCGACCCAGGGATCGAACTTGCGCCTCTTACGTCTCCTGCATTTGCAGGTGGATTCTGTACCACTGTGCCACCAGGGAAGCCCCTCACAGGACTCCAATTCCCTTGCAAGCCCCAGAGGACAGGCTGTGTGACTGTTCTAACCCTTCCTCTGGGAGGTGAGGTTCTGAATGTTGCTCTCTGTCGTCCTTAATGAGGCAGCCATGGTGAGGGAGTGCTGTGTGTGAACTGCTCAAGCATAAAGATGTGGGTGGCTTGAGAGGAAAATGAAAGGGTTTTTCTTGTGCTCAGGCAACTAATGAAATCAGAAAAAGAAATGGAATTCACCCAAAGTTGAGACAATGGGAAAGATACAGATATTAATTTTTTAAAAGTCAGAGCAACTTACTGAAATGTCAAAATATCTTTTTATACAGGTTAAACAAAGGGAAAAGATAATGTGGCTTCAGTCGTATTTGTTGGCCAAAAATCTCTAAGCTGTCTTCATCGTATTTATAATTTTGATGGCACTTTTTGCCATTCAAATTGACTATGAAAGCTCACATCTGTATAAGATATTAACATGAGTTATGACTGAATGTAGGAATAAGTTTATGAAGTAGAGCACAAGCTTGGCATGTAGAGAGTTATGTCCATGAGATACATGGGATGCTTATGCCATAAGAATATGGGATGCCAATGATAAAATACAGGTTGCTTCTCATGGCAAGAAGAAACACTTAGCAAATGTATGAATTATCACTGTCTCAACTCAACACAGACTGAGAAAGAATCATTTCAGAAATTAGGCATCAAGTTCCACACTTGGAAAGTTCTTGAGCTTCCAGCCATCAAACTATTTATGACACATTTCCATCTGAAAGTGTGAACTGAAGCTGTTTCCATTGATTCCCATCCTCCTGGCCTTTTTTGGAGTTTGCTCAAAATGAAAGCTTCTCCATTCATCATTTGCCCTTCTCCTCTTTGGCTTACTTCTTCTTGAACTTCTGGCCTTTATCTAAACTCTTTCTGCTCTTTCTTCTGAAAACTTGCTACATTATAAACAAATTTTAAGTTATTTTAATCACTCTTGAAATAAAGATTGCCACTATCCTTGCTGATACCGCTGTGCTTGCACACTCTCAGACAGAACTTGTTCGTATCTGTGTGACATTGTTAGCCTTCCAATTATTTATCACTATTGCTGCAAAGGTGTATACCTGGACCTACTTTTTAAACCCCTCTTCAGAGATACAGGCTTTCAGCTACACTTTGCCCTATTTTTTCACTACTCCCCATCAGTCTTCATGTTTAATCCTTTACATTCTTCAAGGTCTTAGACAGCTGTCCAAGAGTATTTCTCTCCATCCTCTTTGCTTTCATTTTGAATGACTGCCGTGCGGTGTTGGTAATTTCCTCACCTCCCTAATTCAGTGATTGACACTCCAACTACCTTTTCACACAACCGCCTCCCAAGATCACATGCTGAGAAATTCGACCTCTGTAATATAAAACTCTAATACCCTACTTTCCACTTACAGTTTCCTCCTTCACTTCACCCAAGTTTCAATCTGGTTTTGTCACATCATCCTGTGAGCCCTTAACTTTTTCTAAATGTAAGACTCCTGAAGGCATTTTAACAAATGCCTTCTCCCTAAATTGTCTTTTGACCTCCTGCCTAATTGCCAAGTCCTCCTCATCTCCTCTTTCTTTATTCTTTCTTTCTTTTTTTTTTTTTTAATATTCATCTATTTATTTGGCTGCACCAGGGTTCTGGAGCTCCTGCTTAGCTGTCCCACAGCTTGTGGAATCTTAGTTCTCCATGCAGGGATTGAATCCACGTCCCCTGCACTGCAAAGCAGATTCTTAACCACTGAACCACCAGGGAAGTCTCTCTTATTTTTCCTTCTTTCTTTTTTTGAACATGAAGTTTTAACCTCCTATAATGAAAATGCCTTCTCTTTTGGCTTTTGTGTTGTACTTCACATATACTTTTCAGTCTCCCTCTTCTGGTCAGGTGGCTTGAATATCTCCTTATTCTGATCGCTTTCTGAGTCATTTTCTGGCTTTTCTTGCTTCTTAATTTACATATTCACTGAGCAATTTTACCTTTTTTTTTTTTCCCTGTAACTTTGTCTTGAAAGACTTTTCTCTTGAGCTCTGCCCCAACACATCCAGTAGCCTGTTACATGGCCCCAAACAGCCCTGCTATAAAATACTCAGTACTGAATATCAAAACTACTTATCTTCCAGTTTATGTTTTTCTGACCAACACGCACAGCACCATCTCAGTCATTCAAGGCTGGATCCTGAGTGTCATTCTTGTTTTCTCATCTTATCCCTTCTGATCAAAGAATGAGTCATTCAGTTCAGTTCAGTCACTCAGTCGTGTCCGACTCTTCGCAACCCCATGAATCGCAGCATGCCAGGCCTCCCTGTGCATCACCAACTCCCAAAGTTCACTCAGACTCACATCCATCAAGTCCGTGATGCCATCCAGCCATCTCATCCTCGGTTGTCCCCTTCTCCTCTTGCCCCCAATCCCTCCCAGCATCAGAGTCTTTTCCAGTGAGTCAACTCTTTGCATGAGGTGGCCAAAATACTGGAGTTTCAGCTTTAGCATCATTCCTTCCAAAGATCACCCAGGGCTGATCTCCTTCAGAATGGACTGGTTGGATCTCCTTGCAGTCCAAGGGACTCTCAAGAGTCTTCTCCAGCACCACAGTTCAAAAGCATCAATTCTTTGGCACTCAGCTTTCTTCACAGTCCAACTCTCACATCCATACATGACCACTGGAAAAAACATAGCCTTGACTAGATGGACCTTAGTCGGCAAAGTAATGTCTCTGATTTTCAACATGCTATCTAGGTTGGTCATAACTTTTCTTCCAAAGAGTAAGCGTCTTTTAATTTCATGGCTGCAGTCACAATCTGCAGTGATTTTGAAGCCCCCCAAAATAAAGTCTGACACTGTTTCCACTGTTTCCCCATCTATTTCCCATGAAGTGATTGGACGGGATGAAGTTATGCCAATTCTTGCTCTTAAAGGGTTCTCAAAATTTTTCTCTCCCTTCATCTATACTGATACTATCACTTCAGACCTCACCNAGCCCCCCAAAATAAAGTCTGACACTGTTTCCACTGTTTCCCCATCTATTTCCCATGAAGTGATTGGACGGGATGAAGTTATGCCAATTCTTGCTCTTAAAGGGTTCTCAAAATTTTTCTCTCCCTTCATCTATACTGATACTATCACTTCAGACCTCACCATCTTTTCCTAGAAATTGTAGCAGAACTTTACCTGGGTTTGAATCTATTTAATACCACCAAAGTCAATTTCCTGAAGCATAAAGTCTTTGTGAATTTTCTCTAATTGAAGCCCTTCAATAACTCTTTCCCCATTTGCCACTTTATTTTTTGATTGAAGCATATTCGGGAGCTTTACAGAATTTTGTGGTTTTCTGTCATACGTCAACAAGAATTGGCCTTTGGTACACCCATGTCCCCTCCCTCCCAAACCTCTCTTTCATCTCCCTCCCCATCCCATCCTTCTGTGTTGTCACAAAGCCCTTGTTTGAGTTTCCTGAGTCACACAGAAAATTCCCATTGGTGATCTATTTTGCCAATGATATTATGAATTTCCATGTTACTCTCCCCATACATCTCACCCTCTCTCTTCTCCCCTCCCCCCATGTCCTTAGGGCTGTTCTTTGCACGTCAAAGTCAAACTTTAGAATTCGTCTATCAGGATGCTTTATGATCTGATATCGGCCTACTTATTTAGCTTTATTCTTTGCCACTGAGCTAAACATTCCAGTGACACCTGTTATTACCAAAGCATGACCTCCAAAGCACATCTTTGCACCTGCAACTCTCTTTCATCCTGTATTAGTCTTCTTACTTTGTCATAACAACACTCTATTTTTCATCAAAGATTAACTTCCAGTATTACCTTTATCCTTAGCTTATCTCTGTAACATCATCTAACAATACTTTCCTTCTCTTGATCCCCACCTCCATTCACGGTGGAATTCCTGAATTGCCCCCAAACATACCATGCTTTTGCTGCTTCCTTCCCTTTTACTACCCTTTTCTCCCAAGTTAATTTCCTACTCAAGCTTAGATAACATTTCCTCTGAGAGGTCTTTCTGGTCCAAATCCCCAGGATAAGTTCAATTCTCTTGTTTTATGTTCCCATTGTAGGCTATGTCTTCTCTTTGATAATAAAACTCTTTTAGTGGCTCTTTTAGTATTCGACTTCTGCAAAGACTGGAACCTGGTCTATATTTTTATTATTTTTACCCCATCAGAGCTTAGCACATTGTCTTGTACCTATTAGATGCTCAATAATACGTGCTGGATTCTGAAGGAATTAAGGGTATTGATGATATCTGCACAGTTGATCGCAATCTCTTTTGACGCCACCCCCATCCCTGTCCCACAGGAGTACTTTTTCATCCCTCAGTGTACTAATTACATGTGTCACGTCTGAATTTTTCTCCATAGCTGGGGCTCACAACATGGCTTCCAATTCAACTGGGGGTTTTGGAACTCAGGCTGGGACCAAGAAAACTCACATGCCACAGACTATGGAACTAGAGTTGGCCAAAAAGTTCCTTTGGTTTTTGAGTAAAAACAAAACACACAGTTTTCATTTTCACCAGGAACTTTATTGAACAATATAGTCACCATTTTGTTCTACTACCTTCTGCTGTTTTACAGGCCACTTCATAATTCCATCTTCCCAAAGAACGGTTCTAAGAATTGAATTTTTTTTTCCATTAACAGAAATTTGTAAAGACTGAAATAACTGAACACCCAAAGGTGCGATGTTTGATGAATATGGCAGATGAAGCAGGACTTACCAGCCAAAAGGTAACAGTTTTTGCCTGTCATCAAAGAAATATGCAGTCTTGTGTTACCCTGATGGAAGATAATGTGTTTTCTGTTGACTAATTCTGGATACTTTTGTCAAATGCTGCTTTCAGTTGATTAATTGGTAGTAGTACCTGTTAAAATTGTTTGGTTTTCCACAAGGAGGTCATAATAGAGGACTCCCTTCCAATCCCACTACATGCACAATATCACCTTCTTTGAATGAAGACCAGCTTTTGTGTGATTGGTGGTGGTTCTTTTCACTTGACCCATGATCTCTTCCATTCCACATTATTGTACAGTATCCAGTTTTCATTGCTTGTCACAATTTTCTTTAAAAATAGATTTTTTTCATTTAAGTAAAGAATCACATGGGCTATGTGGTCAAGAAAGTTTTTATCGCTTCACTCATGTGGAATGCAAACATTCCAGAATGCACACAATACAAAGCGATTAACAGAACCAAGCTGTGCAAATGATTTTCAATGCTTGATTTGGATATTTAGAGTATAGGGGGTATATCCCACAAGGTATGGCATTGGTTATTTAAAATTAATGTCTCAGTTTGTTTGCTATCAACTTCAATTGGTCTATCAGACTGTGGAGTGTTATCCAGCAAGAAATTTCCAGCACAAAACTTCACCAATCACTTTTTTTTTTCCACAGTCAGCTCCTAGTCTTGTGTTTGCTGACTGTATAGAGCTTCTCCATCTTTGGCTGCAAAGAATATAATGAATCTGATTTTGGTATTAACTATCTGGTGATGTCCATGCCTAGAGTTGACTCTTGTGTAGTTGTAAGAGTGTGTTTGTAACAACTAATGCGTACTCTTGGCAAAACTCTGTTAACTTTTGCCCTGCTTCATTTTTTTTTTTTTTTTAGAGCTTCCATTTTACTTTATTTTACTTTACAGTACTCTATTGGTTTTGGCATACATTGACATGAATCTGCCATGGGTGTACACGAACTCCCAAACATGAACCCCCCCTCCCCCCACCTC
>SJYX01003996.1:18364-45791 GCA_006410675.1 Oreotragus oreotragus
GTCTGGGTGTGTGTGTGGGTGTGTGTGGGTGTGTGTGTATGTGTGGGTCTGGGTGTGTGTGTGTCTGGGTGTGTGTGTGTGTGTGTGTGTGTGTCGGTGTGTGTGTCGGTGTGTGTGTGTCTGTGTGTGGGTCTGGCTATGTGTGTGTGTGTGTCAGTGTGTGTGTGTCTGTATGTGGGTCTGGCTCTGTGTGTGTGTGTGTCTCTGGGTGTGTGTGGGGGTGTGTGTGTATGTGTGGGTCTGGGTGTGTGTGTGTCTGGGTGTGTGTGTGTCTGGGTGTGTGTGTCGGTGTGTGTGTCGGTGTGTGTGTGTCTGTGTGTGGGTCTGGCTATGTGTGTGTGTGTGTCAGTGTGTGTGTGTGTGTCTGGGTGTGTGTGTGGGTGTGTGTGGGTGTGTGTGTATGTGTGGGTCTGGGTGTGTATGTGTCTGAGTGTGGGTGTGTGTGTGTCGGTGTGTGTGTCTGTGTGTGTGTGTGTGTGTACTCACGGGCATGTATGCGTGTTTGCATGAGCGTTATCTGCGTGCCTGTAGTGCTCCTGCAGAGACAGGCGGGCAGCGTATAAAGGTAGGTACAGACACAGGCACACGGGAAGCTGCGCGATCAAAAGCTGAGGAGGTTTTAAGGGCCCCTATTGAGGAACCAATGCTCTGCTAATGGCGACCACGCTGCACAGGCCGCCAGCCTCCCGCACGGAGGCCCCAGGTTGGCAGACAGCAGGGGTCATGGGCTGGGGCTGCTGGCTCAGGTGGCCCAGGGGTCAAGCCTGGCTTTGCTCCATCTGGTGCCCTTAAGAAAACCGCTCCTATGCTCTAAGCCTTAGTATTCTTAACTTCTAAAAGACAATAATGCTTGCTTCTTGTGGGGTTGTTCCAGCCAATACAACGGTGCTTGCAGCAGAGCCACTGGCCATTCCTGGGTGAGAAGAACAGATTTGGTATAAATCTTAAATCTGCCCAAAGTGGACCAGGAAGGTGGGAGAACAGGAATAGTGAACAAATAAAATTATCTAAACACGTCAGTTAAAAGACAAAGGCTTCCAGACCGGGTAGAAAATTAAGACCCAGACAGGTATACGTCACCTACAAGAAAGTCATTTAACACATACAGACAGATGGGTTCAAAGTAAAAGGCACAAAAAGCTTTACGATGGGAGCTAATCACATGAAATCACACACAGGAAGCAAGGGCACACACACGCGGGCAGATATGCAAACACACATGAACGCCCCCAAGGACACCCCCCCCCCCCACAGCTGTGCGGCTGCCTGAGCACCCAGCAGGCTTCGGAGAGGGGAGCCTGTTAGGCGGTCTCAGTGCAGAAGGTAGAGCCTCGGTTCTTCTAGTTTCAGTTTCAATTCCAGTTCTCACACAGAAACGTTTTCGGCTCCACTGGCCTAAAGCTGCATTTGTTTCAGCTCCTACACATTCAGAGGAATGGCTCCCTGGTCTGGAGGGTCATAAAACCTTCAGACCCAGGACAAGACAATCATTAACTGCTGTCCTGTTTATCAAGGAGGAAAACTCCTGGTGGGTCATCAGCTCTTCAACATGCATCTGACTCCTAAATAATGGGGTGTGGTCCTGAGAAAGGGTCAAGGATCAAGGGGTGGCGTCACAACGTCTGGAGAAACTGTGGAACTGGGACCCAAAAGAGAGCCACAAACACAGCAAAGTGGGCATCACAGTTACACGCACTGCTCAGAAATCACAGGCATCTGGCCCCGGGCCAACCACAGGCGAACAGATCGATTCTAATGAGGACAGAAAACTATGCTGCTATTCCCGCCTCTGGGGGCTCTTCAGCTCCTCTCAGAGTCTATGCTGAGGGCTTTGTATCTCTATCCTTAAAACAAACTTTGCCTGCCTGAGTGTCTGCGAGTTTGCGAAGTCCATTCTTTGGCTCCGTGAACAGAGCTCGGTTCCCCGTCTCATCAGGACACGGAGTGTCTGCAGAGACGAAGAAGGCATTTCATAAAGACAGGCGCGCGTCAGAGTGTGCCTAGGCGCACAGACCTCCAGCGACAGCTTCCCAGCACAGGCAAGAGCGAGGGAAGCGGCAGGCAGCCCAACAGTCAAGGTTTCAACACTCTCCCTTCAGGGGCTGATAAGGAGACAGGAAAACGGGAAGGGCGTGAAGCATCGTCAGCCGATCCGACCTCGGTGACTGCAGGATGTTACACAGACTGACACTCTGCAGGTGGTGTGGGGACCCACCAGGGAAGCGCACGGTCACAGAGCGAGTCTCGCTGCAGTAAGAGGGCCGGAATCATCCAGAACGTGCCCTAGAGCACGACGACACCAAAGCGGAAATCCAGCAGAAAGCTAAGTGGCGACTAAGCGTTTGGAACTTAAGCAGCACACTTCTAAACAAATAGTCCAATAATGCTAACATAAGTGGATAATATGAACAGCACACTTCACGTAATCGACGAGCCAAAGAAAAATCACAAGGAAAACGAACAGATTTTGAATTGAATTAATAAGAAAACAACAGACCAAAAATCTGTAAGAGACAGCTTAAGAAGTGCCTAGGGGACATTCATAGCTCCAGGTGCTTACATTTAAAAGATGAAAGTTTTAAATACAATGACCTAAGCCTTAAAAAGCTAGAAAAAGGAGAGCAATTTAAATCCACAGTAAATAGAGAAATCAACGAGACCAAAACGGGTTCTTTGAGAAGACCAACAAAACCGATGAACCTTTAGCTAGACGAATTACAAAGAGGAAGAAAATCAGGAATGAAGGGACAAGACTGCAGATCCCACAGAGAGCATTATGAATCAGTTTATGCCAATAACTGTACAGCCTGGATCGCACGGTCAGATTCCACAACATCCGCAAGCTGTGGAAGTGGACACAGGAAGAAACAGAAGATAAAACTAGATCCATATCCATGAAAGATACTGAATTTGCAATTTTAAGCCTTTCCACCAAGAAAATTCCAGAGACTATACTGGTGAGTTCCACTGAACAACTGTCAAGAAAGAATCCTACACAGCCTTTCAGAAACTAGGGGCTAGTTCACAGCTAACGGAGCCCAGCGTCGCCCTGATTGAAAAATCAGACAAAAATGTCACAAGAAAATACAGACCAGTATCCTTCCACCAAATATTAGCCTTTTGAATACAGCGATATATAAAATCAATAATATACCAAAACACGTGAAGTTTTCCCCAAGAATGCAAGATCGGTTTAAGATTTGAAAATCTAAAAAAGAAAGAAGCAAAACATAAAGTCCTCTCAATAGGTTAAGAAGATTTTGATGAAATTCAACACTTGTTGATTTTAAAAATGACTCTCAGGAAAGTGGGAATAGAAGGGAACTTCCTTAACCTGATAAAGGACATTTACAAATGGTCAGGAAGACCCCCTGGAGGAGGGTATGCAACCCACTCCAGCATTCTTGCCTAGAGAATCCCATGGACAGAGGAACCCGGCGGGCTGCAGTCCACGGGGCCGCAAGGAGTGGGACACAGCTGAGCAGCTGAGCAGCTGAGCACAGCATCAGCTCAGTTTCAGTTCAGTCGCTCAGTCGTGTCCGACTCTCTGCGACCCCATGGACTGCAGCCCGCCAGGCCTCCCTGTCCATCACCAACTCCCGGAATTTACTCAAACTCATGTCCATTGAGTTCGTGATGCCATCCAACCATCTCTTCCTCTGTCATCCCCTTCTCCTCCTGCCCCTAATCCCTCCCAGCATCAGAGTCTTTTCCAGTGAGTCAGTTCTTCGCATCAGGGGGCCAAAGTACTGGAGTTTCAGCTTCAGCCTCAGTCCTTCCGAAGAACACCCAGGACTGACCTCCTTTAGGATGGACTGGTTGGATCTCCTCACAGTCCAAGGGGCTCTCAAGAGTCTTCTCCAACACCACAGTTCAGAAGCATCAATTCTTCGGCACTCAGCTTTCTTCACAGTCCAACTCTCACATCCATACCTGACTACTGGAAAAACCATAGCTTTGACTAGACGGACCTTTGTTAGCAAAGTAACGTCTTTTGTTGGCAAACTAATATCTCTGCTTTTTAATGCTTATGCTTATGCTTATGGAGTAAGGCTTATGAATTACGGAAGTGCTTATGGAGTTATGGAAAATGATTATGGAAATTCAAAAAGAAAAAGCAACTTTTTACAAGTACAGTTGGAGAACTTACTCTACCTAATTTCACGACGTTAATTATAAGGCTACTGTAGTGAAGATGTCGTGGTGTTGGTGACATGAAGACACGTACATCGTCTGAATGGGACAGGGAGCATCACAGTTGTTTTCAACATAGATGCCAAGGTGACTTAGCAGGGTGAGCGAGTCTTTTCATCCATCACGTGGGGAGAGGGGACAGTGACTCTTACCTCACACTACGTTCAACATTTGATTATGAACCTTCTAGAAAAAAAGGACAGGAGAACATTTATGATGCTGGGATACGCAAACACTTCTTAGGGCACAAAAAGCATGAAGCATAAAAAAAATACTGACAGTTTTCATTAAATGGAAACGCTTTTTGAAAGGTACTATTTCTATCAAAAGATAACAAGGCAAGCCACATAATGGGGTAGATATTTACAACACATCAAAGTGTCTGCATCCAGAATATACAAAAACCACTTGTAATTCAATAACAAGAAAACCAGTACCCTCTTTTTAAAAACAGGAGAAAGTTTGAATGTTTACCCAAAGAAGGTATGTGAATGAAGAGGCACAAGCAAAGACCTATGACTTCAGCAGTCATCAAGAAAATGCAAATCACAATCACGATGAGAGAGCATTAGACAACTATCATAATTGTTAAAATTTTGTTGTTTAGTCACGAAGTCACGTCCAACTCCTTTGCAACCCCATTGTGTCCATGGGATTTTCTAGGCAAGGATACTGGAGCGGGTTGCCGTTTCCTTCTCCAATTCTTTAAAATTTAAAAGAAAAAAAATAATAAAATAAAATTTAAAAGACAAATCATACCAAGTATCGGCAAGGATGTGGAGCCACTCTTGGTGGGAACTTACGAACACCATGTACAGCACTTTGGGAAAGCACCGGACACTTTGTTTTTAAAGCTGAACGTGCAGCGAGCACATGACCCAGCCGCTCCTCTCCGAGGTCTAACGCCACCAAACTTCCTGGGGACAAGCAAGGGGCCTTCGGCAGGTGAGCGGGTAGGAAGACTGTCAGGTCCTTCGGCAATGAGAGGGATGAAGTAGAGGCCCACACAGCGCAGACGGATCCAGACACGGAAAGGCAGACTCCACGTGGTCCCACCTGCCTGGAACTCTGCAACGCAAACGCCTGATGAGCGGTGGCAGAAGCAGAGAGGCGCGCGGGCGCAGGAGGCCTCTGGGCGAAGCCGCCGCTTTCGGTCCTGCCTGGGCTGCTGGCTTCATGGTGTCCGCTGTTGACCGAGGAACCGCAGGAGGCTGACGGGGCAGCAAGTCACAAGGCTGCTCAGGCAAGAGTTACGACTGAGTCCGACAGAAGAAAGGGAGGCTGTGTCTGTGAGCGGCCGGCTGCCACAGTGGCTCAGGGCAGGCGCTCGATGAGTTTCTGGAGCCTTGGGCAGCTGTCCTGGAGGCCTGTGTCTAGACCAGCAGAGGTCAGAGTTCAGATCCCCCCGGGGCTGAGACGACCACGAGCTCGCCTTCCTCCTCGGCCTGCAGTCCACTGGAGGCTCTCTTGGCAAGACTGGAGCCATCTGACTTTCTTTCACAGGGCATTTCTCAAAACTCATCAAACCGCACAGCTAAAGTGGTTCGTGTATTCCATATATACTGATTTTCAAAAAGTTGATTTGAAAAAGCAGAGGTTACAAGAAAAAGGGAAATGAATGAGGCCCCTTCCGCTGGCTCCACCTGGAGAAACGCAAGGTGTCAGGACACTGGCCTTAGGCTTCCTGTTGGATGGAATCACGGTCGTTGTAAATTCCTGCTAAGTTTATTTTCAAATCCTGGTGATATGTAGAGACACCCAGCTCTCCGTGTGTGCACTGCCTTTTGTCATGGAGGAGACGGGGATTTTCCTTCGCTATGTTTTGTCTTTTTTGATTTGTGGGGTTTTTTAGCTGCTCTGTGAGGCAAGTGGGAACCCACTTCCTCGACCAGGGGCTGAACCCATGCTTCCTGCAGTGGACGTGCCGAGTCTCAACCACGGCGCCTCCAGGGAAGTCCCTGGTCACTGCGATCTTACAGCTTCCATCCTGGTCCTAACCTTTCCCTTTGTCATTAAGAGCAGATAACGCTGGATCAGCTGGTTGATACCATCGCCTTCAGGAGGATCTTTCCAGGTGACTCAGATGGTAAAGAATCTGCCTGTAATCAAGAGGCCCTGGTTTGACCCCTGGGTGGGGAAGATGCCCTGGAGGAGGGCATGGCAGCCCACTCCTGTATTCCTGCCTGGAGAATCCCAGGGACAAAGGAGCCTGGTGGGGTCATGGGGTCGCAGAGTCCGACACGACTGAGTGACTGATGCTTTCAGGACCGCGGGCATCTGTCTGGAACGCGCGCTTTCCCCAAGGCTCCGGGGCCACACCCTCTCCTGCAGTCAGCCCCCCTGGCCTCCGTGCAGCAGACTGGCCTCACAGAACCGATGTGTTAAAACCAGGAGTTACAAGTGCAGAAGCGACTTCTCGTGGACTTCAGCTCCCGACCTGTGGCGTCCGTGACTAGGAAGAGGCCCTGGGCAGCCACGTCTACAAGCTGAGGCCCGCGGCCCGCCCGCTGCGGCCGGGGACACGGAGCCGGAAACCCGCCACGCCTGGAGTCACGCAGGTTCTCTGCCACAGACGACCTGGAGCTGCTGGACTGAGTCTGCTTTCTAAGAAAGCAAGTTTAGGTTCTTTTTCAGGACAGTTCCTCTTTTGTAACGGTCTAAAAGGAAGCATATCGTGGTTGAGAAGTTTCAGGGGACCCATCAAAAAGTTCTCCGAGAGGCACCCGGAACGCGTATAAAAGATGTTCTCGTTGCGTTAAGCAGAGAGAAGGTGTGAGCACCCCGAGTATCCCCAAGCAGTGGGGGTTTTTTAAGTACCTTGGGATGGGAGTCTTACCTCTTCCCCACTTGTTAGCATAGCTTTGAGTTGAAAGCGGTTTGCTCTTTTTCTGACGTGTTATTCGTTAACACTAATCTCACATCTAGCAGCAACAAGTCTCTTGCCTTTTATCAATAAACCACAACTAAACATTCCTGAGGTAGGTGGGCAGGAGAACCGGAGAAGAGAGAAATCTCGGTCCCTGGGGTGTGGAGCAGGCCAGGTCTCCCTCGGGCCACACCGACTGAACCAGGGGCCCTGGATTCTCCTGTTGCAGTTCCAGGCCGGGCAGCTCTGTGGCACCAGGTCCAAGGCTGGGAATCCTAACGTCTGTGAGCAGTGGTCCCTTCCGAGGGGACCTCCCAGGGAGGTCTGGGGCCAAGCAAAAAGGGTGGGTAGCTTGAGTGAGATAGAAACGTGAGCACAAGATTCACCCCTGAGGACAGCAAAGGGCGGAATGGCCGGTGCAGCCTGGTCACAATCGCGGGGCGCGCACACAGGCGGGCACACGCTGAACACCACTGCTTACCCGGTCAGTGTAATCTGCAAGAAAAATTAACCTCAGAGAAAACCAGGAACACATAACTCATCTTCAAGATACTCATCACAGTATTTGTGAGAAAGCAGGAAACGCACGTCATCAGTCCCGGGCCCTGGCTCCTGGCACAAGGCTCCAGAAGCCCTCGGAACGTCCTGACGGGACCCCTGGGAGCACCTTGCTTTATGGACGCATTTGGCCGCCTTAGGTCTCGGTTAACGACGTCTTTGTTGCATTGCCTGGGATCTTTTTTGTTGTGGCGAGCGTGGCACGAGGGATCTTACTTCCCCAACCAGGGATGAAACTGGGGACCCCTGCATTGCCAGTCAGATTCTTAACCACCAGGGAAACCCCAGCATCTTTTAACACCAGGTCTCTGACCCTATTCCTGACGCACACTTCCTAACCCCCTTGCAAGTTCTTGGATGATAAGACCTTCTTCTGTTCTCACAGGGGGACTCTAGGGGCGTTCCTGATGGCTCCTGGTCACCGTGGATTAGAAGCTTGGACTTTCAGCCCCACCCCAGCCTCGGGAAGGAAAGAGGAGCTGGTGATCGAGTTAACCATCACCTATGCCTCTGTGACGAGACCTCCAGAAGGCTCCCACAGCATGGGGTTCAGAGGGCATCCAGGGTGGCAACCACATGTGGCAGCCCAACTCCAGGAGACCCTGGGGACCCACCCCAGGGCTTCTCACCCCCCAGGCCCCCCGTGTCCCTCACCAAACCCCTCCCCACAGAAGGAACCAGGGAACACGAGTGCTCCCGCGAGCTCTGCAAGCCCTGCCAGCAAGTTAGCGGAGGCCGAGTGGGGGCGGGGCACGCGCTCCTGGCGAGCCAGACAGCTGTGCGCCCCTGGCGGGTGCTCTTCTGCTGCCCGGCTTCTGACGCGTGGGGCTGAGCCCTGGCCTGCGGGACGCTGGGCCCATGTCCCCGCACTGGCTGTCAGAGATGCTGTGAGTGGGGCCGGGAGGGAAGCAGAGGCATGGGAGCGGTGAGGTTTTCCTACGGCGTTCCTTATATTTAGCGGGGAAGCGATCATTAACGGAGCTGTCATTAAGTAAAACATTACACCAAACGATGTGACGTTAATGATTTCTCAATGTGTTTTTTTATAGATTCTGTAATAGCATGGCAAAGTAATGGCTACAAGTGAAAAAAGGAGAATACAGAATACGACAATAACTTTGAAGATATCTATTTGGCTGCCCCGGGTCGTGAAGCGTTTGCAAGATCTTCAAGCTCTGACGCAGCGCGCGGACTCTCAGCTGCAGAACCTAGGCTCGAGCTCCCTGACCAGGGTGCGAGCCCCAGGCTCCTTTACTAGGGGCGCAGAGTCTTAACCACTGGGCCGCCAGGGAGGCCCAAACAACTGTATCTTTTAGAGCATTTTTAGGTTCACAGCAAAATTGCAAATACACTTTCATTACCCCTCTGCCAGCCTGGACACACACCGCCTCCCCCACCAATGGCCCTGGGGGGCGGGGGGCGGGCATCGGTCCCCGCTGAGGAGCTGACACGGAGGTGTCGCTACCACGCGGAGCGCTCGGCTCCCATTTGGAGGCTGCTCTGGGTCTGAGTTATTGCTCTGAAACCAGACGAAAGAATCACCAGTCAGACACGGATCCAACCTTCCTGCAGAGATGGTGCTTTGGAGTAAGTAATGGGTCCATGAAGGGAAAATCTCCTTGCAGGCCTGCTGCAGCCGGAAAACCCAACCCATCAATGAGAGATGGCCAGGGGATTCCTCAGCAGCCCAGCGGTTAAGACTCCACGCTTCCGCTGGAGGGGCCCGGGTTAGACCCCTGGGCAGGGAACTAAGATCCTAGAGAAAGAAAACAACTCGCCAACCCACCAGGCCCGCCGGCACCACAGAGCTACTGGCGCACCAGGAAGCTGTGAAGTCAGAGGCCGGAGGCGGCGGCAGCGGCCCTGCAACGGGTGGGGCAGCGCGGCTGCAGCCCCGGAGGGCCAGGGTTCTCGGGCCTCTGTGCTACCTGCAGGGCGGGCTCTGACTCGAGGGCCCACGTGGGGCCTGAGACTGCTTCTCGAACAGGCCAGGTGACGCCAGTGCCCCAGACCCCACTCCGAGGTGCCTGAACAGAGGCAGACGGCCAGCTCCCCAGGTCAACCCACAGGGTGGGGGGTCCTCCAGGACAGCAACTAATCAACGGTGTGCAAAGGGGACGGAGCTCTGAGACGCCGTCAGAAACAACCTTCACACCTCACCTCAGCAGCCCAGCGGTTAAGACTCCACGCTTCCGCTGGAGGGGCCCGGGTTAGACCCCTGGGCAGGGAACTAAGATCCTAGAGAAAGAAAACAACTCGCCAACCCACCAGGCCCGCCGGCACCACAGAGCTACTGGCGCACCAGGAAGCTGTGAAGTCAGAGGCCGGAGGCGGCGGCAGCGGCCCTGCAACGGGTGGGGCAGCGCGGCTGCAGCCCCGGAGGGCCAGGGTTCTCGGGCCTCTGTGCTACCTGCAGGGCGGGCTCTGACTCGAGGGCCCACGTGGGGCCTGAGACTGCTTCTCGAACAGGCCAGGTGACGCCAGTGCCCCAGACCCCACTCCGAGGTGCCTGAACAGAGGCAGACGGCCAGCTCCCCAGGTCAACCCACAGGGTGGGGGGTCCTCCAGGACAGCAACTAATCAACGGTGTGCAAAGGGGACGGAGCTCTGAGACGCCGTCAGAAACAACCTTCACACCTCGGTGGAGCCACAGTGAGCAAACTGGCTGGAGAAAGATGAGTGCTGGACAACTGGGGAACCGTGAACATCAGCTGGAAATCGATTACTAAGGAATCGTTATGTTTTGGCTTTATATGATCTATAATAATGCAGAAGCTTTACATAGAAAGCAAGATGTCCAGGGTTTTATAAAACTCAAGCTGAAAAACCAACCGAAGCACGAAGCAGTGAGGAGGGACGATACACGCGAAAGTAACAGGCACCACCGGCTTCACCACGTTCTTGTTTTTATTCACATTTTAAAAAATTTTTCATAAAACAAGTCTGAAATTCAAACTACAGCACTACGCAACGCGACTATTTCTGCTTAGCCAATCTCAAGAAAACCGTGTGTGCCTGCTTAGCTGTGCCCAGCTCTTTGTGACCCCACGGACTGCAGCCGCCAGGCTCCTCTGTCCATGGGGCTCTCCAGGCAAGAACACTGGAGTGGGCTGCCACGCCCTCCTCCAGGGGTCTCCCCACCCCAGGGATCAAAGCGGCGTCTCCTGCACTGGCAGGCAGATTCTTTACCCACGAGCACCCCCTGGGAAGCTCAAGAAACAGTATAACCTAGAGCAAAAGAGGAAAAAGGCACAGACTGCCTGCTAGGCTGTTCCACTCGATTCCACGTTCTTTCAATCATCGCTCCTCTCCTTCAGACATGGAACCCACACCTCCGGGGAAACCGGCCCTCCCAGCGCTGGAGGCGGGTCATTTCACAGGTGAAGAGGCCCTGCCCTTCAGCTGGGAGCTTACGCGGCTCACTGTTACCAAAGCCGATCCTTAAAGACGCCATCCTGAGCCCTCCCTCGGGTCCGGGGTTAGGGCCCTGTGCTTCCAATGCCGGGGGCCTGGCCTTGATCCCCGGTCAGGGAACTAGATCCTGCTTGCTGCAGCCAAGGCCTGGGAGGGCCAAGTAAATGTTTTTAAAGAAAATAACAAAAATTAAAAGGCTGTCTCCAAAAGAATTCAGGTGTGGAGTCCTTTGTGGTTTTCCACATCCTTCCTTCAACCAGAACAGATCTGAGTCCCTGGAGGTCCACGGTTAGGGCTCTGTGCTTCCAATGCAGGAGGCACAGGTTTGACCCCTAGTTGAGGAACTAAGATCCCAGAGCCTCCGGGCTCAGCCAAAAAGGGGGGAAAAAAAAATCAGACCCAGCCCTAATTAAGGATTCAAACAAAAAACAATACCAAACAAGAAAATCCCACCATATTATTTCCCATACTGTATAAAAACGTAGCATCATAGAATTTCTTACAAATCTTTCATTTCCTGCTGTTTTTAAAAGCCCTGTCCTTTTGCTGAAACAAACTTCTTTGGGTCTTTAAAAAGAGATTTTAAATGCAGCATGTATTATGCATTTGGACTCAGAAAAAATGGGCTCTGAAGGGCCTAAGAAAATAAAACTGCCTGCTGAAAGGACACTGGGTAGCTCACAGTTTCCAAAAGGAACAGAGAACGATGCGAGGAGAGTGCAGGCACGAGGGGGCAGCAGGAGCCAGGGCCGAGGGTGTGAACCCGACCCCGTGAGGGCAGCGCTGGCCCTTCACCACCGACCCGACCCACGAGGGCAGGGCGGGCCCTTCCCACCCTACACCGGTTCCTGGGCAGCCAGCCAGCTTCTCCGCACCCACACGCAGAGGGTAAAACCTTCTCTCAACACAGGAAGGGGCTTCCAAGCCAGAAAACCAACAATTGATAGGTCTCTTTTTCATACTAAGGTTATTTGATAGTTTCTCACCATCAGGAAGTTCAAGAGAAAAGAGCAATGGTCTAGAATTATCCAATTACTCCTGAGCTTAGCTCGCTATTTCATAGGGACAACGTGGGCTCAAATGACGGCCTCCTGGAGGAACACCCTGTCGCACACTTGCTGCTGAAGGACGTCACGGTGATGGTACAGACGGAAGGTCAGCACCTCCTTCTCCACGGCGCCCCTGGACAGACAGCACTTCTCTCCAGCGCCGCCGCCGAGACTCTGCCCCGCCCAGAACAGCAAGGAACAAGAACCCTGAAAGCCCCCAAACACCTAACAAGACCTCAGCGAGCGAGTCGACTCTTCAGTAGCAGCAGATTCCCGCCCTGGAGAGCAGAACAACCAAACAACCAAGGGTCTCAGCCGCCACCTTTCTGTGACTGCAGCCACCCCGATGGTGCAGCCTGGGGAAGCGCCCGCCACCCCCCAAACCTGCACTGCCACCAGCCCGAGTCTGGGGGAACGCAGCATGGCAAAGCACAGGACACTGGCCCCAGAGAGCTGGGGTGGAGATCAAGGCAAGACTTCAGTGAAGCCAGACTCCGCACCTCCTCACACAGAAAGGCACTAAGTTCCTTAACTTGGCTTACCCGGTTTTCCTTAATTAACAATAATCTTCTGACCTTTGGACCACCTGCCCTTTGTTGCAAAAACTCCAGGATACCCTGGCTTTTTTCTGGGCTATTTGAGATGATGTCCCCCAAGCCTGAGGCCCTGAAAAGGTCAGAGGCATAAAGCACAGCTCTCAGCTTCTAGCTTGTGCATCTTTGGTCAACAAAAGCCCAACAAGCCTGGGGTTCCCTCAGCCTCTTGACGTCCTTTCTCTTGAGGCCCCGCTGAGACTCTTCCCCGTGCAGAAGAGCAGCAAAGACCTAGAGCGGCCCCTAAGCGCCTAAACAAGACGTCAGCGAAGCCACACTGCAGTCTACAAGCCCTTCAGGGCCAGACTGGCTCAGCTGTGTGTTTGTTAGACGCTGCAAGGGAAGCGCGGGAAAACCGGAACGAAATGACAAGGAAAGACAAAACCTACAAAAAGCAAACAAGTGGAAGGTCGACACCACCACCATCCCACGGGACCACAGCCTGCTGGGCGGGGTGACGGGAGGCGGCTCCCGAGCGGGTGGCCGGAGGCGCTGAGGCCGCAGCGGGCGGGCTGGACAGGGCAGGCCGGCCGCCTCTCCGCAGAGGGCCGGGGCGGCCGGACGGCAGTCCCGAGGCGAGCGGGGAACCAGGGCGTCGGCGAGAGGCACCTGGGGAAAGCTGGGGAAGCGGCGGGCTGGGGCGGCTTTTTCGGCGGTTTAGGGCTGCCCCGCCGGCCCCTCTGGGACGCTCTAGGAGGGGTCGCCGCGGGCAGCCGCCGAGCCCTGCGCGGCCCCTTCACCCGGGCTGTGGCAGCCTTCCCTTCGCCGAGCTCCGCGAGCCTCCCGGTGTGCCCACTTCCCCGCCCTCGTGGAGACGACGCTCAGGAAGTGTCCACTTCCCCGCCCTCCTCCAGGAGCGCCCCCGACGCCGAGGGAGCCGCAGCCGGGTCCTCCCGCAGCCGCGGGCCGGGCCCGGCGGCTCCGTGCGCAGGTGACCAGCCGCATCCCTGCCCGCCCGGGCTCGCGGACCCGACCGCGGCGGCGGGCGCGACCCGCGTCACGTGGCGCAGCGGTCACGTGCCTCGGGCTGGTCACGTGCGAGGCGGCCGCGGGGCGGAGCCCGAGCTCGCGCTCTCGCGAGATCCGCGGCGGTCACGTGACGGCGCGGGAGCGGTGCGGCCTCACGTGACGGGCGCCGCCGGCCGCGGGGTCTCTTTCTCGCCGCGGGCGCAGCGCCGGGACCTGCTGCCCTCTCGCCGGCCCGGCCCAACCGCCACCGCCCCGCCCGGCTCCCGCTCGCGCCCATGGCGGCCCCCGGCGGCGCCAGGCTGCGGGGCCGCGCGGGCCCGGGGGCGGGGGCTCCGGGCGCCGTCCGTCCCGCACCGGCCGGCGGCGGGGGGCGGGGTCGGCCCGGGCCCCCGGAGCCCGCCTCTGGGGTCCGTTGGTGGCGACTCGGCGGCTTCTCAGCGCTGCGGTTCGAGCCCTCCCCGTGGGGGCTCCGGGGGTCGCGGAGGGCTGCGAGCGGCTGCAGCCGAGACGAGGACGGCGCGGGCCTCGGTGCCCGCGGGGCACAGGGCGGGCGGCGACCCCGGCCTCGGGAGCGCGTCCTGCGGGCTTTACCCTTGGCCCTGCGGGCCGGCACGGAGCGCTGACCGGGGTTCCGGCGCCGCTCGCTCGCTGGGCGTTCTCGTCGGCTCATAACGACCTCGTCGCCGCGGGGAGTTTGAGGGGGCCCGCGGTGGACAGCGGGCCTGGGCGTCCCAGTGGACGCGCCCGTCCCTGGCGAGGCGGCGTCGAAGAGCGGCGTGTGCGTGACCAGAGCCGTGCGCGGCTGCGGGTGTTTCTCCGCTGAGGGCTTTTGCTCTCACCTGTTTGTCCTAATGAGAGAGAGGCCCTGTTGACTTGGACGGGAATCACTCCCTGGTCTGATTTGACGTTAGGGCTGTTGAGAACCTCTCTGTGGCACTTTCTCTCCTGGTCCCCGTCACACGGGAAGCTGAAAGTGCTAGGACCTGAAAAGTGCTGGCGGAGCGCCCTAGAGTTCAGCAGACACAGAGGCACTTTCCACCCCTACCTGCTGGGAACTCGACATCTGCTCCGAAATCCTGTTGCCGGTGACAGAATGAATTTTGGTTTCAGGTTCTTGTTTTGCCTGTTGTTGTAAAATGCGTTCTCTGAGCTGCAAGACCAGCCGCAAGGGGTGACCGTATTCCAGCAGCAAGCCTGGAGCCTTGCGCTCCTGGCAGGTGTCCTGAGTTAGGAGAGGAGCTGCTGGGACGAGTCTTGTCGTGTCAGGACGGCTGGCTTTTCTTTATTAGAAAAGCTTGCCTGCGTTACAAGCTTCTTATTGTTTCATGTTTTAAAAACTCACCTGATGTAGAGAAAAATCCATAACTTCCCTACATTGATAGCTTGGAGTATCGTGCATATAATTACTTTCTTGATAGCTATTTTGTCATGGCTTTTAAGTTTTATATTTGATTAAAAATCCATCTTTTTAAAAAGGTTTGTTAAGAGCTTGGATTTGGATCTGTTTAAAGTAATGTTTAATACACAACTTCACCAAAAAGCATTTTTCTAAAGATGTTTCCGAGTTCTGAATTACAGAGCCATCCTGCATTAGTAATAGAAATTTAGGTTTCGTTTGAAAACTTTGTAGAAAGCTAGGCAAGTGTGAACTGAAACTTTTTGATACATAGATCATTACGTAATAGGACTCTTGACCGTTGATGTCACCAGGATGACCTTCCCCTTTCAAAATGATGAACTGTTGCTTACAAAATAGGGGGAAAAAAATATTTTTTAAACTGATACTGTTACTCTCGATTGTGGGAGTTTGTCAGTTACCCAGGTTGGCAATCGAATTCTTCACTAGGTTTGAAGTTTAAATGTTTTAGGTCCATAATTTTGAATTTATATTGTTAGATCCATGCCAGGCTGTGGTCGTCCCTTGTTTGTGTCCGAAAGACTTGACTCCATGCGTGTATGACCTACACTACTTCTGGAACATCTGTTCAGCTGTGTTGTGGTTATTTTTATGCCTGTATCTTCCTTATCCTACAGCCTGTCTTGGCCTCACACATTAAGTGCTCAGGACCTACATGAAGAGACGTCCAGCCGGACAGCAGCGCCCCTAGCGGAACGTGCACGTCGGCTGTTGGGAAATGCACACCGGCGTCTTGGAGGTTGTGCTTCTGTGTCAGGGATGGCTCCTCGGTCTTTCTTTTTCTTCTTTCAAGTCTTCAAAGCTGATTGTGTGTCACTGATTATTAAAAAGATCTGATCTTAGATTTAAAAGAATTGATCTTAGATTAGAAAGTGATTTCTTTTAAAAAGTTAATGAAGAGTTTATTGACTTGTTCCTCCAGGTGGCAGTCTCTTTCATATCTCAAGTGAGTATGTGGTAATCTGAAGCATAATCATTGCTCAGAGTGTTGGAGAGAAAGTGTCCAGGTGTGGTGAGCTTGGCAGACACGTGGTCTGAGTCAGCAGCCCAGTTCCAGATTGGCTCTGCAAGCACGGGGGTCAGCTCGTGTCTCATTTGGACTCCCCGTCTGTAAAAGGGAGTCCTCATAGTGTCTGTCTGTTAAAACTGTCACAGTAGCTCAATTACCTGCAAAGCCCAGTTCAGGTGCTCGTTAAACGCGACACTTGCCTGACGGTCTGTGTCGGGTGCCGCAGGTTTGGTGAGGAGCTTGGCAGGTGAAGCCTTGGGGCGCTGAAGCCTTGGGGCGGTAGAAGCAGTGTGCTCTGAAGGCAGGCCCTGGCCCTGTCCTCAGCGCTGTGCTTGCTTCAGCTAACTTGGTGCTCTGACGGCTCTCGCGTCGGCTCACTTATTTCCACTTTACAGGTGCCTAAACTGAGGGTTTGGTGGTTCCTCCGAGCCCAGCTCATGGGGCCAGGAGTGGCAGAGAACTCTTTTCAAGATTGAGCTCTCACCTCAGGCAGGCGTGTTCCCACAGCTTGTTTTAGAGACTGGAATGTCTCCAGATGGGAGTTTTCTGAAGGAATAAGGTGCTTACTCCTCACGGGACCCTGGAGAGAGGATGGCGGCGAGTCCTGAGTGAAAGGCTGCTCGTGGTGCAGGTTCTGACCTTCAGTAGGGTCACTCCTCAAGTTACTGAAACATTCTGACTTGAGAAAGTGGTATTTCTATAGAGTTAAAAAGAAACTTCTGATCATTCGCATACATGCATTCTCTTATAATTTTATGTTATAATGCTGTTGCAGACATTTTTCTCTTGACCAAAATTGGCTTGTGGTTTCTTGTTTTAACTGAAAAATTTCTGGGCCTTTCCAGAATACATGTAGGTCTCTAGCGCTGCTGAAGGCTGTTTGAAGTTTGTTTAGTAATATTTCTTTGTTCTTTGAAAGCTCAGGCCCTCAGCACGTTTACTAACTGAGGGAATTATGTGATTGAAAAGTTATTTAATGTGAAGTGTTTTCTAGTGAAGGGTCTTGAATCAGTAGGAAGCATTTGGTGATTTAAGGAACTCTTATAGGAGAGCAGCTTGGTAGGAGCTGACGAGGGAGGCAGTGGCCTGACCTGCCGAGCCCGTGGAGCGCGTAGTGGCATGTGGCTCTGCAGCCGGGCCGGGCCTGGCCGCCCAGGCCTGGGGCATCATTGAATCAGTAGGAAGCATTTGGTGATTTAAGGAACTCTTATAGGAGAGCAGCTTGGTAGGAGCTGACGAGGGAGGCAGTGGCCTGACCTGCCGAGCCCGTGGAGCGCGTAGTGGCATGTGGCTCTGCAGCCGGGCCGGGCCTGGCCGCCCAGGCCTGGGGCATCCGTGTGCGCCGGGCGCTGGTTGGTGTCCAGGGTCTGCCCGTCTTCTGTGCCCGGGCTTTGCTTCTGCTGTTGGACCTGCGTTTGCCTGGCTGGCGTCTCAGCGGCTCCTGTGCGCTTACCCTGTAGCTCTCAGGGGCGTCTTTAAAACCTTCCGTGTGTCAGAAGTGAATCATGCGGTTTTCTCTCCTTTTAAAAAAGCAGTATTCATTTGTTGGAAATGATTTTAGTGTCTTCTTACTTGAGTATTCTGAGGAGTAGCTTAAAAATTTGTGAATCAGCACAGACAAGAATGTCCCTGATGCCCTGGGTGGCTTCGTCCTTGTGTAGCAGCTTTTCTCTGTGGCTCCAGCCTGATATTTCTTCTACCTGAGGCTTACAGGTGGAGTGTGGGGATTCCGTCTGCTCTCCCCGCTTTAGGCCTAAGTAATAGCTGCTCTGAGGATTTTGTCTGGTGCCAGTCGCGAGGAGCGAGTGAACTGGGTTCCCTGGAGTCACTGGGGCCACGTGTGGGGAGCCAGCTGCTGCTCTTGGAGTGTGCCTGGGTCGCCTGCACCCTTACAGCCGTCGGAGGCAGGGGTGTCCCGTCCTGGCGACGGGCGGGCAGGGGCCCGTGCTGCAGAAGCACGGCGGTGGGGGGGGTGTCTTGGCGCGTGGCCACACCTGTGCTGGCTGAAAGCTGCTTGGGCTTAGAAGGGTCAGGACATCTACTCCTGCCCCTCTGTGAGGGAACCAGGTGCTGCAGTGCGTGGCTGTAAACCTACCTTTGTGCCCCGATCAGATGCACTTGTTGCTAAGCTGCCTGCTCGGGCGGTGGCCCGTGGCCCGTGGCCCTGGCTCAGAGCCACGGTCACGCCCAGGCTGGAGGCCCCGAGACAGCTCCTTCTGCCCTTCCCTCGGGTGCTTGGCAGCGCCTGTGGAGGTGCTGTGGGGCCCTCAGGTCGCACAGCCAAGTCCAGAGCCAGCGGAGTCCTGAGTTTTGAGGCCCTTTGGAAGGTGAAGCGCTCTGATCTCAGAGCCCGTGGCTTTTCCTGCTCTCTCAGCAGGAAAATCAGGCGGCTCTTGAGCTGCAGCGTGGGCCCACCGTTGCTGTAGAATGTCAGCGTTTGGTTCCAAGGCTCAAGTCCTTCCTCCAGGACCCTGCCCCGCCTCCCAGAGGTCCTCGGAGGAAGCGGCGTGAGGCTGCCTCGGCCCGGGGTGACCCCAGCTTGGCACACAGGGGGGCGGCTTTCGAGAGGACAGTGTCACAGTGGGGTGGGGGCCAGAGCCCGGTGGGCCCAGCCCTGGGGACCTGCACGTCCCGGTCGTTTTCCCAGTTAAGCGGCTTCCCAGCGAGAGCCACACGGCTGCCCCTGAGGCCGCAGTCAGACGTCACCTGGCAGTTTCTCTGTTTGAGTCAGCAGGCCTCGTGCACGGCGCGTCGGCGGTGTTTGTGGTGAAGAATGGCAGCGGGACCGCCTGCATCATGGCCGACTTCTCTGCTACCTTCCTGACCAGCTACGACACCAGGAGTGGGCCCCAGGTAGGAGAGCCCGGGCCTCCGCACCCAGCTGTGTGCGCGCGACGGGCCTGCTTAACTCCTCGACACGCGTGTGTACCGTGTCTCACACTGCGGTGTCCCTCGGTGCCCGGGTGGCCTGTGCACACTGAGGCTGCAGTCACACAGGCCGCCGTTTTATTTTGAGCCCTTTTCAGGCTTCCTCGTGACTGTATTCTGTCATCACAGTGCGGTGCCTCGTGCTGACGGCACCGACTTGCTCGCCCGTCGCCTGTAGCTGAGGCCTCTTGCTGTTTTGTGCCTGGTGTGCGGCTCTGTGAATACAGCTGGTCTCGATCTGTTGCTTTTGCTTTAGATAAACTGCTAACGCTGCAGGAATTTCAGGTGAACACGTGTTGGAGGTGCAGCGTGGCTGCCCTGTTTGACTAGGACGTCCCTTGCGGCTTTGTTAAGACAGCACAGCACTGCTGCGGAGTGAGGACTGCTCGCTGCCGTCCGAGGTCCCTGACAGATAAGCAGCGTTTCTCCGGTTTCTCTGCTGTGCTCAGTCGCGTCCAGCTCTCTACAACCCTGGGGGCTGTAGCCCGCCAGGCTCCTCTGTCCACAGTGTTCTCTAGACAGGATCACCGGAGCGGGGAGCCACCGCCTTCCCCCCTGCTGGCTCTTCTCCCGTTAGCTCCCTGTCTGTGGGCTTTGCACTTTTCCATTTACGCTGGCTCTTGTGAACACGTCCTTCTCTCAGATTTTGCTGTCAGCGTTTCACTGAAGCTCTGTTTTTCCTTACCCATCCCCGTGTCCACGGCACGCCGTCTGTTGGCCCCTGGAGAGCAGTGGGGGCCCAGGACTGCCAGGAGGACAAGCGGGTCCCTTGGAGGCCCCTGGACACACCAGCCGCCTGGACTCCTCTCGATGTAAATGATGTTTGTCAGACAGAAGGGAGCTCTGCGGGCTTTGTCCATGGAGGTGCCTCTCGTAAAGATTCGTCCGGGCACCTTTTAATTTCTGCTTGGCTCTTTTTGGGTTGGAGTTTTTGAGTATTGTTTCCTCACATGTTAATCGTGTTTCGCAGGTGGCATCGTTTGTCTGCAGCACTTGACTTCCCGCTTCACGACACGTGCCTTTGCCACGGCGTGGTCTGTCTGCAGGAAGGGCCAGGACAGCTTCCCGCTGGCCACGCCTTCAGCTCAGGCCATGGAGATGGGCTGTGCTGGCTTTGTAGCTGTATTTTGCTTACGATAGTTCACTCAAAGAGATCTGCAGTAAACTTCATCTTCTCTTTGTTTAGAGACATGTTCTTTAAATAAGCTTTGTAGCAGTCACAAAGGTCTGAGAGTATCAGCTCATCTTGGAGCCTAGCATGAATTAGTTCATGTGACAGCTTTATTTTCGTTCTTGTGTGAAGTAAAATTAAATCAGTGAAGCAAATGTTAGTAATTAGGTCATCCTTATCTTACACTTGAATTACTTTTTGGTCTTTGACTTTTAGGTCATCCTTATCTTACACTTGAATTACTTTTTGGTCTGTGACTTGACATAAAATACTTTGTCGTTTGTTTTTATGACAAACGTATGCATTGATAGTGGTATCTGAGGTGGAGAGGGTCTGGGTTCCGAGCTGTGGTGCTTTCTGAACCCTGTAGTAAGTAACGCATCGTCGTGTTGGTTCCAGAACAAGTCCTTTGAGCTTCCAGCTGGTGCGGAAGTGTCAAACAGCAGCTCTTGCAGCAAAGAGAATGCTTCTGACTCCAGTCTCGTGATCACTTTTGGAAGAGGCCACACGCTGACCCTCACTTTCACCAGAAATGCAACACGTTACAAGGTCCAGCTGATGCGCTTTGCTTATAACTTGTCAGACACAGACACTTTCCCCAATTCGAGCTCCACAGGTAAGAACCAGTGTGGACCAGCGCTGAGGTGAAGAGATTTGGGTTGGGGAGTATCTAAACTGCTTTTAAGCAAGCAGCTCAAGGGGTTAAAACTGACTTTTTAAAATACAGGAGTCAAGACTGTGGAGTCGGCGACTGACATCAAGGCTGACATCAATAAGACGTACCGGTGTGTGAGTGAGACCCAGGTCCACATGGGCAGCGTGACGGTCATGCTCCGAGACGCCGCCATCCAGGCCTACCTGTCCAGCAGCAACTTCAGCAGAGAGGGTGAGGACCCCGCCGGGGCCCCGGCCCCCACTGTGGGGAAGGCGCCCTCCTCCCTGAGGGTGGGTTCAAGCAGGGTCCAGCGCAAAGCAGGCGGACCCTCTGCCTTCGTCATGGCGTGGATGGGGTCGGGCAGCGGTCTCCACATAGAGGCCTCGCCCACCACAGTCCTGCTCAGGCAGGCGGGCCCAGGGTGCCACGCAGGAGGACCACGTGCTCCTCCTGTGAGGGGAGGCTGCTGTCCTCTCGGGGGGCCTGGGGGCCCAGGGCTCTGCAGAGAGGACCCTGGGCACCGCACAGCATGCTGTCTTCTGCTGCTGACTCTCCACATCCTGCCGCTCAGCTCACAGGTCACCGTCACTGCTTGTGGGGAGGGCGGCATCCCCCCACCCTGCTCCCTGTGCCAGCCTTGCCTGGCGGCTCAGAGTGGCTGGGTTCTGGGCTGCATGGCATCCCTGTGGCCCTCCCTGTGGCCGGCAGCAGGCCTGGGCCCTGCTGTTTCCAGTGGGGCTGCGAGGCCTTCTGGGCCCTGCACAGTCAACAAATGAAGCTTGCTGTTTGTGATCAGAAATTTAATGTTAAAAAAAAAATCCAAAGAATGTTTCACAACAGGTGAAAGTAAGGTTTCCATGCCTGTGACTGAGCTTTTGCAGGGAGCAGCCAGGGGCCCTTGCCCTCCCGCTCCTGCACTCGTGTAGCAGAGCCAGGTGGGGCCCGGCACCCACGGCCACCACCCGCAGCAGCCACCGCCAGGCCCTCCTCAGAGGAGGCCGGCCAGCCCCTGACCCTACAGGCGTGCTAGTGGTGGGCGGGGGCCGAAGGAAGCCCCACGTGACCGGGAGACGTGTGGCCAGAGGCCCAGTCACAGGGCTGAGGGGCAGGTCCTGAGGCCCCGGTCAGGCCAGCCCGGAGGGTCCCGGCTGATCCTAGGGCAGCAAGCGTGTAATGCGTGGGTGCGACCCAGGGTCCAGGCGCTTGGGGACACCCGAGGCTGCGGGTCACTTGCTCTTAGGAGCCTGGGTTTCCAGTTAGCAGCTGAGCGTGGGCCCTCAGAGGGAAGCAGCACGGACCTGGGAGGTCAGGCTGGGCGGCAGCATCTGGTCCCCTGCCCTGCCCGGCCTGGACACGCCTCACCTGACAGCCGCCTTCTCCTGCTTCTGAGGCCCCTGAACGCAGGCACAGAGGCTAATGTTGCTGGTAAGGTAAACAGCTGCCTTGCTTTTAGAGTGCTGGTCTCAGAGCAGCTTTAGGTTCACAGCAGAATGGTAGAGGGTACAGGTTCCACACGTAGCCTGGTCCCCACACAGGGGCCACCCCGTCGGCAGACACGTGGTGATCTCTCTCCACGGAGGTATGGCACAGCCGTGAGGCCCCGCTGCCAGCCTGCTGCGCAGGCTTCTCTCCCCGCTGAGGTCACCGGGCCCACCTGTGGCCCCCTTGTCCGCCAGGTGTGGCCTGCTGCCCGCCCCGCCCGGGCCTGCGCTGCCCTGCCCGCCCCGCCCACCCTGCCCGGGCCTGGGCACGGGTCTCAGCTCCGAGCCTGACGCGGGGCTGCCCCTGCTGCCTCCGGGGCACGCGAGGCTGGTGCCAGCCTGTGGCGCATGCCCACTGTCCCCACCTGTCCTGGGCACTCCTGCCGCCCTGCTGCTGCCTTGGGGCCATGTCCAGCACGGCGCACAGGCGCTCGGACAGCGTGTGTGAACTGCCACTATTTAAAAGGGCTTTGGAGACGCTGTCCTAACAGCATAGGACACAGCTGAGGTTTTGTTCCTGGCCTCACGGGAGGTTTGTTCTGCTGGAGAGGATGTTCTTGTGGGCGAGGGGCCGCTGAGGCCCGAGGGCTCCAGGAGCAGGAGGAGCTGGGAGTGCAGGCAGGGGTTGGGCGGCCAAGCGCCTGCCAGGCCGGGGCAGCCCGCTCCTACCCAGCGTTTCCGGAGCCCTGCCTCCCCGGAGGACGAGCACACTCACCCCACTGTCCCCACAGAGACGCGCTGTGAACAGGACCTGCCCACTCCAACCGCGCCACCCCAGCCCACGCCCACCCCGGCTCCCGCGAGCCCTGCGGTGTTCAGGTACAGCGTTTCTGGCAGCAACGGGACCTGCTTGCTGGCCAGCATGGGGCTGCAGCTGAACGTCACCTACAGCACAGTCGACAACAAGGTGGGCCGGCCGCAGCCCCGCTCCCTGCGCTGGGCCCTGGGCAGGCTGTGGGGGTGTGTCCTGCGGTGCTCAGCTGGACCCCCGTCCACCCAGGCCGCTGTCCTGAGGCCGCAGCCTCAAGCTGCCATCTCCTCAGGGCCGGCGTGCCAGCCCTGAGAGGGGGCGGGCTCTCTGAGTGTCCACCAGGTACTCGGGTCTCGGCTCATCCTCGGAGATGACAATCTCCCCAAGGCCAAGGGTCTGGGGTGGCGTCGAGAGACGGAGGCCTGCCCCTCCTGCAGGGACGAGAGCCGGGGAAGGCTGCCGGAAGTACCAGAAACCGTCTGTGTCCAGCAGTCTTCCCGTGTGGACCTGTGTCTTTCCTCCTGGCTTGTTCCGTGAACAGGCCTTGAAGCCACTGCCCCCTGGCCACCCCTGCCCCCGTCTGCTCGCAGCCCGGGGGCCGGCGGGAGCTGACGCCTTGCCCTCCTTGCAGACGGTGGCCAGAGAGTTGAACGTGAACCCCAACAGGACCACCTTCGGGGGCAGCTGCTCCGCCACGCTGGCGACTCTGGAGCTCCACAGCGAGAACCTCCTGCTCCTGGTGCTCCAGTTCGTGATGGTGAGGGCCCCCCACCACCCCCCAGTCTGGGGGACCCCTGGCCCGCAGCAGTGGTGAGGCCCCCCCTTTGTCTGGGGGACCCCTGGCCCACGTCCATCAGCAGAAACCTCACAGTACGTGGGAGCGCTGCAGGGCCGGGGTGACCCGGGGCCTCGGGTGCCATCCCCGCTCCATTGGAGCTGTGTCCCCGCGCCCTCGCTCTGCACACCTGCCCGGGACGGGTCCAGTCAGCAGGAGACTGGGGGCGCACAGCCTCGGCCCTGGTGGGCGTGCGCCTCACCCTGCAGTGGGCGGCTGCGCTTCTGAGAAAAGCGTCCCGGAAAGGCCAAGGTTGGCTTTTGGGGAGCATGGCTCCAGCCCCTCCCCTGGCAGGCTTGGCTCTGGGCAGGGGCTGTGAGGAGCCGACGGGCGCTCTGTTCCCGAGACGACGGGCTGCCTTCTCGCTCCTGGGTGCCGCGCGGTGTCCTCCTGTGGCTAGGGGCGCCAGCAGCCACCGGCACCAGCGGGCGGCCCCCCAGCCTGATGGGGACCGCGCGCTTGTCGTCCTCTCTAGAACGAGAGCTCCAGCAGGGTTTTCCTTCAAGGAGTCCAGCTAAACCTGACTCTGCCCGACGCTGAAGGTGAGACCCCCCCCGCCCCCCCCGCAACGTGCCCTGCAGGGCCTCGGGGCGCTCACCCTCCGCCTTTGCAGACGGCAGCTTCACGGCCACCAACAGCTCGCTGAGGGCGCTGCAGGCCACCGCGGGAAGCTCCTACAAGTGCAACGCCGAGCAGCGCCTGCAGGTCACCAGCACCTTCTCGCTCAACATGTTCAGAGTGTGGGTGCAGGCCTTCCGTGTGGACGGGGACAAGTTTGGGCCTGGTGAGTGGGCGGGGCGGTCGGGAGCAGGGCCCCCGGCGTCCTCTGCCTGCGTCCCTGACTCTCTGGGGCCGGCCCGGCTGCGGGGCTCCCACCACCTTCCGAGCAGGGCTGGGGCGGCCTCCCCGCGAGCGCCGTGGGCGCAGCGGGGCGAGCCGGCAGTCTGTCTGTCTGTCCTGCAGTGGAAGAGTGCCAGCTGGACGAGAGCAGCATGCTGATCCCCATCGCCGTGGGCGGCGCCCTGGCGGGGCTGGTCCTCACCGTGCTCCTCGCCTACCTGATCGGCCGCAAGAGGAGCCACGCCGGCTACCAGACCATCTAGCCGCGGGCGCCGCCCGGCCGCCTCCCCGGGCCTAGATCACTGTGGGGCGCTTCCTTGCAAACTGGTTTTCAAATCTGCTTTATCCAGCGTGAAGTTCATCTGGCAACACTATGCACAGGAGAGGAACTCTGGAAATGATGGTGTTAATTTTGCTAACTGGGTTAACTATTTTGCTAACTGGTTAAACGTTAATATGTACCAAAGTAGGACTCTAAGGGGGTGGGGGGGAAGAGCTTTTCTAAACGGGCACAGGCTCCGCTTTGGTTTGGCTTCCTGAGACCCTGGTGGTGGGGCTTTTCCCTCAGACGTGAGTCTCACAGAGGGAGGGTCTGGTCCAAGGCTTTGGTGAAGGCGGTGGCCGCGTGGTGAGTGCGGAGGGCGAGACGCAGACCTGGCTCCTCAGTCAAACCTCAGGGCTCCCGGCGCCGGGTCCTGGGCCCCACGCTCTGCCTCTTGAGAGCTGGCACTTTTTAAGATAGGAAAATGGGTGTTCTTTTCACTTTTTTGTAAAGCGGCTCTCCGTTTTCCGTTGGAGGTCTGGGGCGATCCTCTGTCCGCGCCGTGTACAGTAGTCTCTGCTCTGCTCATCACTTGCAGCTCAGTGGGCTGTGTGCCAAGGATCTCCTCTGGGACGCGATGCCGTAACGATGCTAATAAAACGTCTGTTTGTCTGTCTGGGCTTCCTCATGCTTTTGTTGGCTCCCGTGAGAGGTGGCAGGTGAGCTGGGTCAGCAGGTCAGCTTGGGGGGCTGCCCCAAGGCCAGTGACTCGAGAAAGGTGGGCTTCGGTTAAGACACAGCAGGAGCCCGCTTTCTGGGGACAGATCTCTGCGGAAGACGGTTCCTTACCCGGTCCTACAAATTGGTGGCCGAGGAGGGCCGCTCAGGTCCGAGTAGGCAGAGGCTGGCCTCGGGGGCAAGGCTGAGGGCAGCGGCCCGTTAACAGGCAGGGCAGGGCCTGGCCGCCCCGCAGCAGAGCTCCCAACAAGCCTGTCTCCCCGGGGTGGGCAGCACCGGGCTGAGCTGGGCAGAGCCCAGCAGCTCCTGTCCCGCAGGACGGGGGTTTGGAGCCCCTGCTGGGGGACATGCCCCTTGAGGTGCCGCTGGTCGGCTCCCAGGAAGGTGAGCCTGTCAGCTGGTCTCCCGGGAAATGCTCTTGTTCCCCCACCCCTGCCTATGTCCCCTGCCCCTGCGTCCTGTGTAGGGCACAGCCTGCTTGGGTGGGGGCTTCTCACCAGAGGCGGCATCTCCAGAGGGAGGGAGACGGGGTTGGGGCCTTCAGCCCCGAGGGGAGGGGTCTCGGGGCATCTCCCCTGGGGGTCAGGGATGACAGCCCAGACCTGACTTGCAGCCCCTCAATCTTACACCCGGTTTACACGTTGCTTGTGTAACAGTTTCAAAAAGTCATTTATAAACATTAGATTGCAGGCTCACAAAAGCTGGTATAACAAACACACACTTCACATTTTATACACGTTAGTGTCCCAGGTAAAAATATANGGGGGTCAGGGATGACAGCCCAGACCTGACTTGCAGCCCCTCAATCTTACACCCGGTTTACACGTTGCTTGTGTAACAGTTTCAAAAAGTCATTTATAAACATTAGATTGCAGGCTCACAAAAGCTGGTATAACAAACACACACTTCACATTTTATACACGTTAGTGTCCCAGGTAAAAATATATATTTAGGAACAGCACAGCAGCTCGTGGCGAAGAGCACAGGAGGACCGCTCACTTGGCAGTGACCGCGCCAGCTGGAGGCCCGCTCGAGGCCTCAGCCCTGCGCCAGCAGCCGCGCCCTGCAGCGCTCCCGCAGCCGGGCGATGCTGGCCCTGGACAGGCTCCCGGGCTCCGAGAAGACACTCTGCAACAGAAATGGGTTCGTTTAGACCTTCCCAGCTCCTGGTGCTGGCCAGGCTGAGGCCAGCGGTCAGTGAGCCGAGGAAGGTCACTTGTGTCCTCCAGACGCGACAAAACTGATCGAAGCTAATGTCAGCGCTCCAGCCTCAGCATGGACGCCTGCACAGGGCGAGGGGAGCTCATCCCACCCCCCGGAGGACGAGGGCGAGGGGAACATTTCCCCTGCCAGGATGAGGGCAAGGGCGAGGGGAGCACTGCTCCCCCCGGGAGGATGTGGGCGAGGGCAGCTCTCCTCCCCCTGGAGGACGAGGGCGAGGGGAGCACTTACCCCCCAGGATGAGGACGAGGGCGAGGGGAGCACTTCCCACCCCCGTGGAGGATGTGGGCGAGGGCAGCTCTCCTCCCTCCGGAGGACGAGGGCGAGGGCAGCTCTCCTCCCCCCAGAGGACAAGGGCGAGGGGAGCCCTTACCCCCCAGGATGAGGACGAGGGCGAGGGGAGCACTGCTCCCCCCTGGAGAACGAGGGCGAGGGCAGTCCCCCTCCCCCCGGAGGACGAGGGCGAGGGGAGCCCA
>SJYX01003996.1:53431-74163 GCA_006410675.1 Oreotragus oreotragus
GCCCCCCCCCCCCGCCCCCTAAACCCCGCCCGCCCCACCCCAAGGGCCTGTGGGACGCAGCACCCGGCTCATCAACTCAGGTGAGCTGTCTACACAGCCTGCACCAGGCCTGGAACCCAGCGGCGGGGTCAGACAAGTGTGACCCCCCCAGGGCGGGAGAGGCGGCAACGGGGAGGGCTGAGGAGGGTGGGCCCGGCGTCGACGGGGACGTCAGGGAGGCCCAGGGGAAGCCAAGGAGCAGGCCTGACGGGCTCAGGTGGGGCCCCAGGCAGCACCCCCCCGACCGCCAACGGCATGGGGGGCGCGGGGCGAGCACGCCGGTCTCCCGGGGGCCCGGCGCGGCCGACACCCACCTGCATGAAGCTGTGGCACTCGGTGACGAAGCAGCCCCTGGTGATCGCCTTGAATTTCTCACAGAGGTCGGGGACGCTGGTGGCCTCCAAGATGGAGGCCTGGTGATGCTTCAGGAGGGTCAGCGCCACCCGGAAGATGATCTTGGACCCCTCGCTGAACAGGCAGTCCCAGACACGCAGCACCGTCTGCGGAGGGAGCGGCGGGTCAGCGCGCAGCCGTGCCGCCGGCCCCGGGCCCAGCTGGGCGCCCTCACCTCCACGGGCAGGACATCCACAAACAGGCAGATGAACCAGCGGGATGCGACCAGGGTCCACAGCACGCCGTGGCCATCCATCAGCGCTGCCACCGCCGGCAGCTTCGTCCGCACCAGCTCCCCGAGCACCTCCTGGTCCGTCTTCAGGCCCAGCATCGAGGGGCTGTAGTAATCTGCTGTGGGGGCGAGGGGGCAGGGACGCGGGTCTTACAGCCGGACAGCCACAACCTGCATGCCCCCAGAGCCAGGCAGTGGTGGGGGCCCCCGGGACCCTTTCCAGAGGACCACCCGCCCAGAACGGGAGCCGGGCCAGCAAGCGGACTGTGAGGCCCCTGCTGGTACCCATCACGCCCGCTGCCCTCCTGTCTTTTGAAATGGATGTTCTCTTGCCAAGGAACTTTCTAGCTTGTTATCATGGTAGATCATAACAGTGTATTTAACCTAATGCTGGAACTTGGCCATGAAAGTTCAGTAAGCAATCTGTGTAATAAAGTTTGCCCATTCACTGTGGCAAAGGGACAGACATTCTTGCTAAGTATTTTCGTTAAAACAGAATCATCATGAACGCTGACACGACAGTCACACCACTGGTTTTCAGGGTGTGCACGTGCTAAGCTGAGGCCAAGGCTGGAGAAGCTGTTGGGTCATTAACACCCGGGCCCTGGAGCGCCCTTCTCCGCCACGCCCCCTGCCCCCACATCCGCACCCTGCCTGGCCGCAAGTCCAGCCCGCCGTCCCCTCTGCCCCTGACCAGGGGCGCCCAGTCTGGCCCTGGAGGCGGGGAAGGAGGCGGCTCTGAGTGGCTCAGCGGGGTAGACGAGCGGATTTGCGGAGCGCGAGCTCAGCACCTTCTCACTTTGGCTACAGAGGCTTATGGCAGCTCCCAGAAGGGTCAAGGTCACCCCCCAAAGCTTGAGCCGGTCGCTGGAGGGTCACTGAAACTCTCCTGCCAGCTGGCCGAGAACATGGACAAACCCCGATGGCCAGCCCCACCTGCGGGCTCCCTTCTGCGCACAGAGGCTGAGAAACTTCTCAGGGGCTCCTGGTCCAGCCTCCCCTCCGGGGCCTGCGTCAGGCCTCTCCCAGGGCCCCCCTTTGCACACAGCCCGGAGGTGTCAGCCCGGGGTCGGGGGTGTGCCCTGAGAGTCACCGCCCCAGGACAGCCCCGCCGCCCGCCCTGGGCCTTGCTGTCCAGCTGCAGTGGGGGAGCCGCTTCCTGTGTCGCAGGGCAAACAGGTGGGACCAGCTCTTCGGGACGCGGATGCATTTGTTCATTAAGACACGGACTCCTCCCTGGTGTGACATCCCAGACGCCACCCCAGTCCCTGACGTGGGCATTCGGGGGCGCAGCGGGGCTTTTCTGCAGGCTCAGGAGGCGGAGGACAGACGGGTCCCTGGAGGAAGAGGCTCGGGCATAACTCTTCTGATGTGTGACCCCGTGGGCTGCAGCCCACCAGGCTCCTCCGTCCATGGGATTCTCCAGGCAAGAACACTGGAGTGAGCTGCCATTTCCTTCTCCAAGGGATCTTCCTGATCCAGGGATCAAACCCGTGTCTCCTGGGTCTCCTGCACTGGCAAGCGGATTCTTTACCGCTGAGCCACCCCAGGAAGCCCAGGTATAGATTTTAAGGGAAGAAAAGGTCAACACTCACAGCTACAACCAGGCCGGGGAGACGACTGCCCCCAACAGAGACGACCAGTCAGTGCAGACCGCCACCTCTGCTCCCGAGGTAAAGACGCGCCTGTAGCACCGTCGAGCCGTTCCGGAACTCTGACCCCTGGAGTGCTCGACCAGCAGGTCGCAGGGAAGCCAAGGGCCGGTGGTGCTGACCCCTGCTGCCCTTGGGCTGCGGGCCTGGGCCCAGGTCCCTGCCGATCCTCCCGCCTCCAGCCCCAGCAGGACGACGCTCGGACGCTTAGGTTAACACGACTGTTTGCTGCGGGGGGTCACTGGTCCAGGAGAGACCCCCGCACTCCCGTGAGGACCCCTCCTCCCGCCCCCAGCCTGGCCTGTCTCTGGGCTCCTCATCCACTGCCTGGCGAGCCCAGTTTCAGAGAAACAGCGTGCCTAGGCTTCTGCCGACTCGGGACGAGAGGGGACGCGTGAGGGCCCGCAGGGGCTTGTCTGAGCGGCTGACAAGCAACAGCTGAAACTCCGACACTGACGCCGTGCTGGGGGCGGCAGAGCCTGGGGGCCAGCAGGGCGGCCCGGGGCCCCGCCATCTCCACCTCGTTAGAGCTGCGCGCTCCCCGCCTCTGCTTGGACTCGACTGCTCTGAATCGCGGTGTCGTGGGCACTGGGGGGCGGCCCCCGGTGGCCGCGCCCACGCCGCTGACGCCCAGCTTCGTTCGGCGCTGAGACCTGGGCTCCCCGCGCCCGGGAGACCACGGCCGCCTCGCCCCAACTCGGGGGCCACGCAGGTCTCCTATTTTGCAAACTGCCTGTCACGCCTGTTCCTCACCTCTTCTGCCGACCTGTGTCCACCGAGACGTTTAGGGATTCTTTACACGTTAATGCTCTGGATCCCTTTTTACTCTGCAGACTATGTCTTGCGTCAAAATCAGGTTTTAATTTTAACATAACTGAACGATCGATCGTGTCTTTCATGCTTTCCCAATTGTGTTCGACGACGTTTTTCCTGCTCTGGGATCATATTCTCTGACTCGTTTCCAGTGTCAAAGTTTTCCTTTTCCATACGTCTAGAAGCTGCCTGGAATTGAAATAAGGGTCTAGTTTTGTTGTCTTCTCTACAGACAATCAACTGTCACGGAATGATGTCTTAACAGTCTTTTCCTCGATACCACTCCCGTACCGAGCACGACATATGGAGACCTGATTATCCCTGGCTAACCTAGCGACTGTCACAGCACCTCAGCAACTCCAGCACCCGCCCCTCCAGACTTCCCCGGCAGCCAGTGGCAAAGAACCCGCCCGCAAGGCAGGACGCCCTGGTTTGATCCCCGGGTCGGGAAGCTCCCCTGGAGAGGGGCATGGCAACCCACTCCGGAACTCTTGCCTGGAGGGCAGAGAAGCCTGGCAGGCTGCAGTCCCCGGGGTCGCAGAGTCAGGCAGGACTCCTCTCTCCAGCCCCCCTGGCTTGGCCCTGCCAGTGACCCTGCCACGTGATGAGCCACCACCCATCCTTGATCCATGAGCTGATCCATCCACATGCTGAGCCATACATTTAAAAAACACTGCTCTATAACCACCGCTCAGCTCCGGGTGCCGACATCAGCATTATCTCAATGAGCTCTCTGTGCGTGTTCCTCCTGAGATCAGTCTGCACCACAGCCTCACAACGCGAGTGGATGAGTTCCTCCGTCGCTGGTTTTTAAAAATCGGGAATTATCTGTTCGTTCAAGCTTTCCTGAGATGCTTCTCTCTGCATTTGGCCTCTCAGGTGTCCTGTTCCAGCTCTGCTGGGCTGTATTCACCCACCATCCATTCGCCTCTTCACTGCACTCAAGTTCTTGAGTCCCTGGCGCAGTTCCCATCCCGGCGCCCTTCCCACGTCTAGATTCCTCATCCCCTCCTTTATCAGTCTTGTCAGACGCCTGTGTATTTCAACAGTTTTCCCAAAGAAACAGCTTCTGTCTCAGCTCACCTTTCTATCCTGTCATTCCGTCACTAACTTCCGCTCCGTGTATGTGCTCGCACACCTGTGTGCACGCAAACGCAGAGCAAGAAGCTGGAAACGCACACACCACCCCGCAGAGCACGGGCGGCGAGCACGCGAGGGCCGGGGACCCTTGAGGAGAGCGGCCACAGCTCGCCCTCCGTCCGCGCTGCCATCTCGGAACTTCGGAGACGAGGAGGTATCTGTGCAGCTTTGGTGTAACAGAGACAGAAGCAGCTAAAAGTGCTTGTGCACCCGGGGGCCCGAGGACTCACACAGCCCTGCCCACCGCCGGCCCAATGAGATGGGGAGCCTCCCCCTAGCCCTGCCCGCTCATCTGGGGGTTTCCTTTTGTTTCTGAAGCAAGACCTATTTTGCTGTACTGACTGAATCTAATGACTACTGGCAACGACACGTTCTGACTTTAGGTCTCGGTGAGGAACCACTGGGTGGGGGGCACCTGGAGCCTTGCGTCTCCGTTTCCCGAGGTCAGCCCTCCCCGGCCCTCACCTGCTTCTCTCAGTTGCTGTTGCTGCCAGGGTTTCAGGCTTTGCTCCCTGAAGTTTCCCAAACTCCCAAACGTCACCTGGAAGTGGTCACGGAGGGAACCTCCACCATAATCTGGTCTCTGACATGACTGAGCAAACGGCTCAGCGGCGCCCAGCCTGAGACACAGCGCTGCCCGCGGGGTGGGGGTGGCGGGGGTGAGGCCGCTGCTCCACTGGGCCTCCACATCTTGGGAGCATCTCAGCTCAACTCAACTGCAGGAAGGCTGTCAACCTCAGCTCTCAAACGACGCCTTCTGCTTCGTCACACCCCGACTTGTCAGCAGCATCGTTACGGCAACACCAGAAAGCGAGTCACTCTTACCGCGGGACTCCACACACCTGGGAGTATTCTGCCCACCAGGGCATCCAACAGCCAGAAGGCTTCTTCTTCACTCTTAGTCACCAGGATCAGATACCCCGCGACGAAGTTCATCCCCTGAAATCAGACAAATGTCCCCAGGATCAGACACCCCGAGACGAAGCTCATCCCCTGAAATCAGACAAATGTCCCCAGGATCAGACACCCCGCGACGAAGCTCATCCCCTGAAATCAGACAAATGTCCCCAGGATCAGACACCCCGAGACGAAGCTCATCCCCTGAAATCAGACAAATGTCCCCAGGATCAGACACCCCGCGACGAAGCTCATCCCCTGAAATCAGACAAATGTCCCCAGGATCAGACACCCCGAGACGAAGCTCATCCCCTGAAATCAGACAAATGTCCCCAGGATCAGACACCCCGCGACGAAGCTCATCCCCTGAAATCAGACAAATGTCCCCAGGATCAGACACCCCGAGACGAAGCTCATCCCCTGAAATCAGACAAATGTCCCCAGGATCAGACACCCCGCGACGAAGCTCATCCCCTGAAATCAGACAAATGTCCCCAGGATCAGACACCCCGAGACGAAGCTCATCCCCTGAAATCAGACAAATGTCCCCAGGATCAGACACCCCGCGACGAAGCTCATCCCCTGAAATCAGACAAATGTCCCCAGGATCAGACACCCCGAGACGAAGCTCATCCCCTGAAATCAGACAAATGTCCCCAGGATCAGACACCCCGCGACGAAGCTCATCCCCTGAAATCAGACAAATGTCCCCAGGATCAGACACCCCGAGACGAAGCTCATCCCCTGAAATCAGACAAATGTCCCCAGGATCAGACACCCCGCGACGAAGCTCATCCCCTGAAATCAGACAAATGTCCCCAGGATCAGACACCCCGAGACGAAGCTCATCCCCTGAAATCAGACAAATGTCCCCAGGATCAGACACCCCGCGACGAAGCTCATCCCCTGAAATCAGACAAATGTCCCCAGGATCAGACACCCCGAGACGAAGCTCATCCCCTGAAATCAGACAAATGTCCCCAGGATCAGACACCCCGCGACGAAGCTCATCCCCTGAAATCAGACAAATGTCCCCAGGATCAGACACCCCGAGACGAAGCTCATCCCCTGAAATCAGACAAATGTCCCCAGGATCAGACACCCCGCGACGAAGCTCATCCCCTGAAATCAGACAAATGTCCCCAGGATCAGACACCCCGAGACGAAGCTCATCCCCTGAAATCAGACAAATGTCCCCAGGATCAGACACCCCGCGACGAAGCTCATCCCCTGAAATCAGACAAATGTCCCCAGGATCAGACACCCCGCGACGAAGCTCATCCCCTGAAATCAGACAAATGTCACCAGGATCAGACACCCCGCGACGAAGCTCATCCCCTGAAATCAGACAAATGTCCCCAGGATCAGACACCCCGCGACGAAGCTCATCCCCTGAAATCAGACAAATGTCCCCAGGATCAGACACCCCGCGACGAAGCTCATCCCCTGAAATCAGACAAATGTCCCCAGGATCAGACACCCCGCGACGAAGCTCATCCCCTGAAATCAGACAAATGTCCCCAGGATCAGACACCCCGCGACGAAGCTCATCCCCTGAAATCAGACAAATGTCCCCAGGATCAGACACCCCGCGACGAAGCTCATCCCCTGAAATCAGACAAATGTCCCCAGGATCAGACACCCCGCGACGAAGCTCATCCCCTGAAATCAGACAAATGTCCCCAGGATCAGACACCCCGCGACGAAGCTCATCCCCTGAAATCAGACAAATGTCCCCAGGATCAGACACCCCGCGACGAAGCTCATCCCCTGAAATCAGACAAATGTCCCCAGGATCAGACACCCCGCGACGAAGCTCATCCCCTGAAATCAGACAAATGTCCCCAGGATCAGACACCCCGCGACGAAGCTCATCCCCTGAAATCAGACAAATGTCCCCAGGATCAGACACCCCGCGACGAAGCTCATCCCCTGAAATCAGACAAATGTCCCCAGGATCAGACACCCCGCGACGAAGCTCATCCCCTGAAATCAGACAAATGTCCCCAGGATCAGACACCCCGCGACGAAGCTCATCCCCTGAAATCAGACAAATGTCCCCAGGATCAGACACCCCGCGACGAAGCTCATCCCCTGAAATCAGACAAATGTCCCCAGGATCAGACACCCCGCGACGAAGCTCATCCCCTGAAATCAGACAAATGTCCCCAGGATCAGACACCCCGCGACGAAGCTCATCCCCTGAAATCAGACAAATGTCCCCAGGATCAGACACCCCGCGACGAAGCTCATCCCCTGAAATCAGACAAATGTCCCCAGGATCAGACACCCCGCGACGAAGCTCATCCCCTGAAATCAGACAAATGTCCCCAGGATCAGACACCCCGCGACGAAGCTCATCCCCTGAAATCAGACAAATGTCCCCAGGATCAGACACCCCGCGACGAAGCTCATCCCCTGAAATCAGACAAATGTCCCCAGGATCAGACACCCCGCGACGAAGCTCATCCCCTGAAATCAGACAAATGTCCCCAGGATCAGACACCCCGCGACGAAGCTCATCCCCTGAAATCAGACAAATGTCCCCAGGATCAGACACCCCGCGACGAAGCTCATCCCCTGAAATCAGACAAATGTCCCCAGGATCAGACACCCCGCGACGAAGCTCATCCCCTGAAATCAGACAAATGTCCCCAGGATCAGACACCCCGCGACGAAGCTCATCCCCTGAAATCAGACAAATGTCCCCAGGATCAGACACCCCGCGACGAAGCTCATCCCCTGAAATCAGACAAATGTCCCCAGGATCAGACACCCCGCGACGAAGCTCATCCCCTGAAATCAGACAAATGTCCCCAGGATCAGACACCCCGCGACGAAGCTCATCCCCTGAAATCAGACAAATGTCCCCAGGATCAGACACCCCGCGACGAAGCTCATCCCCTGAAATCAGACAAATGTCCCCAGGATCAGACACCCCGCGACGAAGCTCATCCCCTGAAATCAGACAAATGTCCCCAGGATCAGACACCCCGCGACGAAGCTCATCCCCTGAAATCAGACAAATGTCCCCAGGATCAGACACCCCGCGACGAAGCTCATCCCCTGAAATCAGACAAATGTCCCCAGGATCAGACACCCCGCGACGAAGCTCATCCCCTGAAATCAGACAAATGTCCCCAGGATCAGACACCCCGCGACGAAGCTCATCCCCTGAAATCAGACAAATGTCCCCAGGATCAGACACCCCGCGACGAAGCTCATCCCCTGAAATCAGACAAATGTCCCCAGGATCAGACACCCCGCGACGAAGCTCATCCCCTGAAATCAGACAAATGTCCCCAGGATCAGACACCCCGCGACGAAGCTCATCCCCTGAAATCAGACAAATGTCCCCAGGATCAGACACCCCGCGACGAAGCTCATCCCCTGAAATCAGACAAATGTCCCCAGGATCAGACACCCCGCGACGAAGCTCATCCCCTGAAATCAGACAAATGTCCCCAGGATCAGACACCCCGCGACGAAGCTCATCCCCTGAAATCAGACAAATGTCCCCAGGATCAGACACCCCGCGACGAAGCTCATCCCCTGAAATCAGACAAATGTCCCCAGGATCAGACACCCCGCGACGAAGCTCATCCCCTGAAATCAGACAAATGTCCCCAGGATCAGACACCCCGCGACGAAGCTCATCCCCTGAAATCAGACAAATGTCCCCAGGATCAGACACCCCGCGACGAAGCTCATCCCCTGAAATCAGACAAATGTCCCCAGGATCAGACACCCCGCGACGAAGCTCATCCCCTGAAATCAGACAAATGTCCCCAGGATCAGACACCCCGCGACGAAGCTCATCCCCTGAAATCAGACAAATGTCCCCAGGATCAGACACCCCGCGACGAAGCTCATCCCCTGAAATCAGACAAATGTCCCCAGGATCAGACACCCCGCGACGAAGCTCATCCCCTGAAATCAGACAAATGTCCCCAGGATCAGACACCCCGCGACGAAGCTCATCCCCTGAAATCAGACAAATGTCCCCAGGATCAGACACCCCGCGACGAAGCTCATCCCCTGAAATCAGACAAATGTCCCCAGGATCAGACACCCCGCAATGAAGCTCATCCCCTGAAATCAGACAAATGTCACAAGGATCAGACACCCCGAGACGAAGCTCATCCCCTGAAATCAGACAAATGTCCCCAGGATCAGACACCCTGCAGTGAAGCTCATCCCCTGAAATCAGACAAATGTCACCAGGATCAGACACCCCGCGACGAAGCTCATCCCCTGAAATCATAGGAGGCCCATGCTGACACCAGCTCCACCCCCAGACCCTGAAACCATGTTCCTGCTGCTGCTGCTGCTAAGTCGCTTCAGTCGTGTCTGACTCTGTGCGACCCCATAAACGGCAGCCCACCAGGCTCCCCCGTCCCTGGGATTCCTCCCACTAACTCCCCATCTTCCTTGTCCTTCCCTAGAACGCGCGTGATCCTGGAATGACTGTCCAGGGTAGCGTCGGCCTCGCGGCTCTGCCATCGACAGACACGTGCGATCAGGCTTGACTCTCGGACTCTGCCTTAGAACCGGGCAGGGCGCGTCCTCGTGAAACTCTCACCAGGAGAAACCACACGGGCTGCTCGGGCGCCGCCTCCCACGGCTCTGAATGCCCAGCCGTCCTCTCGGGAGGCCTGGCCTCTGGCTCGGGGGCCTGGAGCGTGGGGACCCCACACCCCCAGCCCCGCCCTCCTGCCCACACATCCCCAGACACCACAGCCTCCAGAGCGCACGGCAGGAGGGCCCGGCAGCCCGAGGAACGGCTCCCGACCCGGCTCCGCTCACGGTCTGGGCTGTGGACACGCGTCCCTGCGGTGCTGCAGACAGAGGACCTCCGGGGGCAGGAGAGCGGACCCCGCCGCCCGACGCGCTGCCCACTGCCCGGGGGCCCGGATTCCGGCGGGGGCCCTGCATTCCGGGCCAGCCCGCCGCTCGCACTCACCCACACGTGCACACACACACGCACGTGCACACACGCACAGCATCGGCTCCGAGGCGACAGTGTGCTGGTCACCCACGTCCCGCAAACACAGCCTGTGTTCACGTCCACGGCTGCCCCCTCCAGCGCCCGCGGAGAGGCCCAGCCCGGGTTGCTGGGGCCCCAGGGCTCACCTGGCAATAGCCCACGCCGCGGTTGTGATGCCCGTAGGCCAGCAGTACGTTGTACAGGAGCCCCTGCAGGCAGGGTGCCGCGTCCTTCCGGAAGCGCACGTTGTCGGGGAAGGTCCTGTTCATGTCTGCAGAGAGCCACAGAGCACTCAGGGCGTGAGCAGAGGCGGCTCCGGGCCCCCGGCAGCCCGACCGGGGCCCCCGGCAGCCTCCACGGTCGACTGGACTCAGGGGCAGAGGCGGCTCCGGGCCCCCGGCAGCCTCCACGGTCGACTGGACTCGGGCAGAGGCGGCTCCGGGCCCCCGGCAGCCTCCACCGTCGACTGGACTCGGACAGAGGCGGCTCCGGGCCCCCAGCAGCCTCCACGGTCGACTGGACTCGGGCAGAGGCGGCTCCGGGCCCCCGGCAGCCCGACCAGGGCCCCCGGCAGTCACCACCAACATCAGCTCCTCCGATGAGGTCAGGCTGCCGGGTCCCCAGCGTCTCCCCCTGTCCCCATGCCCCCAAGTGTGGGTGAAGAGTGAGCAGTTTACATAAAGCTTTGGAAATTCTCCCCAAATTTTAACACTGAAAACAAGCAGGCAGGACACCTGAGAGCCCCCTTTGGAGACAAAGAGACAAAACTGAAAACCACCAGGAGACTCTAGTGCTAAAGCAGCATCTGGAGCGCAGGGGACCTAGAGACGCGGTGCGATCCTGGGTCGGGAAGGCGCCCTGGGGCGGGCCTGGCAGCCCACTCGGTCCTCTTGCCTGGAGAACCCCATGGACAGAGGGGCCCGGTGGGCTACAGTCCATGGGGTCGGACAACAGGCTGCCGGGTCCCCAGCGTCTCCCCCTGTCCCCATGCCCCCAAGTGTGGGTGAAGAGTGAGCAGTTTACATAAAGCTTTGGAAATTCTCCCCAAATTTTAACACTGAAAACAAGCAGGCAGGACACCTGAGAGCCCCCTTTGGAGACAAAGAGACAAAACTGAAAACCACCAGGAGACTCTAGTGCTAAAGAAGCATCTGGAGCGCAGGGGACCTAGAGACGCGGTGCGATCCTGGGTCGGGAAGGCGCCCTGGGGCGGGCCTGGCAGCCCACTCGGTCCTCTTGCCTGGAGAACCCCATGGACAGAGGGGCCCGGTGGGCTACAGTCCATGGGGTCGGACATGACTGAAGTGACTTAGCACAGCACAGATAAACTCATCACCACCCACTTCTGTCTGCAGGAGGTGCCTGGCGGCCTCTCCCACCTCCGCCACCCCCTCCCTGCCCCCCATTACATTTCTGTGAGCCTGCGTCCAGGGCAGTCGGGGTGGCTGACGGACATCCTCTGACCCCACCTGGAGCAGAGTGGCGGTGTCAGCGAAGGGACATACGTGGACACCGTTGATAAGGCAAGGCCTCCCGGCGGCCGCAGGGATTCTGCCCCCAAGCTCGGGCCCCCAGCCCTGCACCTGCCCACAATGACCAGATCTGAGCCAAGAAGCAAACGGGCTGCCTCCAAGCTTGTAATTTTCAATCATAAGTTTTAAATAAAAAGATTTCCCTGGAAATCTGAACATTCTCCAAACTGGCACCTATCAGGGGGAAATGAGGTTTTTACTAATTCAGTGCTCACGCCTGTGTAATGCTCTTTATGACGAGAAACTTTCGCACCGGAGGCAGACATGGTGGACGTCCCGTCTGGGCTCAGGTGCACGACATGCCTGCTCTACTGACCCTGTCCACGACTGATGCAGGCTCCCTGACCGCAGACCAGAGCGGCCGCGTGACCCAGCGATTCCACCTCCGGGCTCCTGTCCCCAAAGCACTGAATGCGGGTCTCGGAGAATCACGTGACACCCTGTTCAGGCAGAATTCACTGTAGCCAGGGGGTGAGAGCAGCCAGGTGTCCAGGGACAGGAGACGGACACACAGGACCTGGTTCAGCGTCAGGAAGGGCGGAAGCTCCGAGGCACACACAGCCCGGCTGGGCCTCTCGGACGCTGTGCTCCGTGAAATCAACCGGACATGGAAGGACAGACACTGCCTGATGCCACCCACGTGGCGTCTGGGAGAGTCACACTCAGGGAGCAGACGGTGGAGGAAGGGCTGGGGGCTTCGTGTGCAAGAGGACGACGCTCCCCTTGGAAAAACAGATCGGGGAAAGGGCGTGCTGTGTGTTTCACCGTAATTAAAAGTGTCCAAGACTCTGCACCAAGCAGAGCCTTTAAAATTCATTTTTCACACAAACATCCACAGTCACTTACCGCTCCCTGCCCACGTCAGCGCTGCCGGGCCTGCGGAGGGAGCCCACGATCCCTGCAGGCCACGACAGCGTCTGTCCCAAGCCTTCCGGCCAGGGTCTTCCGGGGGGGNCCCCCTGTCCCCATGCCCCCAAGTGTGGGTGAAGAGTGAGCAGTTTACATAAAGCTTTGGAAATTCTCCCCAAATTTTAACACTGAAAACAGAAGCAGGCAGGACACCTGAGAGCCCCCTTTGGAGACAAAGAGACAAAACTGAAAACCACCAGGAGACTCTAGTGCTAAAGAAGCATCTGGAGCGCAGGGGACCTAGAGACGCGGTGCGATCCTGGGTCGGGAAGGCGCCCTGGGGCGGGCCTGGCAGCCCACTCGGTCCTCTTGCCTGGAGAACCCCATGGACAGAGGGGCCCGGTGGGCTACAGTCCATGGGGTCGGACATGACTGAAGTGACTTAGCACAGCACAGATAAACTCATCACCACCCACTTCTGTCTGCAGGAGGTGCCTGGCGGCCTCTCCCACCTCCGCCACCCCCTCCCTGCCCCCCATTACATTTCTGTGAGCCTGCGTCCAGGGCAGTCGGGGTGGCTGACGGACATCCTCTGACCCCACCTGGAGCAGAGTGGCGGTGTCAGCGAAGGGACATACGTGGACACCGTTGATAAGGCAAGGCCTCCCGGCGGCCGCAGGGATTCTGCCCCCAAGCTCGGGCCCCCAGCCCTGCACCTGCCCACAATGACCAGATCTGAGCCAAGAAGCAAACGGGCTGCCTCCAAGCTTGTAATTTTCAATCATAAGTTTTAAATAAAAAGATTTCCCTGGAAATCTGAACATTCTCCAAACTGGCACCTATCAGGGGGAAATGAGGTTTTTACTAATTCAGTGCTCACGCCTGTGTAATGCTCTTTATGACGAGAAACTTTCGCACCGGAGGCAGACATGGTGGACGTCCCGTCTGGGCTCAGGTGCACGACATGCCTGCTCTACTGACCCTGTCCACGACTGATGCAGGCTCCCTGACCGCAGACCAGAGCGGCCGCGTGACCCAGCGATTCCACCTCCGGGCTCCTGTCCCCAAAGCACTGAATGCGGGTCTCGGAGAATCACGTGACACCCTGTTCAGGCAGAATTCACTGTAGCCAGGGGGTGAGAGCAGCCAGGTGTCCAGGGACAGGAGACGGACACACAGGACCTGGTTCAGCGTCAGGAAGGGCGGAAGCTCCGAGGCACACACAGCCCGGCTGGGCCTCTCAGACGCTGTGCTCCATGAAATCAACCGGACATGGAAGGACAGACACTGCCTGATGCCACCCACGTGGCGTCTAGGAGAGTCACACTCAGGGAGCAGACGGTGGAGCCAGGGCTGGGGGCTTCGTGTGCAAGAGGACGACGCTCCCCTTGGAAAAACAGATCGGGGAAAGGGCGTGCTGTGTGTTTCACCGTAATTAAAAGTGTCCAAGACTCTGCACCAAGCAGAGCCTTTAAAATTCATTTTTCACACAAACATCCACAGTCACTTACCGCTCCCTGCCCACGTCAGCGCTGCCGGGCCTGCGGAGGGAGCCCACGATCCCTGCAGGCCACGACAGCGTCTGTCCCAAGCCTTCCGGCCAGGGTCTTCCGGGGGGGTCAGGGTGAGGCCGGCGGGCTCAGCGGCGGCGCTGGGATCCGAGAGCCCCGGCTCCTTACGTTGAGGACACGCCGCTTCCTCACTGTCCCCAGTCAATCCAACCTCCCAGACATTTAAAGTAACCAGCTTTTTAAATGAAATACTTTCTGTTTGATTTTGTCATTCTCAGAAGCTAGCAAAGTCGGAAAAGCAGATGTCTCCTAAAGAGCTAGTTGTTCAACTTAGGTTCACTGTTTTTCTGAGGACTCTGCACTTGTGAGCGCCAGCAAGGAAGCTGGGGTCACGAGACGGCGGCCAGGGCGTGAGCGTCTCTGGACACTCGGCGCGCGGCTTCCTGCAGCTGCGTCTCGGGGCCTCGGGGCCACCCAGCCCACGTCTGTTCTGATGCCCCGCTCAGCGGCCTCCTCACGCTCCTGGGCCGCGTCTTGCAGAAAAAACCTGCTCTTTCCACGATTTTCCTTACCCCCTAGCTGCCCGCTCGAGGATTTTCTGAACCAATTCTGATCACTGTCCTCCCGTCAAATAAGCCCCCATTTTGCTTGTCCTTTGAGCAAATGAGAGTAGGGTTGCGCCTTTGACAGCGTGTTTCCTCATCCCCGTCACGACCGAGAGTCTGGGTGCAGACACACTTTCCCTGGGGGAGGCGCCCCCACCCGCAGGGCCGCCCTACCCCGGGGGCCTCCCCGACCCGGGGGGGGGGGGGCCGCGTCACCTGTCCGGATGGCCTAACGATTTTCCTTACCCCCTAGCTGCCCGCTCGAGGATTTTCTGAACCAATTCTGATCACTGTCCTCCCGCCAAATAAGCCCCCATTTTGCTTGTCCTTTGAGCAAATGAGAGTAAGGTTGCGCCTTTGACAGCGTGTTTCCTCATCCCCGTCACGACCGAGAGTCTGGGTGCAGACACACTTCCCCTGGGGGAGGCGCCCCCACCCGCAGGGCCGCCCTACCCCGGGGGCCTCCCCGACCCGGGGGGGCCGCGTCACCTGTCCGGATGGCCTCCTCCAGGCTGGCGCTCCGCTCCCCCTGCAGGAGGCGCTGGTAGTAGCCGGGGTTCCGGTCCATCCGGGCCTGGGCTCCGCTCACCCCCATCCAGACGCGGGCCCGGTGCTCCAGCGGGATGCCCTTGCGGATGTAGCGCTTCACTGAGACAGGGAAAGGGCAGTTTCAGACGGGCCCCCTCCAAAGGTTTCCATGGATAGCTCTCACAAATCAGGAAGCCAGATACGGAAGGCAAGACAGGCGTGTCCCGCCAACAGGCACAGGCCCTCCCTACAGAAGCCCGCCTTCCCCTCCCGCTGAGCGGTGGGGGCCGCAGCCCAGCCTCCACCTCAGCGGCGGTGCAGGGACACGGGCCGCCTCCCATCCCCCAACCCGGCCCGCCCCGCAACCCAGGACAGACGCCACGGCCCTGAACGCAGGTCGGCACTGGCTCAGGCACCGGCTGCACCGAACAGAAAAAATTACAGGACGATGCCCAGGGTCACAAGCGAAAAAGGCGCTGCTGCTGAAATCTTCTAACTCAGGCTGACAGCCACCAGTCCACGAGCTCCTGAGAGCCCCTGCCTGAGGCCAGGTCGCGAGCACCCGCCGCTCTCGGGAGGGCGCTCAGGATGGGGGTTTGCAGAGGCTGGGGGGTGACGAGGAAGGCCCCGAGGGAGGGAAGGACAGACGTGAACACCACCCGCCAGAGGCAGAGAAAGCCAGGAACCCTCTGCAGCTCGGAGGCACCCGTGCAGCCGGAGGATCACGCGTGGCCAGAATGTCTCGGCCAGCGTGATGTCGTCCCCGCGCTGCTGGACGTGATAATTCAGTCTATCAAACACAGCAGTCATTCAGCCGGACCGTCCCTCCAACCTCCTGCTATTTACACACCACCCCAGGGCTCGGCATGCCCAGGGGCGCCCTGAGTTAATCCTCTCTCAACCCCAAGCGGAGGGTCGGTCCTAGCTTTGGGCAGGGACCGCTCCCACTGAGATGGAGCAGGAGGAAAAGACGTACAGACGTTCCTGGCAACGCCAGGGACGGGCCGCAGAGAGCGGAAGTGAGAACACGGAGACAGCCTCACCTACGCCAGCACCACGCGCACTCACACGCGCACAGCCGCCCGGGCGGTGCCACGCGCGGTAACACGCGGACAGCCGCCCGGGGGCGGCGCCACACGCGCGGCGCTCACACACGCACAGCCGCCCGGGCGGCGCCCTAAGCGCGCCTGCAGAGAGGCCGGAGAGATAGAGAAAGGGCGGGAGAGGCCAGCGCACCTTCCGGAGCCCTCTACAGCCCGCGGCCTCTCCCAGCCCCTGCGCCCCCAGCTGAGGCCTGCACCCACGGCCGGGCCTGCAGCCCAGCGCCCGGGACCACACAGGAGGCGACCCTGAAGGCGGCCGCTGTTCTCAACCTTGCGCGCGGTGGGGATTACCTGACTGCGTCTGTCCACGCTCACAGGGCTACATGCCAAGAAGAGTGAACTTCATTTGCAAGGTTTTAAAAAATGAATATAAGGTATAAAATGTGTGGAGGAGGAAATGGCACCCCACTCCAGTACCACTGCCTGGAAAACCCCATGGAAGGAGCAGCCTGGTGGGCCACAGTCCAGGGTGGCAAAGGGTCTAAAAGGTGAGGTGGAAGCCAGTTAAACCCCCACTCTGGGGGCGTCGGACGTGGCTACGCAGACCATCCCTGGATCCTGCCTCGGTTTCCTTCCAAAATGGAGGGAAAATGGAAAACTTCCTGCAGAATGGAAGCAAAGCCCAAGGCCTGGAATACAGTCCGGGCTCCGGACACCCAGGAGGTTGTAAGAACAGCAACAACGTCCAGAAGTTTCAGAGAATCAGGGCTTCGGCTCCTTTCACTGCCTGTTATCTGCTTGAATCAGTTTCTCTGGAAGAGAAAGAAAACGGCCCTCCCGTCCTCAGAGCAAGGGCAGGGCTGAGGCAGTCTTCATTCCGACATTTGGAGGAGTGTAAACTATGCCGCAGAAACAGGTGGGAAATGATTTTAAAGAGATGCTTGACCCCAAAGAATTAACTCCTAGCTGTCTGCCCCAGGAGTTAAGCATCCTAGCTGTCTGCCCCAGGAGTTAAGCAGGTTCCCAGGGTTTTTTTTTTTTACATTTGTCTTTAAACATGTCTTGCAATTTCATTCTTATTCAGATGGTGCTAACCCCCTCGCCCACGGGGCAGGACAGAAAGAAGCAAACTGGAAGAGCTCCTCTGGGCACGTCCCTCCACGCCGGATGGACAGGAGCCCAGGGGCAGCTCCCCGGCTGCGGCCGGCCAGGTCGAGCGCTGAGAATGAGTGAGCGGTTGCAGCTCCTGGTAGACCTCCTCACCGACATAAAGAAAACACGGGCCCACAGCTAACACCCTCAAGCAGGCGGATTTCACCTACAGACGTGGACACAAGTCCTCTCAAAAGAGAACGCACACAGCAGAGCCCAAAAGCAAGACAGAGGAGCAGGGGTCGCCAGGGTCAAGGTCGGGGCCCCAAGCGGAACTCCCACTGCCCCCCCCGGGGCCCACGGCCCTCGAGGCCTCCCTCCCACGGGACGCCACACAGCTGCCACGGGGCGCCACACAGCTGCGGACATGCTGGGCAGCCTGGACCATCTGGCAGGAAGAAACTGTATTCCCGCTTCCTGACTAACAAATCCACGCCTGAACACTCCCTTGGAGTGCCACGGGTGCGGCGGAACCCTGGCCGTCACAGCAGCTCCAACACCCCAGGCCGCAGAACTGGGTGAGCCCACAGGCGCCTCGCCAGATTACCTGGAAGCACACCAGGCCACTATGCCCTCCAGCTCACCTGGCGGTGAACCCCACCCCCAGGCTAAGGCTCACCAGGGATCAAGCGTATTTGCTCCTAAACCTGTTACACCATAATTACAAAGTTTAACAAACATTACATAAATTTAAAAGGTAAAGCAAAACAGAAATAATGGCAGTTTCAATAAAACCAAATTAAATTTTCAGAAAGAGTCGATCTGTGCTCCAAAAAGGCAAATGAAAGTGAAGCCACTCAGTCCTGTCCAGCTCTCTGCGACCCCATGGCCTATACAGTCTATGGAATTCTCCAGGCCAGAAGACTGGCGTGGGTAGCCTTTCCCTTCTCCAGAGGATCTTTCCAACCCAGGGATCAAACCCAGGTCTCCAGCCTTGCAGGTGGATTCTTCACTAGCTGCGTCACAGGGAAGCCCTGGGCAAAAGCAGAAACAAAGCAGATCTGTCACATCCGGTAGCTACGAAAGTCCAGGAAGAGAGCTACAGTCTGGAAGGCCCTGCACCCGGGCGGGTCCTACTCCCAATCCACTGGGGAAGCAACACTGCTAACAGACACAGCAGCCAGCAGTCTCCACAGGCTAGTGTGGGGACGTGAGAGCTGCACCATAGAGAAGGCTGAGCGCCGAAGAACTGAGGCTTCTGAGCTGTGGTGTTGGAGAAGACTCTTGAGAGTCCCTTGGACTGCAAGGAGATCCAACCAGTCCATCCTAAAGGAGATCAGTCCTGAATATTCATTGGAAGGACTGTTGCTAAAGCTGAAACTCCAATACTTTGGCCACCTGATGCAAAGAGCTGACTCATTGGAAAAGACCCGAATGCTGGGAAAGAATGAAGGCAGGAGAAGGAAATGACAGAGGATGAGATGGTTGGATGGCATCACCAACTCAACGGACGTGAGTTTGAGTAAACTCCGGGAGTTGGTGAAGGACAGGGAAGCCTGGCGTGCTGCAGTCCATGGGGTGGCAGAGTCGGATGCGACTTGGGTACTGATCAGCAACGGTTTCCGCGGGAAGGATACAGAACTAGGGTGCTGTCACTGTACACAGAAAAGACGGCAAGACAGACACAAATGACAGAAGCCAGGGGGAACGCACGCGTGTGCCACGTGCAAAGGGTCACGAGCGCCTGCGCGTCTTGCAGATTGTCTGCGGTGTAAACCGGCCTCTGGGTCCCTGTTGGACAGGAGGCCTCCTCCTGCATGGAAGCAAATGGTGCGCCCTGACCCTGCAGGGACCGGGGACAGTCACCAGCCGCCCCCCACGGGACACCGGGGCCTGGGCAGCTGAGAAACTCAGCTACAATTCATGCCTTTGAGTGTGACCAAGATGCTCTCCCACGTGCGAAAGTTAAGTCTATCTTTGTATTTTTATATACTTGTACATAACTTTAAAAAACAAATCAAAAGAAAAAAATGAAGCCAAAGTCGGCTGGGAGCACGTTAACGCCCAGAAGCAAGGCGGGCATGGCCCTCGGTACAACTAAAGACACCTGCCTTTCAATGACAGATGGCTCTTTAAAGAAAAGGCTTGATCTGACCGCCTCCCCCAACGCTTGCTTAAAAACTGACTTCTTTGCCCCTGGCCGTGCCCCGTGTGCCCACCGTGAGCTGGTGCGGGCCCTGTTCCACCTCTGGCCCTCCTCTTCTCACCCCTAATGCTCTGGTTACAGAGCTCAGCGCCCCCGCGGCTGGGACCCCTGTCCTCACCCCTTCATTGTCATTAACGCTGTGTCAGGAGGCCACCGGGGGCACACTCCTGCCCACTCCTCACGTCCTGCGGGCAGGTCTGGCCTCTGTATCCTCAGCTAGGGAGCAGGCAGGCAAACACTTCTTTCATTTATTCAACAAACAGCTAAGGGACCATCCAGCCAACCCAGCCGGCACAGAGGAATCTTTGACCCCAGCGCGGAAAACTAAGGATAAAATAAGTAAGACCCACATGTGGAGGACCAGAGAGAGGCAAGGATAAGAAGTGTGGAGCTGCGGGGTGAGACTGGAAGCCTTCCCGGAGGAGGCGCTCCAATCCAGACCTGAAGGAGGCCCCGGGTCACAGCGTGGGGCGGGGAAGAAGCCGGGGAGGAGCTGAGGGGTCCAGGAAGCCCCCGTCTTTCTCTCTAAAGGGAGCAGGGAGCGCTCCGCACAGAAGCCGGCCGGGGCACTGCCCTGGCCGATCGCTCCGGAGAGCAGGAAACCCGGCTTCTTCTGGAAACACGGCCACGGACGCCAAGCGTCTCAAAGGGCGAGCAGGCCCCACGTCCAGGCGAGGAAAGGGGGCCTCGCACCTGGCCCGCGCTGCGCCCTCACCTGTGCGCCTGCGCGGGGCGCGGCTGGGATGGGGGCAGCGCCCCTGGCCTCGAAGGAACCCCAAGTCCTGGGCTCCCCCGAGCGCACGCACCGAGGACAGCATGACTTGTTGCGCGCCCGCTGGGGCAGGCGCCGAACTCACCGGTCATGCTTCTCCGGACTGCACCGCCGCCCTTTAGAAGTCTGGACCATTTGATAGCTCTCCTGGCGAGGATCACCAGGTAGGTGGAAAAAAATTCTTCGTAAGCTGCATAATCAAAGTCCTCGGGCCTTTCAAACCCATACGGATCGATCCTACCGCACAAAAAGGCCCAGAGTAAAGTTCCGCGCGCACGTGGACGTGGGACCCTCGGCACCCGGCCGCCCGATCCCTGCGTGGGGCGCGCGGGCTCCCTGCCCCCCACCCGGCCCCGCAGCGGAGGCGGCGGGCCGAGCGCGGGCGCGCACGCAGCGCAGGGGCCGCCCAGGGGCGCGCAGGCGCCCGCACCGCCGCCCCCG
>SJYX01003996.1:90956-108163 GCA_006410675.1 Oreotragus oreotragus
TGGGCCATGCTGAGTTGGGGGGCACTGTCTGGCTCGCCTGGGCCTCTGCTGGGAGTGCGGGGCTCCCCGAGGGGGACGGGGCTTGGCTCTCCGCAGCCAGGAGACCCTTGGTGTGCCCCGCCTGCTGCCTCCACGGGAGCTCTGGGTCCTTCCCGGCACGCCTGCTGAGAGCTTCCTCCTGGGGCCTGCCCCCAGACTCCCTGGCCCCTCGCGAGCCGGACCTCTCACCCCAAAGGCCTTCTCCCTTCCTTCCAGAGCCATCCCGACTCACAGCCCCTGGGGACCCCTCCTCTCGTCCACGGCGACTCTCTCCCATGCCCAGACCAGACCGCTCCCCTCCCTCCACTTGCCCGGAAGCCTGGAGGTCAGGGTGCTTCGGGGCCACCCTGCCCCCCCATGGCCCGTCTGCTGCTGTGGACGAGGGGCCAGGCTGGTGGGAAGGCCTGGCACCGAGGGGAAGCTGCTCACTGGACGAGAGGCCCGCCCTGCCCTCTGCCTGCTGCTTCTCAGGAAGCTGCGGCCTGGGGGTCCCTGCCCCGGGGTTCCCCCGTGGCCCCGGCAGGCCTGGGACTGGAGTTGGGAGCTCCAGGCTGTCCCCCCGAGGCCTCTGCCGCGTGGTGCCTGTGACTCTGCCTCCTGCCTCCACCTTCACTCCGCCTGTGGCCACGTCACCTGTGGCCAGTTGACCCGGAGCCGCCAGGTGGGGCTGGACGGCCAGGGTCGGTGTGCCGGGGGCCTCCTGAGTGGGGCCAGGTGGGGACCGCAAGGCCAAGCTGTGGCCGCTGGGCTGGCGAGCAGACTCCTCGGCCACGACAGCCATGAGGCCCGGGCCTGCGGGCCACCCAGCCCCCTCACCCTCCCACGGCCCAGCTGCCAAGTTTCTGGGGCTTGGGGCTGGGGGACTCCGGGAGGCGCTGCCCACTGCCTCCTGCCTGGGGGCTCTGACACTAGGCGGTGTCTTTTCAGTTGAGGAGGAGGCTCTCTTCTCACCAAGATCACTGCTGCCACTCCCTGCAGCTGTAGGCACACACCCAGCTGACTCCAGGCGTGGCGGGGGCCTCCCGCGTCCTTCCTGCTCACTCGGGGGGCTCCTGTGCACGGGGCTCAGGCCCGTGGGACCTGCTGGGACGCTCCTCGTCCCAGCCCCAGCCGATGCCGCCCACGCGGGGACACGCGTCCCGCTCCCGCTGTCGCGAGCCATGGGTGCCGGCGCTTGCTGACCCCCACGTGCACAGCCCGTGTGGCCCTTCCCACGGTTCTCCCAGGCACTGGCGTTGCAGCCTGGCTGTTCCTGCGGTTCTGACGGCAGAGGCGGCTCAGAACCCAGGGGGGGCGCGTCCTCCCCACGCAAGTCCTCCCCACGCACGTCCTTGGGCTTCAGGAGCCATTGTGAGGCCCCAGGCCCAGGTCTGGTGTCCTTTCCTCCCAGGGAGCTGCTCTGTGGCCCTGTCGTAGAGATGGCTGTGGGGAGGTCTGGACCGCGGACAGCAGTGCAGTGTGTGGCTGTGAGCCTCGGCCCCACCCCTGCGCCCTGCGGCGAGGCACCTCGGCTCCAGCTCTCGGCCGTGGGGGAATGTGGGGCGCCTGGGTTTCCAGTCTCACTGACCCCGCCCAGAGGACCCCAGCCTTGGTCTCCTGACGCCCTCTGCAGGGTGGCAGGAGGGGGCGGCATCGTGTGGACCACCGGGAGTCTGACCGTGACCTGCGGGGGCTCCATGGCCGGTTGAGTGCGCCGCGCGGCCTGGGCGGAGGGTGCGGTGAGTGCGGACAGTGGGGGGATGTGTCCCGGCGCCTTCTCTTCTCGGAAACTCTCCTGGACGGCAAAGAGGGTCTCTGGCGCCCACTCCACACTCGCTGTGTCCATCTCGTCCTCTGAGCTGCACACGGTCAAGGTGACCTCGGGGCCAGCCCCCGTGCCGCCTCCGGAGAGTCCTGCCCGCGGCCCCAGGCCTTCTTCCCTGGCCCCCTGAGCAGCCCCCTGACCACCTGGGCTGGCTGGGCCCAGCGCGGAGCTCGCAGGCTTGCGGCCAGGATGAGCTTCGCCCCCTGGGGAGGCGGCAGCGGGGGCTGCCGCGGGGACACACTCGGCCTCCACACCTGGGAGCCCTGCCTCCAGGCCGTCCCTGGAAGCTGCGAGCCGGGCTGTGGAGGGCTGCGGGGACCGCCACCCTGGCTCTCTGCTCCCTCCGGGGGTCTCTGCCGCGTCGGGGGCGGTGCCCGTCTCGCCTCGGGGCGCACGGCCCACGCCCGTGTGGGTGACTCGGGTGCCGTGGGACAGCCAGCTTCGGGGCCCGCAGACCACGGTGGCGACGCTGAAGGGCAGCGCAGGCTCGGTGGAGCAGGCCAGGAGGCGGGCGGGCGGCGCGCGGAGGCAGCTGCTGGCCAGGGTGGCCACGCGGAGTACGCGCGGCTCCGGCCGGTGCAGCGGCCCCCGCGGCGCGCGCTTCTTTGCGCGCTCCTCCGCGCGCCGCGGCAGGAGGCCGGCCTCCGCGCACAGGCCGCCGCTCTGTGCAAACTTCTCCCGCAGCCTGGCCAGCGCCGCGCTCCGCCCACCCGCCTTCACCTTTGCCTTCGCGGCCGTGCCCCCTACGGCTGCGGGCGGCTCCACGCGAGGCTGCTCCGCGGCCTGCTTCTCCTCCGCGGCCAGGAACACCTTCAGGATGCTCTTCACCGAGCTCCTCCCAGCCGGGAGGGCCCGCGGCTTCTCGCGGCCCGGTGGCTCCCTGCCGGGGGCCGGGCGACCGGCCGCCTCCCCGGCCTTCTCCAGCAGCTTGTGGATGGTGGCCGCCACCAGGCTCCTGCCAGGGCCCTGCTTGTCCTTGAAGATCAGCCGCCCCACCTCCCGGGTCCTCTTGAGGCGGGGCTCGCGGCCGCTGCTCATGAACCTGGCCTGGAGCAGCTGGAAGCGCGTGGGCCGCCGCTGCACGTCCTGGGGCTCAGGGGCCCGGCTAGCCATGCCCTCCGCCCTCCGCGCGGCAGGAGGCCCGGGGGCTGCGCCCTTGCGGTCGGTCAGGTAGAGCAGCAGGCTGCTGAGGATGGCTCGCACGGCCGGGTGGCATGTGACCCGGCCGACCTTCCTCTTCAGGGCTTGGACGTTGACGGGCGTCTTGTCGCTGCAGACCTTGCTGCTCCTGGGGCTGCAGGGAAAGAATGAATCGTCACAGATTTTATCGTCGTTTTCTGGGGTGAGCCCATACAACATCTTATGGGACGATCCCGTTTAAAACACCCCAAGAAGCCCAGGAATGGGGCCTGGGTGCCGAGGGGCTTGGCTTCTAGTCGCCCCTGCTTCTGCTCCAGGAGGCAGGGCCGCCCACGCCCCTCTAGGGGCACTGTGCCCCTTTCTGTTAACTGGTCATTGTTCTGACCCGGGCCCTCTGCAGAGCTTGGAGGGAGCACTTTGAAAAACTGCTTGCACTTGCGGTGTTCACTTATTTCTTTTTAACGTGGGCCTTCCTTGTTTGAAGTTAAAGACAAAGGAGAAAGGAAAGATACACCCATCTGAATGCAGAGTTCCAGAGAATAGCAAGGAGAGATAAGAAAGCCTTCCTCAGCGATCAATGCAAAGAAATAGATGAATACAACAGAATGGGAAAGACTAGAGATCTCTTCAAGAAAATTAGACATACCAAGGGAATGTTTCATGCAAAGATGGGCTCAATAAAGGGCAGATGGTATGGGCCTAACAGAAGAAGATATTAAGAAGAGGTGGCAAGAATACACAGAAGAATTATACCAAAAAGATCTTCACGACCCAGATAACCACAATGGTGTGATCACTCACCTAGAGCCAGACATCCTGGAATGTGAAGTCAAGTGGGCCTTAGAAAGCATCACTACGAACAAAGGTAGTGGAGGTGATGGAATTCCAGTTGAGCTGTTTCAAATCCTGAAAGATGATGCTGTGAAAGTGCTGCACTCAATATGCCAGCAAATTTGGAAAACTCAGCAGTGGCCACAGGACTGGAAAAGGTCAGTTTTCCTTCCAATCCCAAAGAAAGGCGATGCCAGAGAATGCTCAGACTTCCGCACAATTGCACTCATCTCACATGCTAGTAAAGTAATGCTCAAAATTCTCCAAGCCAGGCTTCAACAGTACATGAACCGTGAACTTCCAGATGTTCAAGCTGGATTTAGAAAAGGCAGAGGAACCAGAGATCAAATTGCCAACATCTGCTGGAGCATGGAAAAAGCAAGAGAGTTCCAGAAAAACATCTACTGCTTTATTGACTATGCCAAAGCCTTTGACTGTGTGGATCACAATAAACTGTGGAAAATTCCGAAAGAGATGGGAATACCAGACCACCTGTCCTGCCTCCTGAGAAATCTGTATGCAGGTCAGGAAGCAACAGTTAGAACTGGACATGGAACAGACTGGCTCCAAATAGGAAAAGGAGTACATTAAGGCTGTATATTGTCACTCTGCATAACTTGTATGCAGAGTACATCATGCAAAACGCTGGGCTGGATGAAGCACAAGCTGGAATCAAGATTCCCGGGAGAAATATCAATAATAACCTCCGATATGCAGATGACACCACCCTTATGGCAGAAAGTGAAGAACTAAAGAACCTCTTGATGAAAGTGAAAGAGAAGACTGAAAAAGTTGGCTTAAAGCTCAACATTCAGAAAACGAAGATCATGGCATCTGGTCCCATCACTTCATGACAAATAGATGGGGAAACAATGGAAACAGTGACAGACTTTATTTTTAGGGCTCCAAAATCACTGCAGATGGTGACTGCAAGCCATGAAATTAAAAGACCCTTGCTCTTTGGAAGCAAAGCTACGACCAACCTAGATAGCATATTCAAAAGCAGAGACATTACCAACAAAGGTCCGTCTAGTCAAGGCTATGGTTTTTCCAGTGGTCGTGTATCGATGTGAGAGGTGGACCATAAAAAAGCTGAGCACTGAAAAATTGATGCTTTTGAACTGTGGTGTTGGAGAAGACTCTTGAGAGTCCCTTGGGCTGCAAGGAAATCCAACCAGTCTAAGGGAAATCAGTTCTGAATATTCATTGGAAGGCCTGATGCTGAAGCTGAAACTCCAATATTTTGGCCACCTGATGTAAAGAACTGACTCACTTGAAAAGGCCCTGATGCTGGGAAAGATTGAAGGTAGGAGGAGAAGGGGATGACAGGGGATGAGATGGTTGGATGGCATCACCGACTCCATGACTGACTTAATGGACATGAATCTGAGTAAACTCCGGGAGTTGGCGATGGACAGGGAGGCCTGGTGTGCTGCAGTCCACGGGGTCACAGAGAGTCAGATGCGACTGAGTGACGGAATGGAATCAGCTTTGTCTGCATAAGGTAGGAAAAAGCGTAAGTAGTTTCTAGTCTGTGGTTCCGTCGGTTCCTCTAACCGCACTGTGCCCTGACTCAGCTCCAAGGGGAATGTCCCCAGCTCTGAGACTCTGCCCGCTGTGGACAGTGGCACTCAGGCACTGGAGGGTCTGGCAGGGGACTCCCGGGTCTCACTAGGGTGGGAGTGTGGGGGGTGGGGACTTTTTGGCACGGTGGCTGCAGAGCTGGAGTGGGTGGACTTCGATGTGCGTGGAGGGAGGAGGGCTGAGGTCACCGCCAGGGTCGCCTTCCTGAGCCCCTCGGAAACACTCCCAGAGAAGCCCTGAGACTGAGAGGCTTGAGCCCCACCCTGCAGCCCTGTCCCCAAGGTCCCTTCACCCCAGCTCGGCCACCTGTGGCGGTACCTCTACAGGATTCCTGGGGCGGGGGTCTCAGCCAGGCGTCAGACCAGACACTTCCCCCTGAGCGTGTGGACCGAGTGCTGCTGAAGCCTCCTCCCTGGTGGGGCCCCAGCCTCTACAGTTGGTCCTTGGGCACAGACGGGCCCAGTTTCGCAGCCCAGCCCTCCCCCGCTGGCCGCTCCTTCCCGGAGCTGACGGGCACAGGGCGAGGATTACTGGGCCGTGTGCGGCCGGGACCCACGCTAAGCGGCTGCCGCCTCGGAAACCAGCACTTCGGAGACTGCGGGGAGTCAGCGGCGGGAAAGTGCTGCAGCGGGCGGAGGCGCAAGCGGGCCAACACACGTTCTTTCCGGACTTGTACTGTTTTTGCGGAAGCCAGGGCTGTTTTCAGAACAAGCAGCTCTTGAGGGGCCGTTAGGGGGGCTTCCACGCGGTGTGACAGCCGCGCGCTCCTCGGTGAGCCGGGCGCACGCCCACGGCCTGGGAGCGGATCTCGGGCTGAGCTGCTCCGGTCCAGGCGGAGGGGGCTGGACGCGTCCGCGGCCCTCTCCCAGGAATCCTGCGTTCACCGCGGCGCCGGGAACTGCACAGAGCGCGCTCCGCGCCCTCGCCTCGGCCCCCAGGACCCGGAGCGGCTGGCCCCAGGCGCCAGACTTGAGTTTCCGGCAGGTTCCCAGAGCGGGCGCAGCTGCCGGCCCAGGACCCACCGAGAGAACCTCGTGGAGCGGGGCCTCTCCAGCCTCAGACCCCGCCGTGGGGGCCGAGGCTCCTCAACAGGCCGGCCCTGAAGGCACCGAGGCCCGAGAGGGCGCAGGGACCGCGGCTGAAAGCAGAGACAGCGGGGCGGGGCGNTGATACGGCGACCACCGAGAGAACCTCGTGGAGCGGGGCCTCTCCAGCCTCAGACCCCGCCGTGGGGGCCGAGGCTCCTCAACAGGCCGGCCCTGAAGGCACCGAGGCCCGAGAGGGCGCAGGGACCGCGGCTGAAAGCAGAGACAGCGGGGCGGGGCGGGTGGCACCGGCGTCTGAGCCCTGAGCCGGCGGGGCGCCGCGCTCTGCGCTCGGGCTGCCCGCGCCCCCGGCCCGCGCCCCCGGCCCCAGCCCGCGCCCCCGGCCCGCCCCGGCCGCCGCTCCCACCCCAGGGCCTCTGCAGCCTGCCCATCTCGGGGGCCCGCCCAGCGCCGCCCGGAGCACAGCCCCGGGGTGGGCGTGAGCAAGCCCGGCCCGGGAGGAGAGCAGAGCGCGCTTCTCGCTTCTCCCGGGGGCCGTGGGACGTTCCCAGTGTGGTCCTGTCAGGGACTCGGGCTCCCGAGAGGTCACTTGAAACCCAGGCTCGCCCGTCACCGCCGGCGACACCGCGTCCCCCCGGCCAAGGCTGGGCCCCCGCGGCCGTCCCAGGTGGGCGGGACGCCGGGGTCCTGCGCCAGCTCCTCGTCCTAAAAGGCACCGGCGCCCAGCGCCCGCGGGGCCGCGGCCCCACCAGGACCGCTGTTCCGCCTCACGGAGGGCCCGGCGTGGCCTGGGCCTGCTCTGCCGCTCGTGGGCAGCTGGACGGCCCCGCCCCCGCGTCCCTGCTGAGATAAGGGTCTCCTGGGCACAGGCTGCCTCGGCCCTGAGGGCGATACTATTTCAGGACCTGAGAGTGAAAGAGCAGCGTGCTGTGGGGACACACCCCTCATGCCTAGCGGACTGCTGCTGTGTGCCTCTGCGTGTCTGTATCTCTAGGCGTGCCTGTGTGCCTGTGTGTCTCTGTGCGTGTCTGTTTGTCTCTGTCTACGTGTCTCTGCGTGTCTGTGTGTCTCTAGGTGTGTCTCTGTGTCTGTGTGTCTACGTGTGTGTGTGTATGCGTGTCTCTGCCTGTGTCTCTGTGTGTCTGCATGTCGTGAGAGGGAGAAGGGACCCTGCAGTAAATGGGGCCCAGTGTGAGCACAGTAACAGTGGGTGAAGCTGGGGAAAAGAACGTGGATTCCTTGAGCTGTCTGCGATTTTGTGCTTGAAGCGCTTGAAAACAAATGGGATAGGACAGGGAGGCAGAAAAGCCACTGGCTTTGAGAAGGGCCTCCAGGGCCCTGAAAGCAGGCCACCCCTGCGCCAGGGTGACTTGCGAGCCCACGCGGGAGGCTCCGGGTCGAGGGTGACCTGCCGCTGCCTGTGCCCGCGGGGCTGGCCTGTGGTCAGACTCCGGCCGGCCCACGTCTCCCCACTCGCGTCTGGAGGGCCTGGCCCGCGTCTCCTCACTCGCGCCTGGGGGCCACGTCTCCCCACTCGCGTGTGGAGGTGGGCAGGGGAGAGGGGAAGCCCAAGGAACTGACGTGGGCTTGGCCGGGCCGTCACCTGTCTGCAGCTTGGCCCCGGAACCTAAGCCCCGTGCAGGGAAGCCGAGGCTGAGCGGATGGCTGGTTGCTGGAGCCCCCGAAAGGCTCGAGGCTGGCACCCTTCCACCACGTCATATCTACGCCGTCACCGGGAACAGGTCGAGACAGGGGGCGTCTTAACCCAGGTGTCAGTGATGCCATGTCGCCCCAGGAATCCCTCGCACCTTCGGGCTGAGTCTTGGGGATGGAATTTTCAAACTCCGCATTTTGGTGGAGCACAAAGTCGGATGCTTCCTGCTCCGTCGGTTGGCATCTGGTTGGTATTTCCCTCCGTCTGGTCCGGGTGCGGGGTTCATAACTGATTGGGGGGGTCAGGGAGGCAGAGGGGCTGGAGATGGGGTCGGCTTGTCGGAGGGCCCCTCCCTGAAGCCACGGCTCAGGGTGTGAACCTGTGGCTCTGACACCCACGTCCTGACTGGCCGTGGGGCCGTAATGCAGGCGTGCAGCACAAACGCCGGAGGGAAATGGCCACCAAATTCCGAGCAACGGAATTTCAGGCAAAAGCTAAGGAGATGGAGAGGGATGTATGTGTGACGGTCTAGGAAAATGTCCAGAAAAGTGTCAAGTGAAAAACACCCGAAGCAAGTCATAGGTGATGTGTGATTCCTATTTGTGCAGAGAAGTTGTGTGTGTGTGTACCACACAAATCCACGTGCGTGGCACCCCACTTACTCTCACTGTGTGTGTGCAGAGCCTTCTGGAAGGACCTCACCCTGTGACACCAGTCGGGTGAGGGTTTGAGGTATCCTGGGTCCCACACCCCAATTTATGGACTGGGTTTCTGAAGCTGAGTGCACGTATCCCCTTTCTAATAAAAATGAAATCAGCAACTATTACATTTTGGAACATCTGAGTACATATGGGATTCTCTTTCCTTTTATGATTTTTTTCTTTTCAAGATTTGCGTTTCCCTGGAATAGGAAAAGGAAGTGGGGGGAACGAATTTCACTCTAATTTTATGAGCCTGAGAATCTCTGTGTGTTTTAGTTTATAATCGGTCTGTAAGTAGACTCGCTGCCTGACTTCCAAGGAGGCGATTAGTTCTCCTGCATGTCAGGAGAGTGGAGGCCCCAAGGCTCCAGCCCAGGGGCTCCCCATCCCTGGGCACAGTGGCGCGGGCATGCGGCTCTGATGGGAGGGCCGGGCACACGGCACGGAGGCTCCGTGGAAGCCCAACACGTCCTGCGCGCCTGGGCCAAGGTCGACTCACCTTAGCTGGCTTCTGTTCCTGGAAGACGGCTCTGTTAATCTCCGCACCCCCAGCCCTGCCTGCACCCGCGCGGCGGGGCATCTGCCCTCCCCCGACTCTGACTGCCGAGTGTCCTGAGCAGCGAGGTTAGTTCGGTGGCTCAGAGCCGCGGCGTGGAGCCCCCGTGTCGTGATGCGCGTGAGGCCAAGGGCTTGTCAGCACAGCCAGGGGCCCCGCGGGCCAGCGGAGCACCACCCATGGCCTTGGCTGGAAACGCGCCCCCGGCCGCTGCGGCTTGGGGCTTGGGGTGAGTGCCACGCGTGGCTGGAGGGGATGCACCTGACCTCTCCGCAGCAAGCCTTCACCCCGTGGGGACTGCCACCCCACGATGGGCCCGCCAAGCTGGCAAAGCATGCATTATGTGTCAGCTGCCACCCACTGTTCCGCTCACACCAGCCGCTGCTTCACCAAGGCTGTGGCCAGGGTTATTTTGCCCGACCACAGGGAACAGGCCCAGCTCCGTCCTCATCGGTGAGCCTGGGGAAGGGCGGCCCGTTTCCAGGTGCCCTCGGTTAGTCGCTCCCAGAGGGGTCGGTGTTAAGCGCTGGTGTGATTAAACACATGGGCTGGTGGTTAGATGAGCGTGTGAGGTGCCCCGAAGACCCTGGCTGGGGGCCGCTCTTCCTCGTGGTCTGGACACACCGTGGCGAGGATGCAGACGCAGGGGCTGTCCCCCGGGGCTGGGGACCCAGCAGCGTGTGGGGTGGACAGGCCCCGCTAAGAGCTAGAAAGTGGCGTGCGGGACGCCCTGCAGCCCGAGGCCGTCCCAGCTGCGCCGTGGTGGTTAGAGCTGTCCCGTCAGGGAGCAGAGAGCGTTAGTTTCGCAACAGAATAAAATACACCGAGGGTCCAAGAGGCCCTTCGTGACCTTGTATCTGGAGGTCTGAGGCTGTCGCATGCAGAGTGACGTCAGTAAGGCACGAGGCTCGGCCAGGGCAGGGAGAACACGCTCGTCGGACAAACAATGTATTTCACGCAGCAGTTAGGCCCCGGGAACCTGGAGGGCGGGTTAGGACGACACAGGGGCTGCGTGTGGCCCCGGCGGGGAAGGCTTTACTTCTCCTGCGAGGACAGGCGGTGCAACGCCTCGCCCAGGCGCCTCAGCTCCTCCTGGTGCTCCAGCTTGCGGTACAGGCCCTCGGGGACGGAGTCCAGGCCGTGCAGCAGCCCGAACAGGCAACCGGCGATGGCCCCGGTGGCCCCGCTCTCACCTGGAAGAGGCGGGACCCTCAGAGCTGCCCGGTGGTCCCCGCCCCCGGCCCCGCATCCCCTCACCAGGGGGCTGAGCCGTCTCAGCCTCTGCCCTGACCTTGGCCGTAGCCCAGTGAGGGGGTGGGGTGTCCCCTCCTGCTCCTGGGACAGCTGGACCCTTGGTGTGCAGAGGTCTTCCCAGCCTGGGGCCCAGCACTCAGCGGACAGCCTCGAAGGGGTGATGTCCCCACAGTGCCCCTCACCCGCTGACCGCGCCTCCCAGCCTCCTCCTCCCTACCCACCCGAGGCCCCAGGTTGCTGTCCCCTTCTCCCCTCCGCCTGCCCCGGGAGGCGCCGCTGGGCACCCCTGGGTGCTCGGAGAGGCCCCCTGGTCCTAGGGAGGCGGGTGCTCCTCCCAGCAGGGGGCCCGCGGGCGGCCCCTCACCTCCGTGGAACATGGCACGGCAACACAGCTCCGTCCAGCTGCCCTTGGCTCCCAGGAGGGCATCGTAGGCGATCATGGGGGCGTCATGGCCCCGCCGGCCCCCGCGGCCCTCAGAGCTCCATTTCCTGTAGGTCTTGGGAGGGCACCATGGGTCAGGGGCCTGGCCCAGGCCACGCCGAGGGCCTCGAGGCACAGCTCCTGGCCCATCCCTGCACTGATGTGACACCCCTGTGTCCAGGCACTGCCCCTGGCTGCGGTGGACAGTGGGCAGGAAAGGCCTGCTTCCCAGGGCTCTCACACCCCGGCTGTCCCACAGACAAAGGCAGCGAATTTTGTGATGCAGACGGCCGGCAAGGGGCCTAGAATGCTGTGGCCGGGCGTCACTGCGGCCTGCGTGGGGCACGGGGACAAGTGAGGCCTGGCAGGTGCTGGGTGTTCTCTGGGCTGCAGACCAGTCAGTGGACACAGTGGGAGCAACAGAGGCTCAAGCGGCTGGGGGCTCAGGGCAGGCCCCCCCTGTCTGGGAGAGAAGACTGACAACGGGCAGGGGCCAGACACAGCCAGGGAGATGGACACGGGCAGGTCACACTGCTGCACCTTGGCAACAAAGCCGGGTTGGTTTGAGGCAGCAGCGTCTCCAGAACAGTGTGACGGAGTCTTTCTGCATCAGGGGACCCATGAGAGATAAATGAGAGGGCTGCAGGAAGCACTTGAAAAGGAAAGGGCAGATGCTGCTTCCACACTCCTGACACCTGGAATACAGGTGTGCTGGCTGGAGCGGGAGCAGCCAGTTTGGACTATGAGGCAAGTTCTCAGAATAGCAGAGCAGCCAAACAGAAAGACCATCAGTTCCTCACTGAAAGAGACTGCTGACCAGCTCTGAATGCCCTTTATGTGAGGATAATAAATGTCTGTCTTGGTTAAACTATAGCTACACAGGCTTTCTCTTGTGTTGCCAATCACGATCCCAGCGATTTCAGCCACTTCAGGGGTTTTCTCAGCATGGGGAATGCCACTGGTTTGCACCAATTTATTCATCCTAGACAACCCTATATCCCCGGTCTTCAGGAGAGATGAAGTGAGATGGACTATTTTTGCACAAATTGTGCTTATAATCAAGAAGATGAAAAGATAAGCACAGTAGCCATTTCAGACAGGCTTCTTGCATGAAATCTCCCACAGCCCCCCAGATGCCCCTCAGCTCACCTCCCTGGCCCCCACAGGTGGGGGCGGTAGGCAGGACTGGGCCTGGGACCCCGGGCAGTGGCCCCCACTTCTCTCCCCCCATCCATCTCGGGCCCAAGAGCCTACTTTTTCCCTCTCCTCCGCGTCGTAGCGGTCGGGAAAGCTGGCCTCATTCTCGGTGTCCTCGATGATTTTTCTCTCCTCCAGGTAAAACTGCCACTTAGCTTCAAAGTAAAACCAGTGCTCCTGGTATTCTAAACACAAAGAGCAGGGAAGCAGGCTGTGCCGGCCGTCCAGCCGGGCGCCACAGGCAGCGATGGCGAGGGCCAGAGGCAGAGCCCGTGCCCCACCCAGATGGGGTGGAGGGGGCCCTGGGGCTCTAGCGATGCCCCCACATTGAAAGATGCTCACAGTGTAGCTGCTTTGAGACACTGGCAGGGAAGATGGAAGGGGAAAGGACGCTTGATGATGTGCTGAACTAAGGCAGCCATCCCAAGGTCAGAGTGGCTGCTCACGGGAATCCTGAGCCTGAGGGCTTTTGTTAACTCAGGGCTGTGCCTGCAAAGTCAGGAGACAGGACATTCACTGCCCTGATTAACGGCCCGGTCTCCAAGCCCCGGAGGCACCGGTGGCTCTGCAGCTGCGCTGGCTCATGGATGATGCCGGGGGTGGCGGGGACCCGCGTCTCAGGAACCCAGAGAGGGTCTCCACACGGGGCCTCCCGCCCTGCGGCCAGGTGGCACCGCAGACCACAGACCTGGCGTCCGCCCGTCGCCCGGAGCCGCCCGCCCCCAGGCCTGGCCTCGCCGCTGTACGTGTGGACAGGGCTGCCGGGGGCGGGCTCACCTGCCAGGTGCCGGATGGTCTTCTTACAGTACTCCTCGGCCAGCGGCACCGTCCGCAGCATGTCTCGCCCCCACTGCTCCAGCCGCTTTCCCTGGACGGCGTACGACGCAAACAGGGCAGTGCACAGGGACCCAAGGAAGCCTGGGGCGCGGGACAGAGGCCAGGATGGACCCCCCGCCCGCCGGGGCCACGCTCGGGACAGAGGCCAGGATGGACCCCCACCCCGGGATAGACCCCACGCCGGCCCTCCAGGGCCACACTCGGGACAGAGGCCAGGAAGGACCCCCACCCCAGGATGGAACCCCTACCCACCAGCCAGGCTGGGGAAAGAGGCCAGGATGGACGCCCACCTGCCACGGGGGCCACACTCCCGAGCGTGGCTCCCGGTCACCCCGAGCCCCGCCCGCCCGCTGTCACCTGTGGGGTGGTTGTGAGTCATCCTGCCGCACTCCACGCTGACCTCCACCAGCGTCTCCAGCCGCTCCGGCTGCCAGTACCGCATCCCCACGCACATCGCCTTGGTGGCAGCACCAAACCCCGAGCCTGCGTGGGGAAGCTGCGTTCAGACCTCTGCCTGCAACCCCACCTAACCCGGACACGCACAGCAGTCTGTACCCACGTTTATCAGCGTCGGTGCGTCAGAGACAGGGAAACTGCCCACGTTCCTGACAAAGATGAGAGACGAAAGAAGTCGCATAGAGGCACGTGTTGAAACAGACGCAGCCACGAAAGGCGGGCTTTCCGCCAGGGTGGGGGACCGCTCCCAGTGTGCCCTGACTGGAACGCAGGAGCCAGGGTGTCCACGGTGCACGTCCAGGCACGCGTGCCCCTCTGCCTGAAAGCTGCTTCCCGAGCTACAGCTGACAGACAGCCGGCCACGTGTATTTAACAGATGCGTGTTGCCTTGACATGATGCCCCAGGAACCGGTGCCCAAAGGGAAACTGCAACGCATCTGTCGCTCCAAAGTGTGCTCAGAAACGTATGCAAACAGAATCACGTGGAGAGCAGTCTTTTCTGCCTGGCTCCCTCCACGCAGCGTAGCTCTGCTGGGATCGTCTGCACTTTGCGTCCGTGGCTGGGCTCCGCCGTGTGGGTGGAGGGAACTCAGCCAGTTTGTCCACTTGCAGCTGATGCACGTTTGAGTTGTCTCCAGTCTGAGGCTAATGCAAACAAAGGTGCTATGAGCATTGATGACCAAGTCTCGTGTGGAAGGGCGCCTTCTCTTCTCTTGGGTAAACATCTCTGAGAGGAACGTTGAGCTCACACATCGCATGAATGTTCAGCGTTGTGAGAAACTGCGGCACGAGTTTCTGAAGTGGCCACACCGCTGCACACCCCCACCCTGTAATCTCCGCCACATCCGGACACCACTGCCAGCACGAGCTCGCCTGTGAGGTTGGGGGTGAGCCCGTGAGGTTGGGGTGAGCCCGTGAGTCCGGGAGTGAACCTGTGAGGTTGGGGGTGAACCTGTGAGGTTGGGGGTGAGCACGTGAGGTTGGGGGGTGAGCCTGTGAGGTTGGGGGTGAGCCCTGAAGTTGGGGTGAACCCGTGAGGTTAATGTGAGCCCATGTGATTGGGGGTGAGCCCGTGAGGTTGGCAGTGAACCTGTGAGGTTGGAGGTGAGCACGTGATGCTGGGGGTGAACCTGTGAGGCTGGGAGTGAGCCCGTGAGTCTGGGAGTGAACCCGTGAGGTTGACAGTGAGCCTGTGAGGCTGGAGGTGAGCCCATGAGGTTGGGGCTGAGCCCGTGAGTCCGGGAGTGAACCTGTGAAGTTAGGGGTGAGCGCATGAGGTTGGGGGTGAGCCCTTGAGGCTGGGGTGAGCGTGTGTGCCCGGGGCCTCTCACTGTGGCTTCCGAGTCATCGTGTGATAACGGGCGCTGCTCCCCTGGCACGCACTCGTCTTCTCTGGTGAAGTGCTTGTTTAAATGCTTGTTTAAGTGCTTGTTTAAGTAGTTTCCCCATTTTTGCATGGGGTTGCTCTTCTATAATCAGGGTTTTTTAATTAGTTACTCATTTATGCTTGCAGTGCGTCTTCGTCGCTGCACGTGAGTTTCTCTGGTCGCGATGAGTGGGGGCTGCTCTTGAGCTGTGAGGTGTGGCTTCCAGGCTCTAGAGTTCGGGTTAAGGAGCTGTGCGCATGGGCTTAGCTGCTCCGTGGCACGTGGTGCCTTCCCAGACCAGGGATCCCACCCACGTCTCCTTCAGTGGCGGGCGGGGTCGTAACCACAAGGCCCCAGGGACGCCCCTCATCATTAGGCTCTGAGAGGTCTTCGGGGCTTCCCTGGGGGCTCGGAGGTAAAGAATCCACCTGCCGATGCAGCAGGCACGGATTTGATCCCTGATCCGGGAAGACCCCACTTGGCCTGGAGAAACTACTCTCACGCTCCTCCCTGTGCTCTAGGGCACGGGAGCCGAGACGACAGCCCACGGCCGCAGCTGCTGAGGCCCGAGTGCCCGGGCCCACAGCGGGAGAGGCCCGTGCGTCCCCGCAAGAGGCAGCGCCTGCTCTCCCGGTGGGGGGAAGCCCTGGGGGCTACGGAGACCCCACACTGGCAACAGTAAGTGAACAAAGTTACTTTAAAAAACAGTCCCTTGCGTCCTTGGGGCTCACATCCCTCGCAGACTTGTGCTGGCAGTGCGTTCTCCCAGCACGTGGCCTGGTGCCCGGCCTCTTAGCGGCGGCAGCATCTGAGGGGAGAGGGCGCCTGGGGGCTGCTGACTCAGCTCCCCGGAGGGGCCGTGCATGGGTGGCTCCAGGGCCCCTGCCGCTGTCGGCAGCCTCCCGGTGAGGACGCTGGGCCAGGGTTCCCATCGTCATTTCCTTCACAGATGAACTGTTGCCCGCGTGGCCTGTGCAGGTGGTCAGGCCGCGGGGGCACCCTTCCCCGCGGGCGTCTCTCCCCGGCACCCTCGGGCATGGACTCCTCCGCTCTGCCCGCAGAGGCTGCTCAGGCCTCACTGCTCTGGGCATTGGTCTGGCTGAGTTTTCTCTGCGCCCGGAGGTGCTGCTTCTGACGGAGCCTGCCGCCCTCAGCTTGGCGGTCTGCACGGGAGGCGGGCTTCTTCTTTGCTGATAGTTCTGGGTGATTTGATGGCTGTGGGTCTTGTTGGAGGTGTTTGTCTGTTTCTTGTGCTTGGAATTTATTGAGTTTTGGGGGCATGTGAGTTCACTTCTGTAAAAATCTACTTTGGACAGTTCAGGCCACTGTTTCCCCACATCTTTCCTGTTCTCCCTCCTCTTTTAAGGACCTAGTGTTCCGATCTGTCCCATGGCTCCCTGATGCCCTTCCACGTTTTCCGGTTCTTTCTTCTCTGTGTGTCCCACTGTGGACACTAATCTTTCTTCTGAAATGTCTAATCTGCTGTGAATCTCAGTCAGTGAGTTTTACTCAGACCCTGTAGTGTTTTCCTCTGGAACTGTGATGTAGGCCTTTTGTATACCTGTATGTCTCTACTTAAATTTTCAAAAGTATAGAACACACACAGTTTTATATCCTTACCTGATAACTCTAATGACTGTCAGAGTTTGTCATTTCTGATTTACTGATATTTCTCTTTATTATGGACCATGTTTCCTGCTTCTTTATTTGCCAGTAGCATTTGACTTGATGGTATCTTTCAGCATCAACCCAGAGGTCGGGCCTGCCCTTGCTGTGAGCCCAGTGGTCGGGTCCAGGACCCCAGCAGCAGAGCCCTACGGGCAGAGGTTTCCTGCCAACATCACCCCACACGAGATCATCACAGAGACAGACATTTTTGCAGGTGGTGTTTGCTTTCCTTGATGTTTTGGCTAAGAACACACATTTAAAAGGAAAGCAGTGGGAGATTGTCCTTAAAGCAAACCAGGGATGGTGACTGAGATGCCTGCATCCCTGGTTGGCGCCCAGGTGGGGCTGGATCCCCGGGGGTTCTGTTGGGGGTGACGGGCCGGGCTGTGTCCCAGAGCCCCTCCGGCCCCACCTCCTCCGAGGGAGAGAAAAGCCCCCTGACCTTTCTCGTTGAACGGTGTGTGCCACGCTAGGAGGTAGTTGTCCGGCTTTAGCTGGGAGCAGCCCTCCAGGGTGGCTGGGTCTGCGCGCTGCTCTGGGAGCTTCTCCAGGACGTCCACATAGCGCCGCACCATCTCACGGTAGAGGTCGTCCAGGCACCAGAAGTCTGGGGAGGAAGAGGGGATCAGATGAGCCGCCAGCACGCGCTCCG
>SJYX01003998.1:0-47702 GCA_006410675.1 Oreotragus oreotragus
CCATTGTACTCCATTTTATAATACTTTTGCATTCTGCTGTATATTTATTTTCTGAAGCTATATTTCTTATATCTCCCCTGTTTCTAATGTTTGTTACCATTTATATTTTTCTAAAATCATTTTTCTTAAAATATAACTAAAAATTATGAACATATTCTTCACATATTACATGCACATAATAGAAGGAATTTTATCTTATTGAGATATGGGGAAGTCATTCCAACTGATCCATGATTTAGCTTGAAGTTGTGGAAGTTTCCCTGGTGGCTCAGATGGTAAAGCATCTGCCTACAATGCGGGAGATGTTGGTTCAATCCCTAGGTCGGGAAGATCTCCTGGAGAAGGAAATGGCAACCCACTCCAGTACTCTTGCCTGGAAAATCCCATGGATGGAGAAGCCTGTTAGGCTACAGTCCATGGGGTTGCAAAGAGTTGGACACGACTGAATGACTTCACTTTCACTTTATGATAACTAGAACATCCTGTATTATGGTCTGTGAAACATGTATTTTTGCTTTAACCATTAAAAAAGAAAATAATGCATTTAAAAATTTAAATGAGGTAACTGAGATCAGGAATCTAGAATGGAGCCATATAGCCACTGTGGGTGTGATTTCCGACACATTCTTGAATCACCGAAACTTGAGTTTTCTAAATTGTATCAAACTCAAGGATACCACCAGCCATTCTCAAAACATCTGCTTGCAATTGCCAGCTGCGACCTTATGGTCAGAAGGTCTTCCCTTGTATCTGTGCAACCATTTGGGATCCCAGCCAATCCTTACTTAATAAGCACCCCTATTTTTTGCCATATTCAACTCTAATTCTTGACAAACAACTCATGTAACCTTGCAGTTTTTGCCTTTATAAGCCTCTCCTGATTTTGTAGTCCAGCGAAATGTAATTCAAGTGCTTCCTGGATTTGTGTCTCCTGGGCTATAGTCCTCAGGTTGGCCCAGCTAGAGCTCTCTTCTGTTCCTATTACAGATTGGTTATTGATTATTTCTATAGATATACATATGTACCTGCATGCCTAGTCACTTCAGTCGTGTCTGACTTTTGCAACCCCATGGACTATAAATCTTCAGGCCCCTCTGTCCATGGGATTCTCCAGACAAAAATGCTGGAGTGGCTTGCCATGCCCACCTCCAGGGAATCTTCCCAACCCAGGGATCCAACCAGGGTTTCCCACATTGCAGCAAGATTCTTTACCGCTTGAGCCACCAGGGAAGCCTGGATATACACATGTGTAACATGTACGTTTGTGTGTGTTAGTTGCTCAGTCATGGCTGACTGTTTGTGATGCCATGGACTATAGTCCACCAGGAAACTTTGTCTGTGGAATTCTCCAGGGAAGAATACTGGAGTGGCTTGCCATTCCCTTCTCCAGGGAATCTTCCCCACCCAGGGATCAAACCCTTGTCTCCTTCACTGCAAGCAGATTCTTTACCATCTGAGCCAGGAGGAGTGACTGTCTACATTGTTTAATTTTGCTGTGTGACTCGATATTCTCTTTTGAGACGTGAACAGTGAAATTGAAGGTTTCACTGTCAGTTTCCAAAGTGAATCACTGCTTCACAGATGTATTTTGCTTAAAATCTTAGAGTCCCATAGTCTGTTTAATTTGTGGGAAATGCCCTTATTGAGTTGTGTTTGGGATGGAAGCAAGTGGATGTGGCCTAAGGAGAGCCGTGTTGCACCCAGCCAACAAACATCAGGAAAGGGATATGAGGAAGGAAGCGTGTGAGGCTCATGGGGCCTGTTTTCAGTGTTCACACTAGAGGGAAAAGAGGCAAAAGTCTGGAGGAAAATTCCCTTCAGTGAGCTTCTGTGACACTTGCATTAGCAAATACTGATAATAAGAAAAGGAACGAAAACAGTGCTGTTCTCCAGACCCTCACGGGAGATTTTTAAGAGAGGAAATATCAGTCGAAGTTTCACAGAGCCCGATCGAATTTTACTTACTTGTAAACTTGGGTTGTGGCATTACATCTACCGTTAGATGGTTCAATTTGTCTTTCTGATACAAATACTGATATTAGTGATATTGAAAACAGTCAGTGCTCTATACGTGAGCTTTGCTGCACAGTATATAGTGTTATACTTGTGGCAACTTAGAAGTAATGAATATTTCACAGTAAAAAAAAATTAGTTTGAGGGCTTTCTTCTCTTTTTGTGTTTTTGGGTATAGTGTGAGGTGGATAGGGTGGAGCAGAATGGTCTGTAATATCTAACGGTTTGTTTGATTTTTAAATTTTCAAGTATAAATTTTAAGCATAAAAATAAAAGAAAAGAACTTTAAAGTGTTTGCTCTTATATTTGTTTGGTGTCCCTAAATGATAACTAAATGTTTTGAGAGAGATTTTTTTTAAACAGAGGAGTATCTTACAGGAATATGTTTGAAAATCATTAAATGTAAAAAGAAGAGGATGGCTTAACTTTCAAGACATGTGACAACTACAGTAACAACAACAAAAATGCTGTCTTTCCAAGTATTAATAACCTGGATAGATTATGCCCTGGTTCCAATACTTTAGAGAGTAAAGAAATCATTGATGGATTTTTTTTCTTAAATAGTATTATGAAAAGCATTTTATAAATGACATGAAGAAAAATTCTAATGAAAAGCCTGGGAGTCATTGGCAGTGACTTTGGTCCTTTTAGCCAATTAATTATATATTCAGAGGATGAAAGTATATTGACAGCATGTGTTGTTGTTCAGCCACTAAGCCATCTCTGACTCTTTGTGGCACCCCCCACCATGGACTGCAGTAAGTAAGGCTTCCCTGTCCTTTGCTATTTCCCAGAGTCTGCTCAAACTCATGTCTACTGAATGGGGGATGCCATCCAATCATCTCATCTTCTGTTGCCCCCTTCTTCTCCTGCCCTCAATCTTTCCAAGCATGAGTGTCTTTTCTAATGAGTCAGTTTTTAGCTTCAGCATCAGTCTTTCCAGTGAATATTCAGGGTTGATTTCCTTTAGGACTGACTGGTCTGGTTTCTTGCTATCCAAGAGACTCTCAAGAATTTTCACCAGTACCACAATTGGAAAGCATCAGTTCTTTGGTGTTCAGCTTTCTTTACGGTCGAGCTCTCACATCCATACTTGACTACTGGAAAAGCCATAGCTTTGCCTATAAGGACCTTTGTCAGCAAAGTGATGTCTCTGCTTTTTAACACACCATCTAGGTTTTTCATAGCTTTTCTTTCAAGGAACAAGTGTCTTTCAATTTTGTGGTGGCAGGCATTGTCTGCAATGATTTTTTCCCCGTCTATTTGCCATGAAGTGATGGGAAAGAATGCCATGATCTTAGCTTTTTCAAACGCTGAATTTTAAGCCAGCTTTTTCACTGTCCTCTTTCACCTTCATCAAGAGGCTGTTTAGTTCCTTTTCAGTTTCTGCCATTAGAGTGGTATCATTTGCATATCTGAAGTTGTTAATATTTCTCCTGGCAATTTTGATTTCTATTTGTGATTCATCCAGCCCAGCATTTCACATGATGTATTCTAAACAGAAGTTAAATAAGCAGGGTGACAATATACAGCCTTGACGTATTCCTTTCTGGATTTTGAACTTGTTCATTGTTCCATCTCTGGTTCTAACTGTTGCTTCTTGACCTGCATACAGGTTTCTCAGGAGGCAGGTAAGGTTGCCTAGTCTTTAAGAATTTTCCATAGTTTGTTTTGATCCATACAGTCAAAGGCTTTAGCATAGTCAATGAAGCAGAAATATGTATTTTTTCTGGAATTCCCATGCTTTTTCTATGATCCAAAGGATGTTGGCAATTTGATCTCTAGTTCCTCTGTGTTTTCTAAATCCAGCTTGTACATTTGGGAGTTCTAGGTTCAAGTACTGTTAAGCTTAGCTTTAGAGATTTTGAGCATTACTTTGCTAGTATGTGAAATGAGCGCTGTTGTACAGTAGTTTGAACATTCTTTGACATTGCTTTTCATTACCAGCATTAAAGAGGTTCAAAGTCACCATGATTGTATATTTCACTTTTTCTTGTTTTTCTCTATTATAGAAATTTCTGCAGTAATTTTTTTTAGTTATGGGACTAATCATATAAATATACTAAACATTTCTTATATATATAATTTCTTCACTGATGTGGAAAAATAATTTTTTCTTAATTTTTATCTTTTTGTTGCTTTGGATAAGCAACATTATCCAATAAGCAACCTCCTCTATTCAAGGAGGTAAGATGTGATGCAGTAAGGAAACTGAATTTAGAAGAATTTGTATAAGCTTGTGGATAAACTGTATTGCTGCTGCTAAGTCACTTCAGTCGTGTCTGACTGTGCAACCCCATAGATGGCAGCCCATCAGGCTCCCCCATCCCTGGGATACTCCAGGCAAGAACACTGAAGTGGATTGCCATTTCTTTCTCCAATGCATGAAAGTGAAAAGTGAAAGTGAAGTTGCTCAGTCATGTCCAACTCTTCACGACCCCATGGACTGCAGCCTACCAGACTCCTCCATCCATGGAATTTTCCAGGCAAGAATACTGGAGTGAGTTGCCATTGCCTTCTCCCTAAACTGTATTAATAGATTATAAAATGAGATCATCAAACCTGAATACATTTCATAAAGTGAATTAGTTTTCTCAAAGTTCTGTGTGGTAGATTACTTGCCAAAAATACCTATCTTTTTGTTTTCACACTTGTATTGGTTATCTATAACTGTGTAACAAATTACCCCAAAACTTAGCAACCTAAACAATACACATCATGTTACATATTTTCTCCAACTTGGAAACCTGTGAGCCAAGATAGGAGGAGAGAAGAAGCTATTGTTTCTCCTCTTTACTCTCTCACTTTTCCTTCTTTGGGCACTAAGTGGTTGTGTTTTCTTCTTCATCCTACTCTAAATTTTCCCTAAAGGGACCTATTGTCATTTAGAGGAAAGGAAAATACTCTGACCTTTCAAAAATTTACACTGAATTTTAGGTTCTAAAATATCACTGTGGATCACACTTACAGTGGGACTGTCTGGAATTCAAATGATACACAGTGTTTGACATGAGTTGCCTCACATAGTGTCCAGGGGGCTCTGCAAACAAATTTTGTTATTTTCCCTATTCTTGATTTTTAAAATTTTCTTAGACCTATTCAGCAAATGTTAAAATCTCTAATCACACCCTTAATCCATGGACTGAGACTATTATTTATGAAAGGGTCAAATGGAAATCCCAAGAATTCCTTCCTACCAGACTAGTAAACAATACATAATACATTATCTTTGTGGAGTTTCAAAGATCAGTGCCACCATCAAAGACTTAAGAATGTCAGTTCAGTTCAGTCGCCCAGTCATATCCGACCCTTTGCCACCCCATGAATCGTAGCATGCCAGGCCTCCCTGTCCATTACCAACTCCCAGAGTTCACTCAGACTCATGTCCATCGAGTCAGTGATGCCATCCAGCCATCTCATCCCCTGTCATCCCCTTCTCTTCCTGCCCCCAATCCCTCCCAGCATCAGAGTCTTTTCCAATGAGTCAACTCTTTGCGTGAGGTGGCCAAAGTACTGGAGTTTCAGCTTTAGCATCATTCCCTCCAAAGAAATCCCAGGGTTGATCACCTTCAGAATGGACTGGTTGGATCTCCTTGCAGTCCAAAGGACTCTCAAGAGTCTTCTCCAATACCACAGTTCAAAAGCATCAATTCTTCGGTGTTCAGCCTTCTTCATAGTCCATATCTCACATCCATACATGACTAATGGAAAAACCATAGCCTTAACTAGACGGACCTTAGTTGTCTAGGTTGGTCATAACTTTTCTTCCAAGGAGTAAGCGTCTTTTAATTTCATGGCTACAATAACCATCTGCAGTGATTTTGGAGCCCCCAGAAATAAGTCTGACACTTTTTCCACTGTTTCCCCATCTATTTCCCATGAAGTGATGGGACTGAATGCCATGATCTTCGTTTACAGCCCAAATCCAACTTATCTTGCATCAGGCCTGGGCACAGGTTGATGAATCATGGATGATAACGAGTATGGATTGTGGTAAATTTAATCATTGGGGAATCCAGTTGTGGGTGCCAGTTATGATAGCACCAAGTATCTGGTCATCTTTTTCAAGTATTAAGACACCAGAAGAAATTTGCTTTCACTTATAGAGGCAAAAGTAAAACTTCACTCTTATTTTTGTAAAAATAAAAATACAAAATAATAATATGTCATCATTTTTGCCCCTTGCCATAATGTAATCTCTCTGATATCCAATAAACTATTATTATGGTTCACTTCATTGAGGATATAGTGTGAAACTGTTGATAAGGAATTAACAAATTCAAGGATCCCTTAAGATATGTGCATGCAAAAGCTAGAAAATAAACCCATGAAACTGCTAAAGCCTTCAATACCAATGAACTGTTTAGAGGTTCAGTGATCTGTGGCATGTCAGAATATCCACTCTAAAGTGAAAAAAACATATAGTTATGTGTTTTGAATTTATTCTAATCAAGAAAGGAGTCAAATGCATGGTAAACATACTGAATGCGGGGACAGTATGTGTAACATGTGGAGTATTTCTCTGACCTAATTACTAAAGACTTGATAAGACTCATTTTTTTTCACTGATGCTTAAAACAAAAGAATGCTGTGCAACATGTCCAGACTTATTCCAGTTAGCCTTATGACCAAATATTGATAGATCCAGTGATACCTGGAGTGCCTATTTGTAAAACAGGATAGAGTGATTCTCAAGCCCTATTGAAAGAACTATAGTGCAGTCCTTTAGGGTTTTGAGGTCAAGCAGTGCTTATTTTCTGGGTAGTTATTTTTCTGTGAGAGAAAGATTCCTCTTCCTGTCCGTTTCCTAGTTGTCAGGAGTCTGGCTTCTGTCTAGAAATAGATCATTCGTGGCTACCGCTGACTGGTGTACAGTGTAGGTTACTGAGGAAGCAATGCTTTTACTAGGGAAACAAATGTTCCATTGAATTGGAACCAAGGACTGAAACCGTATAACTTGGAGCTCCCCTGCCACAGTATCTATAGGTAAAGAAATAGATAACTGTATTAGATGAGATGACTGATTCCAACAGCAAAGGGACATTTTGGGATCCCTGAGACACAGTGGGAACAGGGAGAACCATGTATGAAACTCAGAAGTTTTCTAGGGCACATGGTCAACAGTATGACAGCAGGAAGAATAGTGCAACCCAAAAACGGCAGAAGTGCTTTGAAACCCAAACCATTTGGGAATGAAACTATGGCTACATTATCTGGTAAAGAACTCTGACCATTTCAGGTGCTGGATGAGAGCAAAGAAAACAGGGGATTTTCTAGTGGGAGAGGAAATTATGATAACAAGCTCTAACTCAATGAAATTTCACACAAAGTTTAAGTATGTGTATTATTTTATTTCATGATTGATCAATATCTATTGCTCTATCTATCTACATTTACCCTTCCACTTTATTTCTTTATGATTCCAAGTCAGCAGTAGTGGCTAATTCCAAATTTAGTCTCTAACTTATTGAATATACAAAAGTGGGCTTGTGATTAAACTGAAAGAGTTAATAGCACCTAAAGACGAATATGGTGACTATGCTTCTCTCATTTTTGGAGAAAGTATAAGGGATTCTTTGCTCTCAGTAACTTTGTTCTAATCAGAAACAGCCCACCCTCTTTCATAATAATTTACAATTCTAAATTCCAAAATTCCTTTGTCAATTGTCTTATAGGGAAACACAGGAGAAACTCTTTTTTCCTGTTGTACTCTGGTTATTTTCCTGCTTCTGGCTATTTCTCTAATGTGGTTTCCTCCAAAATGGCCCTAAATGGCCCTAATAAAATTTATGTTGAGTTTTCTGTTGTCACTGTTTCTTTGTTTTCTACAGGTGACAAGATTGTTAGAGTTTTAATTTCCATGGCAATAAATAATGCAATCATTAGTGGAGTACATGGTTATCCAAAATAACGTTGTCAAATCCCAATCCTCCTTAAAGCTGTGTAACTTTATGAAAAATCCTAGTCAGTCAGAGCTACCTATAGGTGATATAATATCTTTAACAATATAAGGGAAAGCTTTTTTTCCCCTTTTTCTCCTTAGTTCAGCTATAATTTGAACTTGAAGTTAAGCTGTTCTGAAGCTTGTGGAAAAAGCAGAACATCTCAGGAATATAGAGGTGTAGGTAAGAGACAGAAGGAAACTTAGCCTCAGATACATCATGCTTGGATTTGCAAAAGAGGGAAAAATATTGTCTTGCTTAAGCCAATGTTATTGTAGGTATCTCCACAAACATCCAGAGGAACAACCACTAAATACATCTACATAATTTAGTTTAGTTCTCATAAACTACTGCTACCAATACAAGTAAATCCTGTAATAATATGAATTACTCCACTTCTAAGCCAAATTAAAACATCTAGTCAGTTTACATCCTCTCTCTCCTTTTCCTCAAAATTTGGACTACTGTTACTGAAGGCAGTATGGACCATGTAGGATTTTTCCCTTTGCTACTTGCTACTACTTGCAATAACCTTGTCACAAGAAAGAACAAATAGTAGATTGACCACAATAAGCCATAGGCAGTAGGGGGTGTGTGTATGTATGTGTGTGTGTGTGTGTAAGAAAAGGAAAAAGATAAAGGGAAGGATAAGACCTACTTTGGATTATTAGTAAATAATGACCAAAATAATGACTTGCTTATTTTCAGTATTACTGGTAAAGATGAAAAGCCTAACACTAACTTCCAGTTGAATATCATAGAATGAATAAAAGGTTTTATACACATAAGATCATTTGAAACATCTAACTGTGTAGAAGTAGTTAGTGACTGTCAGTGATAAATTATTTTGCCAAGTAGCTGTCTATATATATTTCAGTGTTTTTCTCTCAGTGTCATGATAATTCTCTTCTACCTAAGAAAGTCTTTCAAATGTGTTCTTATGAATATCATGGTATAAGATGTACCTACCAATTTAAAAAAAAGTATTATTTTCAGTGGCTAGAATCAAAAAGATTAGCACTCTAGGTTAAGTATCCATGATTAATTATAGAAGAACAAATGTAATGGTCACATTATGAGGGTTTCTGGACATAAATTGCCGATTTATGAAAATGTTTTCAGGAAAAAAATCACTTAAAATTCTACCTGCATGCTTTTTAAACATTGGGTTTTAAAAACTGATTATATATTCAAGGGTTGAAGCATTTGTTTATATGTCATCATTATTAGTATTGCCTGAGAAATGCAATTTTTGTGTATCACAAGGTTAAAAAATAGCTGAAAAAGATGCTAACTTGTAAAGGATAAAATAAAAAGTACTCAGGAGAAATAAAGTAAACGATCTATTAGCACATAGACAACTATACTTTTCTGGGAAGTTTTTTGTTTTTTTTTTGTATTCACTTATAAGACATAATCAAATATGGTTTTCTCACTAGGCTCATCATTAATGGTGCTCATTCAGCTCTGACTAATGAGAACTATAAGCCTTTATTGATTAGGTCATTGTATTAGTATCATTGAAACATACTTATGATATAAAAAGTAATAAAAATGAGGATTTTTTTTCTCTTTTTATTTCTATAGAAGTAGAACTTCTACTTCAGAATGGAACTACACATTGATTTTAAATATCTTTTTCTTCTTTTACAACCTTCAGTGGCAAACAAACCACTCAATTTCAAGAAAATAAATTCTGCAAAATATGCAGGTTTGGGTTGTAGTATAATTCAGCAAGAGTAAATTATACAGAGTGAAGTAAGCCAGAAAGAAAAATACCAATACAGTATACTAACGCATATATATGGAATGTAGAAAGATGGTAGTGATAACCCTGTAGGCGAGACAGCAAAAGAGGCACAGATGTATAGAACAGTCTTTTGAACTCTGTGGGAGAGGGAGAAGGTGGGATGATTTGGGAGAATGGCATCGAGACATGTATAATTTCATATAAGAAACGAATCGCCAGTCTAGGTTTGATGCAGGGTGCAGGATGCTTGGGGCTGGTGCACTGGGATGACCGGGAGGGATAGTGTGTGTGTGGTGGGGTGGGAATGGGGGTGTGGGAGAGGGGTTCGGGATTGGGAACACGTGTACACCCGTGGCAGATTCATGTTGATGTGTGGCAAAACCAATACAATATTGTAAAGAATAATAATAATATTAATAAATTTTTTAAAAAGGAAAAAAAAAAGAGTAAATAGAGGTTGAAATATGCAGCTCTAGTTTTAGAAGGCCACCTTCAAAGAATGTGACCCAACAAGTAGCACACATACTGATTTTGTGTAACAGATTAGTTCATCCCCCTAAGTGTGATAAACAGGCTAGATCCCGTCAGTCTGTATCAGCAGGTTAGAATTCAATAATTAGACTCTTGTTATGAACTACTACTCACAGGTAGACGATTTGGAGGTGGCCATTCTATCAAAGAAGGCAGACGTAACCAAGAGAGCCAAGCAGGCTCACAGAGCAGCCTCCTGGTTTGCTTCCCCCTTCATTCAGAAGCACTCTCTCCAATGGCTCCGATAACTTTCTATTTAAAAAATCGGAGGAGACTCTCGAGTTTAAAAAGAAAAAGACATCACATGGCAGAATTTCAGGAGGTGAAAAATACACTTCCAAACTCAACTTGAAGCAGTAAAAAGCCCCACGCAGGTGGGGATTAATTTAACACACCCTTCTGAGAATTAAAATGAATGATCGGTTTTCTGACAGTTCTTATGTCTTCCTAAGCTACTGTTTGTTTGGTTTTTTCCCCTTATGATACAAAAGGCTTGTGCGATGATTCGAGGAATCCAATAGAGATTTTTCTCTCTTTTCTCTTGCCAATTAAAAAACATTTTAACTTGTAGGACCTCAAATCAAGAGCATCTCATTGTTTCATACCTAATTTCATTTCAAACACTTCCCCATACCTTTATTGAAGTGCCACCATGTGGCAGACAATCTAGTAATATGCCTTTGCTGTATCATTAAATACTCTGATGAATATTTCTCTAAAATATAGGCATTTATTGTTTAATTTCTTAAGAATGAATACATGACATAGAATCTTCAGCTAAGTGTAACAGGCTTGAAGGATATCAGGTAAGCACTACTATTTGGTCTCTGTCTTAGCATGAGTTATTAAAAACAGACTTTAATATGTAGATTTGATACAGAAAATGTACTAGGTTTTATGTCCTACCTTCTGAAGTGCATGCGTTTTCTCTTTAAGACATCTAATGTATTTTCAATTTTTTCCTCATCTGGTCCTGTTAGCATGTGGTAATTTAGACATGGAAAATATGATGTTCTGAAAAAAGCCTAGAAGACAAAAAAGGTAACATCACCCTGCGGCAGGGCTATGAAGGCATACTTTTGTACGTCTCATGAGAATCTAACTTGCTTAACCTCCTGTTAGCAATAGAAATCGATGGATCAGTCTGCTCAGAGGCCACAGATGGTATATGGGAAGCCCTGTTAATCTGCTCTAGCAACGATACTATAAATTACACAATAATTGTAAGGGGATTACTTCTTAGTTGAGTTGTGACTCTCCACTATCATCTGTCAGGATGATGCAAGTATTGCTAGAAGAAAAAAGAACAACAAAAGAACAACAGAAACCAAATCCCCCAAAGTACAACCAGAATAACCAGGCTAGGATTGTTAAAGGCATTGTGTGAAATGATCTAGAAAGTGATTGCAGACAGAGGATACAATATGTTCAAAGCATGGAGGTATAAGAATTAATATGTTGTAGCTGAGTGGATGGAGTCTGTGGTTGTGGATGTGAGACAAGTGCCCAAGTTCAAGGTGTATACAAGAGTCATAGCGTAAAAGGCTTCAAATGACACATAAAGGTCTTTATTAATTTTTGTATAGTGAACTCAGAATGACTGTGTTTATCCAAGAGGCTGACATTATTCGAACTTCATTTTAGAAAAATTGATCTGGTAGCAGTGGAAAATATGACAAGAAGGTGGCAGAATTTGATTAGAAAAAAAAAGTATAATAGCCTAAGTGAAAGATAACTATGCTTGTCCTAAAGTAATGCCATGTAGAATGTACTTGAAGATGTTTATTGAAAGGGTAAAAAATTTCAGTTATAAAAGAATAAATTCTTAGGCTCTAATGTACAGTATGGTTATTATAGTTAATAATAGTAGTGCACACATGAGAGTTGCAGAGAGTAGCTTTTCATCATTTTCACCACACACATGCTCACACCAAAAGAGCTAAGTATGTGCGGTGTTAGATATGTTAATTATTTTAATGTTGGAAATCATTCTATGACATATGAATACTAAATCATCACTCTGCATATTTTGAATATATACAGTTATTTTTGTCAGTTATTCCTCAATAAAGTTTAAAAATACCTTTGATGGAGAGTTTTAGAAATTCATGAGCTGTTAAAGAGACAGGAAAAGGCTGTGACTTGACTTAAACATTAAGGGGAGGAATTAGCCATGATCAGAAGAAAAGGCAGTGTTTATTTGGTGACAAAGGAAAAGAAGAATTGATGAAAATGGATATTAATTTTGTATTTTCAGAAGTTTAAAGTATATATGAATGTATGTATGCATGGGTGTATGTATGTTTCTGTCAACACAAGATGAGGACTTGTTACATTGAGAACTGAAAAGAAGCTAAAACATGAGATAATTTAAAAATATTTTTCTTGTCAGCGGGCTTTGAAATTACAAAGCTTATCATGCTTTTAAGAGTTTCATAACTGTTCTGTTTAGTAACTTGCAGATCTATAATTCTAAACAGCTATTATAATGTCATTAATAAAAATGAACTGTATAAGAATTTTATAGTATTAAAGTGAGAAAGTACCTTATTTAGTTGAGATATAGTTGACATACGGGCTTTCATGGTGGCTTAGACAGTAAAGCATCTGCCTTCACTGTGGGAGACCTGAGTTTGATTCCTACGTAAGGAAGATCCCCTGGAGAAGAAAATGCCTATCCACTCCAATACTTTTGCTAGAGAATTCCACGTTACATTTGTTTCAGGCATACAGTGCAATTATTTGGTATATGTATATATTGTGAAGTAATGACCATGGTAAATCTCATTAACATCCATCAATATATGAGAAAAGATATTTATAGGCCACAACATTTTATGTTACTGTGTTGCAGCCACATTAGTTAAATTTGTCTTTTATAATAAATCATTTAGAAGAATTAGTGACTAAGTGGTCACAGAAATGCTACATGTCCATTGAGCATTTGTAAAGTGGCTGTCTCAAACTGAGTTGTACTACTAAGCATGAAATATGTGCCAGATTCTGAATACATAGTAGGAAAGACAGTAAAACCACTCATAATTTTTTATATTGATTATTGAAATGGTATTCTATATATAATTGGGTTAAGTAAAGTATATTGTTAAAATTAATTTTGTTCTGTTTATATTTATTGATATGGTCAGTAGAAAAGTTCATACTGCATATGTGGCCCACACTATATTTTTATTAACCAGCACTGCTCTAGAATATAATAAAGATTATTTAAGGATTATTTAAATTAACAACTGTTCTCTAGGTTTTATGTGTTGAAGGTTTTTTAAAAAATATTAATAAGGCCTTAAGAAATACACTGGGCTCAAAAGTCTACATTGTTAAATTTTTCCCATTTGACCGGTATTTCTCCTTATTCTTTTCCTTATGATTAAACTCTTAATTCTAGTAGCTTCTATTTTCAATTTTATTTAGGTGACATACTTGTTAAAAATGTGTTTTCCGTTTTGTGTTGCTTTATTTTCATTTGGTAGATATAATAATATTTGTGGGATTTTGAATGGATCTCATCTACTGATGATAGCAATATAAAGGTAACCATGATAATTAAAATATGTAAAATAGTGTACAGCAGTCTGGAATTGTTTAAGAACTCATGGGTGGTTAGAAGCATTCACCAGAAGGTGATTAAATAGTTCACTATATTTATGAGTATAAAGATAAACCAAATTCAGACAGATGATGGATCCCTACAACAGGGTATGGGATTTGAAATATTAGAAGATTTTTAGTAAGAAGGAATTGTGAAAATGTGAGAGAATTTTGAAAAGTTTTAGGGAGCATTGTTGGATTTTAAGACAATAGAAAAATCATGTTGTTCTGATTCTATGGGCAGTTATCTTGAGACTCTGGAGCTATTCATATTTTTCATCTATACATTTCCTGAGAACCTAGGAAATATTAGTTTCCATAAATATAAAAATTTGTAACAATATTTTTGTTTGGTTTTGTTGATTATGCTCCTACTGTTGTTTTCAGTGGAGAAGGAAATGGCAACCCACTCCAGTGTTCTTGCCTGGAGAATCCCAGGGACAGGGGAGCCTGGTGAGCGGCCGTCTATGGGGGTCGCACAGAGTCGGACACGACTGAAACGACTTAGCAGCAGCTGTTTTCAAATGAAGTTTCCTTCAGAATGTATTTCATTTTGTTTTTTTCTAATATGCATGTCTAAATTTTATAGGTCTTATTTTATTATTGGTCTTTTAATAGTTTACTGCTGTTCATTAATGTTGCCAAATATTTGTATCTATTTTAAAGTTTCCAGGGACTTCCCTGGTGGTCCAGGTGTTAAGACTCCATGATTCGACTGCAGGGGGCACAGGTTCACTCCTTGGTCAGGAAACAGATCCTGCATCACGCAAGGTGCAGCCAAAAAAATACATAAATAAAATTTTGAAATTTTAAGATGCAGTCTATTAGCAATGCTGTTTTCATCCAACGATTTGTTCTTATTACTGTTCTGAAGTTAAATCATGTTATAAATAAAGTCATGAATCTTTCTAAACACTAGAGCATTTTGATTTTTTTTTTTGGATAAAAGGCACTATAGAAATATAAATGCATTATATGCATTAAAAATAGTAACATAGTAGCATAAAATAAGAAAAGCCTTTTCTGTAGGAAATATACGCTGGCAAACACAGATGCACACTTGTGAAGCATTGTGACTCTACTAGCAGTCAACATTGTGTGTGTTTTAAGATAAAGAAAATGTGGATACTCTATTGTTTATAGTCATTATTTTAAAACGGACAAATATCAATTTTATTTAACTTTTAAGAAACAGCTTTTAGTTTCAGTTATCTTTTCTATTTTTTTACTGGTCTCTATATCATCTATTTATGCTCTGATCTTGGTTATTTGCTCCCTTTTACTAATTTTGGCTTAGATTGTCTTGCATTTTTGGTTTCTTAATGTGTAAAGTTGAATTAAATGTTTCATTTTTTCTTATGTAGTTGCTTGTTTCTATAAATCTCCCTCTTAGAATGGTTTTTGAAGTAACCCATGGATTTGGGGATGTCATGTTTTCATTTTATTTTGTTTCAAGATATTCTTTTATTTCCCTCTTGATTTCCTTCTGATCCATTGTTTAGGAGTGTGTTGTTTAATTTCCAAGTATTTATGAATTTTCCAGCCTTTTTCCTGTTACTGATTTCTATTTTCACACCACTGTGTTCAGAAAAGATATTTGGTATGAAATCGTCTTCTTAAATTTACTAAGACTTGTTTTGCAACCTATCATATCTCTCCTGAAGAATATTCAGTATGTACTTGAAAAGAATGTATATTTTTCTACTGTAGGATGGATATTCTCTCTTTCTTTCCTTTCTGTCAGTGATAGTTTGCACTGGAAAGCATAAAATAAAACATATTTTGAAGTCAGAATGAGCCTTTAATAAAGTTTCAGAAATACAAAATGTATTCTGTGTATAATTAGGCATACAGTTTTTCCACCCCCTTTTTAACTGAAACTTTCCAGAGAACATAAAAGCATAAAACTCTTTGCTATTCAGAGATATTGAATGCAAATTATTTTTCAATGTCTTTTAGCCTAATCACCTGCTTCTTTTTTCACATAGTGCTGATGAAGCTTGAGATATTTTAAATATATTTCCTGGCTTGCTTTAAATCAGTATATACTGATAGGAGGCCTTGTCCATTAGAAGACTGTAGCAGTGTATGATGTTACTAAGCCTCTTACATTGTCTCAGCCCCCAGAGAAGGAACTTTCTTGGAAGTTCCAGCACTCTCAGTGAGACCCTCTTTAAGACCAGAGTACTGAAGATTCTGAATTTGGATTAGCTCCCTTTATTCCTTATCTTATAACACTTTTATTATTATTATTATTGAGATATAATTGGCATATGCTACTGATGTACATCAGAATTATTTGGTATTTGTATATGATGTAAAATGATCACTACAGTGTCTAGTCAACAGTTTTTAAATATCTTATATTTCTTTCTTTGAAATAACCATTAATTTTGTTTTTCTTACTGGACTCTGATTAAAAACTAGTTTCTGAATAAATGCTTCTTTACTGTGTTAAAAAATGGCTTTAAAAGACTTACATCCAAAGAAATAGATATAGTACAAGTAAGTGACCCTGTTAATTTTGTGAACACCAATTAGATAAATTCTAGGAGTAAATAGGTGGTGAGTTCTGTTAATAGGCAATAGTGGAGAAGCCCTTTTGTGAAAGGGAGCTTGATGATAAAGTTTAGAGCAGCACATAAGGTCCAAGAAGAGAGGAGGATAGATGTTATAGTTCTCTTATTTTTCTTCTCAAGGATAAAGAAACAATTCATAAAAGCAGAAATTATGTGATATGATGACAAATCTATTGTAATGAAAGCATGGGTATTTGGTTAGTTTGGCACAAAAAATATAAAGATTTATTTCTAAAGTTCATTAAATGTAACACAATTGATTCAGGTCTTTGCTAGCCCCAGGTAAACTGATAACAATGTCAATGTGTCTCTTCAATGTGTACCTTTTCAAGGGAGTCAGTTTCCCCACGCTTTTCATTTATAACTGTAATATTCTAAGCACCAAAATATTGTTCAACTTGTTAAACCCAGCAATCTACTGGAGAATAATTTTGAACACTATTATAGAAAGTTTCTTTCGAAAAACATTATTTCTAAACAAATCATTTTAATATGTTATTCGTGGATTTTCAAAGGGTAACATAATAACCACACTTTGTTATCATGTAGTTCTCATTAGCAGGATTGAAATTATATGATTATTATTTGCTTAGTATTTCTCAAGTGCTAATAGCATCTTAGGCTTTTGGACACAAACCACTACTTCTTTTTAACAGATGCAACCATGGGAATGGAAGCACAAAAATAAAACTCTACAAACCAGGTTAAAGGGATAAAGAAACCCTAGGAATCCATTTTTCTTTTTTTTTTCTAGCCTTCTTTCCTAAGTAATATATTCAGTGAGTAAAACGAGTTTGAAAAGAGTATACAATTGCCAATTCTTTGAAAGATAGACATTTTACATTGACAGAGTCTTTAAGCAAATACAAAAATGTGGATCACAACCTAAGAACTCTTATTTTCTCTCATAGATTATTTTTCTGAACCTGTGATATTTATCTGTTGTGTAAGCCACTCCTAATTGCTGGATTAATACGGAAAAGATGTTATTCTTTTCTGATAAATGCCTACATTTCTAGATGGAGGATTAATGCTGTGATATAACATTAACACTATATAACATATATTTCTGTGAAAAACTCTTTATCTTCTTCTCCTTCATATATGTCTATTTCAATATATGTGATTCACATATATGTAGTTAACCACATAGGTGTAAAATGTATTATTAAATAACTCATTTTAATTAAATTTATGGATAATTCTGCTGCTGCTGCTAAGGCGCTTCAGTCGTGTCCTACCCTGTGTGACCCCACAGACGGCAGCCCATTGGGCTCTGCCCTAGGAAGGTGATTTTTGAGAAATGAGTCTGCACTGCTTTCAAATACTGTTTATATGTCCTAAGAAAATTAAGGAATGAGACCTCCTTGAGGAATAAAATCTCAGAAGACAGAGATGAGGGACAATACTAAAAACTCATTAAGCTGAAAATTGTATGAACTGGCAGAAAACTAGACGTGTCTTTTCTTTCCCAAACTCCTCATTTGTCCTTCCATTCTATCATTCTTAAAGTACTTTCCTGTACCCTGCAGTCAGCCTTACAAGCCATTCACATTCTTCTAAATATCTATGGATTAATAGCCATGAATTAAAGCTGTGGTCACTTTCATTTGAAGACATTTTTAGAGAATACATTTTGAATGAAGGTATGAGCTATAGGTTCTTCCCATGGAACAGTCCATCATAGTGACATTAAAGTAAAAATGATAAAGAAAAGATTCTGATTTTTTTTTCAAGGCAGTGGTCACCAATTTATGATTCTGTGAAAATATCGTCTATATTTACAAGCTGTGTACCTTGCCTTCCACAAGGTAGAAGTTTAGGACAAAGGCCTTCTATGTATGGCTGGTGATGTTCATTATCAATTTTTTAAACAAGTTATAAAATTTAAAAAGGGATATTAAAGAAAATGGTGGCAGTATCAACACTGCATCATTGAACATACAAGTAGAAAATAAAAATATGGTAAATGCTTAAATAGTACAGAAGAAAAATATTTAAGTTCATTAAAACTAAAATATATTTATATCAAACAAATAATTAAAATGACTCACTTTCATGCAAATTAATTGTGAAAAAATAAGTATATACTATTTTCATCATTATTTTTATTTCCTTGATTCATTTTTAACTATTGTTTATGCTAAATATCACAAGGTTTTGAGATAGTATCCCTGACTGTGATTCATTTTCAGTGACCAATTAAGGCTGAGTTTTCAGGCATCAGGTCGTTTTTAGTCTTGTTTATTAATACCTTCAGATTCCATAGTATCATTTCATATTTCACTAAAAAATTTTCCCACAAAGATTTTGAACCTGGCTAAAAATAAAGAAGAGAAGGATTGGAGAAGAGATGTAGAGAGAGCATATTAAGAAGAATGAAAAATAAGGAGACAATTAGAATCCATAATACCTCTGAGATCTGAGACTTTTGAGCCCTATAAATCCATGCACTTTGATATTATGCCTACATATCTCTAATTATAGTTTTGCCTTCGGTTGGAGATTATCAGAAATCTCAGGTATTAGTTTTCTATAAAATAACATATTGCATTTTTGGCCAAGAAAGAAGACATAGGAAATTTTCAGTGAACAATAGCATAATGGTAATTTCTTAAGAAACATTTGCAAATCCTAAATGCAATGAAGCAATTTGTATGCAATTATTAACTATGCTCGCATCTTCTAATCTTTCCTGTTATAATTAGTAATTACATTTATTTCAATAAATCTACCTAGGAGGTGCATTTTTAATATTCTGTAAAAGAGTTAAGTAAATTATTTCCATCTTGTGGATTTCTTTCTATATTCACTTAATCTCCTCCTCATCATGAGTTTCATATACATTAGTAATAACATATATAATAAATAATACATTAATCAATTTTCTAGCAAATTCTTCTATCTCTAATTTAAAAAAAAAAATCCCCAAAGCTAACTTATCGAGGGACATCATTTATATTTTAAATTTAGCATACATTTGCATACATATATAACATACTTATGTTAAGCTTGCCTGGATCTCTGTCTTTTTAAAACAATCACAAATAGGATATTCTTTCAACTTCAATGTTATTATACTGTCTCAAATGGGGACTTATGCATGTGATTACTTACAGTGTTTTAGTAACTGAATACAGACATATACAGGTGATGATTAGTAAATTAAAAAAAAACGACTATGTTTTATTCAGGGAACATTGTTGTTCAATTGCTCAGTTGTGTTTGACTATTTGCAACCATGTGGACTTCAGCAAGCCAGGCTTCCCTCTCCTTCACTATCTCCCAGGGTTTGCTCAAACTCATGTGCATTGAATTAGTGATGCCATCTAAACATCTCATCTTCTGTCATCCCCTTCTCCAACTGCCTTCAATCTTTCCCAGCATCAGGGTCTTTTCCAATGAGTCAGTTCTTCATATCAGGGGGCCAAAATATTGAAGCTTCAGCTTCAGCATCAGTCCTTCCAATTAATATTCAGGGTTGATTTCCTTTAGAATTGACTGGTTTGATCTCCTTGTTGCCCAAGGGAGTCTCAAGAATCTTCTCCAGCACCACAGTTCAAAAACATCAGTTCTTCAACATGCAGCCTTCTTTACGATCCAAATCTAACATCCATAAACAACTACTGATAAAACCATAGTTTTGACTATATAGACATTTGTTGGCAAAGTGATGCCCCTGCTTTTTAATACGTAAGCGTCTTTTAGTTTCATGGCTGCAGTCACTGTCTGCAGTGATTTTTTGGAGCCCAAGGAAATAAAGTCTGTCACTTTTTCTACTGTTTCCCCATCTATTTGTCATGAAGTGATGGGATCAGATGCCATGGTCTTTATTTTTTGAATGTTGAGTTTTAAGCCAGCTTTTTTCACCCTCCTCTTTACCTTCATCAAAAGGCTCTTTAGTTCCTCTTTGCTTTCTGCCATTAGGGTGATGTCATCTATATATCTGAGGTCACTGATATTTATCCCCACAATCTTACAGCTTGTGCTTCATCCAGCCCTGCATTTCACATGATGTGATCTGCGTATAAGTTAAATAAGCAGGGTGACAATATACAGCCTTGATGTACTCCTTTTCCAATTTGGAACCAGTCTGTTGTTCCATGTCTGGTTCTAACTGTTGCTTCATGATCTATATACAGATTTCTCAGGAGGCAAGTAAGGTGGTCTAGTGTTCCCATCTCTTGAAGAATCTTCCAGTTTGTTGTGATCCACACTGTCAAAGGCTTTAGCATAGTCAATGAAGCAGAAGTAGCTGTTTTTTCTGGAATTCTCTGGCTTTTTCTATGATCCAGCAGAATTTGCAATTTAATCTCTGGTTCTTCTGCCTTTTCTAAACCAAGTTTGTACATCTGCAAGTTCTCAGATCACATCAGGGGAAGTAGTGAACGTCTTACTAAGGGGATTAAAATTGCATTCAATTTTCCAAAGATGAAAATTGATGCTAATGGAAAAGAGAGTTCGGGATGGTGTGGAAGATGTAGCTCAAGAATAAGGTAAAAACAAATGTGAGATTTGGAAGTCTGTAGTAGCTTGCTATTTTCCAGAATTGCCTGCATTCTTATTGGTCTTTACAATGAAACCCATCAGTGAGGATTAGGGAAGGAGTAACTACTGAGAAACATGAGGAGATAATCAGAGAATCTGATAAAGTTAAAGGAATTTCTATTCAAGTTGAAAGAATGTTCACTTTATTTAACAGGAAAAGAAAAGTGAGCATTGAGTATTATGCAATTATATGACCCTAATTTTTTACCCATGATATTTAGATTTTTAGTGATATATTTATCATTCAAAGTGATTTATTTTCATTTGTAGATTTTTTTATTTGTTCTTTTTTTTTTTTGGTTTTGATCTTTAAATTAGAACTTGAGTATAAGTTTCATTGTCCAAACTAAGAGAGGACACAAATTAGCCAAATAAAATGAAGACGCCAACTAAATAAAATCTTTTTAAAAGCATAAAAGAAATTATCAATTTAAAGTCAAAATTTTGCATTTAAAAGAACCAGGCTTTCTGAAAGGGGAAAGATTTTTGAAATCTAAAACATTGCCAGATGTACTGTGCTTTAGTGCTCATATGGCATACAACTTGTTAGAGAAAATGAAGAATAAGAGATGCTTTTATTTTTCTTCTGGCTACTTGGAGGGCAAATAATTCAGAAATATGTGACAGGATAGTTTTATAAATGGGAGAGATTAATGATAGAATAAGTCCTTGGTTGATGCTAAGAGTCAGGATGTTAAAATAAGGTAGAATGTAGAAATTCAAAACAAGTTCATAGTAATCTCAGAGCACTAGAATGCTTGCAATTCATTTCTCACAGTGTAGTTTTGGTATAGTTTAAGCCTCCTGTAGAAGAACTTGTACATCCATTATGACATCTGGGAAATGATGTAGCAATAGCTCAGTAAAGTTAAGTAGAAAAATTTGAGAAGATTCCAGAGAGTCTTACAAACCCTTATTTGACAGAATTCAGGGAAAGCAACCAATGGTTCCTGAATGCTTTAAAATCTTAAAAATGCATGCATTTAAAAAAAAAAAAAAAANTAGAAAGTTTCTTTCGAAAAACATTATTTCTAAACAAATCATTTTAATATGTTATTCGTGGATTTTCAAAGGGTAACATAATAACCACACTTTGTTATCATGTAGTTCTCATTAGCAGGATTGAAATTATATGATTATTATTTGCTTAGTATTTCTCAAGTGCTAATAGCATCTTAGGCTTTTGGACACAAACCACTACTTCTTTTTAACAGATGCAACCATGGGAATGGAAGCACAAAAATAAAACTCTACAAACCAGGTTAAAGGGATAAAGAAACCCTAGGAATCCATTTTTCTTTTTTTTTTCTAGCCTTCTTTCCTAAGTAATATATTCAGTGAGTAAAACGAGTTTGAAAAGAGTATACAATTGCCAATTCTTTGAAAGATAGACATTTTACATTGACAGAGTCTTTAAGCAAATACAAAAATGTGGATCACAACCTAAGAACTCTTATTTTCTCTCATAGATTATTTTTCTGAACCTGTGATATTTATCTGTTGTGTAAGCCACTCCTAATTGCTGGATTAATACGGAAAAGATGTTATTCTTTTCTGATAAATGCCTACATTTCTAGATGGAGGATTAATGCTGTGATATAACATTAACACTATATAACATATATTTCTGTGAAAAACTCTTTATCTTCTTCTCCTTCATATATGTCTATTTCAATATATGTGATTCACATATATGTAGTTAACCACATAGGTGTAAAATGTATTATTAAATAACTCATTTTAATTAAATTTATGGATAATTCTGCTGCTGCTGCTAAGGCGCTTCAGTCGTGTCCTACCCTGTGTGACCCCACAGACGGCAGCCCATTGGGCTCTGCCCTAGGAAGGTGATTTTTGAGAAATGAGTCTGCACTGCTTTCAAATACTGTTTATATGTCCTAAGAAAATTAAGGAATGAGACCTCCTTGAGGAATAAAATCTCAGAAGACAGAGATGAGGGACAATACTAAAAACTCATTAAGCTGAAAATTGTATGAACTGGCAGAAAACTAGACGTGTCTTTTCTTTCCCAAACTCCTCATTTGTCCTTCCATTCTATCATTCTTAAAGTACTTTCCTGTACCCTGCAGTCAGCCTTACAAGCCATTCACATTCTTCTAAATATCTATGGATTAATAGCCATGAATTAAAGCTGTGGTCACTTTCATTTGAAGACATTTTTAGAGAATACATTTTGAATGAAGGTATGAGCTATAGGTTCTTCCCATGGAACAGTCCATCATAGTGACATTAAAGTAAAAATGATAAAGAAAAGATTCTGATTTTTTTTTCAAGGCAGTGGTCACCAATTTATGATTCTGTGAAAATATCGTCTATATTTACAAGCTGTGTACCTTGCCTTCCACAAGGTAGAAGTTTAGGACAAAGGCCTTCTATGTATGGCTGGTGATGTTCATTATCAATTTTTTAAACAAGTTATAAAATTTAAAAAGGGATATTAAAGAAAATGGTGGCAGTATCAACACTGCATCATTGAACATACAAGTAGAAAATAAAAATATGGTAAATGCTTAAATAGTACAGAAGAAAAATATTTAAGTTCATTAAAACTAAAATATATTTATATCAAACAAATAATTAAAATGACTCACTTTCATGCAAATTAATTGTGAAAAAATAAGTATATACTATTTTCATCATTATTTTTATTTCCTTGATTCATTTTTAACTATTGTTTATGCTAAATATCACAAGGTTTTGAGATAGTATCCCTGACTGTGATTCATTTTCAGTGACCAATTAAGGCTGAGTTTTCAGGCATCAGGTCGTTTTTAGTCTTGTTTATTAATACCTTCAGATTCCATAGTATCATTTCATATTTCACTAAAAAATTTTCCCACAAAGATTTTGAACCTGGCTAAAAATAAAGAAGAGAAGGATTGGAGAAGAGATGTAGAGAGAGCATATTAAGAAGAATGAAAAATAAGGAGACAATTAGAATCCATAATACCTCTGAGATCTGAGACTTTTGAGCCCTATAAATCCATGCACTTTGATATTATGCCTACATATCTCTAATTATAGTTTTGCCTTCGGTTGGAGATTATCAGAAATCTCAGGTATTAGTTTTCTATAAAATAACATATTGCATTTTTGGCCAAGAAAGAAGACATAGGAAATTTTCAGTGAACAATAGCATAATGGTAATTTCTTAAGAAACATTTGCAAATCCTAAATGCAATGAAGCAATTTGTATGCAATTATTAACTATGCTCGCATCTTCTAATCTTTCCTGTTATAATTAGTAATTACATTTATTTCAATAAATCTACCTAGGAGGTGCATTTTTAATATTCTGTAAAAGAGTTAAGTAAATTATTTCCATCTTGTGGATTTCTTTCTATATTCACTTAATCTCCTCCTCATCATGAGTTTCATATACATTAGTAATAACATATATAATAAATAATACATTAATCAATTTTCTAGCAAATTCTTCTATCTCTAATTTAAAAAAAAAAATCCCCAAAGCTAACTTATCGAGGGACATCATTTATATTTTAAATTTAGCATACATTTGCATACATATATAACATACTTATGTTAAGCTTGCCTGGATCTCTGTCTTTTTAAAACAATCACAAATAGGATATTCTTTCAACTTCAATGTTATTATACTGTCTCAAATGGGGACTTATGCATGTGATTACTTACAGTGTTTTAGTAACTGAATACAGACATATACAGGTGATGATTAGTAAATTAAAAAAAAACGACTATGTTTTATTCAGGGAACATTGTTGTTCAATTGCTCAGTTGTGTTTGACTATTTGCAACCATGTGGACTTCAGCAAGCCAGGCTTCCCTCTCCTTCACTATCTCCCAGGGTTTGCTCAAACTCATGTGCATTGAATTAGTGATGCCATCTAAACATCTCATCTTCTGTCATCCCCTTCTCCAACTGCCTTCAATCTTTCCCAGCATCAGGGTCTTTTCCAATGAGTCAGTTCTTCATATCAGGGGGCCAAAATATTGAAGCTTCAGCTTCAGCATCAGTCCTTCCAATTAATATTCAGGGTTGATTTCCTTTAGAATTGACTGGTTTGATCTCCTTGTTGCCCAAGGGAGTCTCAAGAATCTTCTCCAGCACCACAGTTCAAAAACATCAGTTCTTCAACATGCAGCCTTCTTTACGATCCAAATCTAACATCCATAAACAACTACTGATAAAACCATAGTTTTGACTATATAGACATTTGTTGGCAAAGTGATGCCCCTGCTTTTTAATACGTAAGCGTCTTTTAGTTTCATGGCTGCAGTCACTGTCTGCAGTGATTTTTTGGAGCCCAAGGAAATAAAGTCTGTCACTTTTTCTACTGTTTCCCCATCTATTTGTCATGAAGTGATGGGATCAGATGCCATGGTCTTTATTTTTTGAATGTTGAGTTTTAAGCCAGCTTTTTTCACCCTCCTCTTTACCTTCATCAAAAGGCTCTTTAGTTCCTCTTTGCTTTCTGCCATTAGGGTGATGTCATCTATATATCTGAGGTCACTGATATTTATCCCCACAATCTTACAGCTTGTGCTTCATCCAGCCCTGCATTTCACATGATGTGATCTGCGTATAAGTTAAATAAGCAGGGTGACAATATACAGCCTTGATGTACTCCTTTTCCAATTTGGAACCAGTCTGTTGTTCCATGTCTGGTTCTAACTGTTGCTTCATGATCTATATACAGATTTCTCAGGAGGCAAGTAAGGTGGTCTAGTGTTCCCATCTCTTGAAGAATCTTCCAGTTTGTTGTGATCCACACTGTCAAAGGCTTTAGCATAGTCAATGAAGCAGAAGTAGCTGTTTTTTCTGGAATTCTCTGGCTTTTTCTATGATCCAGCAGAATTTGCAATTTAATCTCTGGTTCTTCTGCCTTTTCTAAACCAAGTTTGTACATCTGCAAGTTCTCAGATCACATCAGGGGAAGTAGTGAACGTCTTACTAAGGGGATTAAAATTGCATTCAATTTTCCAAAGATGAAAATTGATGCTAATGGAAAAGAGAGTTCGGGATGGTGTGGAAGATGTAGCTCAAGAATAAGGTAAAAACAAATGTGAGATTTGGAAGTCTGTAGTAGCTTGCTATTTTCCAGAATTGCCTGCATTCTTATTGGTCTTTACAATGAAACCCATCAGTGAGGATTAGGGAAGGAGTAACTACTGAGAAACATGAGGAGATAATCAGAGAATCTGATAAAGTTAAAGGAATTTCTATTCAAGTTGAAAGAATGTTCACTTTATTTAACAGGAAAAGAAAAGTGAGCATTGAGTATTATGCAATTATATGACCCTAATTTTTTACCCATGATATTTAGATTTTTAGTGATATATTTATCATTCAAAGTGATTTATTTTCATTTGTAGATTTTTTTATTTGTTCTTTTTTTTTTTTTTTTGGTTTTGATCTTTAAATTAGAACTTGAGTATAAGTTTCATTGTCCAAACTAAGAGAGGACACAAATTAGCCAAATAAAATGAAGACGCCAACTAAATAAAATCTTTTTAAAAGCATAAAAGAAATTATCAATTTAAAGTCAAAATTTTGCATTTAAAAGAACCAGGCTTTCTGAAAGGGGAAAGATTTTTGAAATCTAAAACATTGCCAGATGTACTGTGCTTTAGTGCTCATATGGCATACAACTTGTTAGAGAAAATGAAGAATAAGAGATGCTTTTATTTTTCTTCTGGCTACTTGGAGGGCAAATAATTCAGAAATATGTGACAGGAAAGTTTTATAAATGGGAGAGATTAATGATAGAATAAGTCCTTGGTTGATGCTAAGAGTCAGGATGTTAAAATAAGGTAGAATGTAGAAATTCAAAACAAGTTCATAGTAATCTCAGAGCACTAGAATGCTTGCAATTCATTTCTCACAGTGTAGTTTTGGTATAGTTTAAGCCTCCTGTAGAAGAACTTGTACATCCATTATGACATCTGGGAAATGATGTAGCAATAGCTCAGTAAAGTTAAGTAGAAAAATTTGAGAAGATTCCAGAGAGTCTTACAAACCCTTATTTGACAGAATTCAGGGAAAGCAACCAATGGTTCCTGAATGCTTTAAAATCTTAAAAATGCATGCATTTAAAAAAAAAAAAAAAAAGACTTTTTAGCAAGACCAAGCTCCTTCTGCTCAAAGCATGAAAGGCCAATAAATTTGGAGAGATTTGGGGGCAATGAATAATGACTTATTTGGAAAACTGAGCCAGAGAAGATGGTGGACTAATGTACTGGAGGAACAACCTTGTAAGGGTCTGGAGGCTAGTTTATTTTACAGAACAAAGGAGGAGGTGAAGAAGTAAAAAGGCCATAAGTTGTTGCAAATATCGCCTGGTTTCCACTAGGCAGAAGGGGATGCATTGATTTCTTCTTCCTTACAGCCATTCACAGGTGGGCTGGGTCAGAATGTTTCCTTTACGCTGAACAAAGGTATTTTAGTTTTACATAGGGGACAGGGTTCTCTGAGATGGGCCATTGTGTTTGCTATAAGCAACAGGCAATATTACTTTAGTGATTAACTTGTAGCAAAAGCAATAGAATACAAAGATTAAAGTAAAAGAAACAGATTTTATATGGACTCAGATTTGTTATTCCCTGTTGTAAGATGTCTATGGAACTGCTTTTATCATTATTTCCAGTATATACACATTATACATACATTTCTCTAATTCGGTTTAAATTAACAGCAACAACAACAAAAACTCCTGAGAAACACTTTCATTTTGATGGTTAATGTATTGATTTCCTATACTTCTTTATTGTATATCACTTATTTTTTTATTTATTCCAGGATTTCTCGGGGTGTGGAGGATGCCTGTATCAGATTTAGAACTGAAACCCTAAACCAGCATACTGGAACAAGTTAAATATAAGACTTCTGTAATATGCTGGTACCCCAGAGGGTGGCCCAGATGGGTAGGATCTGACTGATTTTTAAGAGGAATGTATTCACTTTGCCTGTGGAGACAATAAGTCCTAAAGTTAATTTCATAAGATTTCCAAATATTAAATCAACTGTACTCATAATAAAACAAATATCACAAAGCTCTACACTATGGATGTCAACAGAAGCAACATATATCAGGTTAAATATCAACATTTGAGTTATGAGACAGAGTATAAAATTTAAATACATATACATATATATATATTGTTCAAAGATTTAAGTATGTTATAATTAATTATAATTAATAATAATAATAATAATAAATAATTATAATTAATTATAACATACTTAAATCTTTGAACAAAAAAAATAAATAATTGGAGCTTGTCTAAAAGGAAAAGCTGATGTGAAAAAAAATCTAAAATAATATTTCAGAAATGATAACATAGGCTAATAGGAATTAAAAACTCAATGGATTAAGCAGAATTTTTGAAAGTACTAGAGAGAGAATAAGTGAACTAAAACTTAGATCAGAAAAACTTACTGGAATATAAACAGCAAGTAGAAAATGTGAAAGGTTAAGAGACAAAATAGATAAGAGCAGAAATCCCGGTATATGTTAAGCAGAGACAGGAAGGAAAAAATAGAAAAAATATAAGAGAAATAATATTCAACTAATGTTAACTGCATTTTTTTTCAAAAAGTTGATAAATGTGTGATAAATAAATTATATGTATATATATGTATATGTATATATATATGTATATATATATCCAGAGACATAGGGGAAAAAACTGTGTAAAAGAAGGCCAAAAATAAAAGGAAACCAAAACTTGACTAATTGTAGAAGAAAACCAAAGAAAGAAAATGTTGACATCAGCAAGAGAGAAAACTACTGCATTTATCGAAGATTTTTTTAAACAAGTCAGATGAAAGTAGAATAGTATATTTAAAATACTTACAGAAAATAAGCCAAATCATTTAACCAACAAAAATTATCCCCTAAAAGTAAAGTGAAAGAGACTTATTTAAATAAACATTAAAATGTAAGTTGGGAGACATGGACAGAGGAGCCTGGTAGGCTGCAGTCCATGGGGTCGCGAAGAGTCGGACATGACTGAGCAACTTTACTTTCACTTTTCACTTTCATGCATTGGAGAAGGAACGAGCAACCCACTTCAGTGTTCTTGCCTGGAGAATGCCAGGAATGGGGGAGCCTGGTGGGCTGCCGTCCATGGGGTTGCATAGAGTTGGACAGGACTGAAGTGACTTAGCAGCAGCAGCAGCATAGTACACTGTGCCAATCTAGAGACCTGAAAGTCTTCAATGCATGTGATATATTCATAAAAATTTAACATGGACAAGTCCATAGATCAATTCTCAATGAATCAAAATCTGTATAATACAGATAAAATCTCAGGAACTTTGGGCTAGCCCAATCTCTGGGAAAGGAAAGAATGATTGGACATTGTGTTCAAGAATGTGTCCAGTGATTTTTCAACTATAACTAATGAAAGAATTCCTGACACTTAGGCTCAATGGAACTTCCTGGTTGTTGAGCACACTGATGTGCTGGAATTGTGACACACCTTGGATAGGGCATGCAAATAGTGTACCCCTCTTCCCTAAACCTATGTGTCTCTTCATTTGGCTATTCCTAACACATAGCCTTCATAATAAAACTGTAATCATAAATGTTTTTTTTCCCTGAGCCCTCTTGAGTCATTTTAGCAAATTCTTTTTGCCTGAGGAGACTGCAGAAATCTCCAAATTTATAGCCAATTGGTTGGAATTGTGGGTCACCACCAAAACTTGTGGATGGTGTCTGAACTGGGAGCAGACTGGTGAAAGACTGTGTTCTTAACTTGTAGGATCTGTACTTTTTGTAGTTATACTTTTAATTAAGTTTAACTATAGGGTACCCAGTTGGGGTCAGAAAACAAATGTCAGAATAGTTCTAGCAAAGTTTATGAAAAGGAATTTATACTATCAAGCAAAATTTTCAGATAATAAATGTTAACAATCCATATCACATCTTTCTTTATGGATAAGGAAATTACTTGGGTGCAATCTCAAAAATAACAGAATGACCTCTATTCATTTCCAAGGTGAACCATTCAACATCACAGTAAACCAAGTCTATGGCCCAACCAGTAATGCTGAAGAAGCTGATATTGAATGATTCTATGAAGACCTAAAGATCTTCTAGAACTAACACACAAAAAAGATATCCTTTCCTCATAGGGGACTGGAATGCAAAAGTAGAAAGTGAAGAGATACCTGGAGTAACAGGCAAATATGGCCTTGGAAGACAAAATGAAGCAGGGAAAAGGCTGAGTTTTGCCAACAGAATGCATTGGTCATAGCCAATACTCTCTTCTAACAAAACAAGGGAAGACTTTATATATGGATATCACGAAATGGTCAATATTGAAATCAGACTGACTATATTCTTTGCAGCCAAAGATGGAGAAGCTCTATACAGTCAGCAAAAAGAAGACCAGGAACTGACTGTGTCTCAGATCATGAACTCCTTATTGCCAAATTCAGACTTAAATTGAAGAAAGTAGGGAAAACCACTAGACCATTCAGATACGACCTAAATCAAATCCCTTACCATTAAACAGTGGAAGTGACAAATAGACAGAAGGGATTAGATCTGATAGAGTGCCTGAAGAACTATGGACAGAGGTTCGTGATGTTGTACAGGAGGCAGTGATCAAACACACAAGGGAAAAAAATGCAGAAAGGCAAAATGGTTGTCTCAGAAGGCCTTACAAATAGCTGAGAAAAGAAGAGAACCTAAAGGCAAAGGAGAAAAAGAAAGATATACCCATTTGAATGCAGAGTTCCAAAAAATAGCAAGGAGAGATAAGAAAGCCTTCCTCAGATGAAGAACTATGGACAGAGGTTCGTGATGTTGTACAGGAGGCAGTGATCAAACACACAAGGGAAAAAAATGCAGAAAGGCAAAATGGTTGTCTCAGAAGGCCTTACAAATAGCTGAGAAAAGAAGAGAACCTAAAGGCAAAGGAGAAAAAGAAAGATATACCCATTTGAATGCAGAGTTCCAAAAAATAGCAAGGAGAGATAAGAAAGCCTTCCTCAGTGCTCAATGCAAAGAAATAGAGAAAAACAATAAAATGGGAAAGACTAGAGATTTCTTCAAGAAAATTAGAGATACCAAGGGAACATTTCATGCAACAATGGGCACAAGAAAGGACAGAAATGGCATGGACCCAATGGAAGCAGAAGATATTAAGAGGTGTCAAGAATACACAGAAGAACTATATAAAAAAAGATCTTCATGGCCCAGAAAACCATGATGATGTGATCACTCACCTAGAGCCAGATATCCTGGAATGTGAAGTCAAGTGGGTCTTAGGATGCATCACTATGAACAAAGCTAGTGGAAGTGATGGAATTCCAGTTGAGCTATTTCAAATCCTGAAAGATGATGCTGTATAAGTGCTGCACTCAATATGCCAACAAATGTGGAAAACTCAGCAGTGGCCACAGGACTGGAAAAGGTCAGTTTTCATTCCAATCACAAAGAAAGGAATTGCCAAAGAATGTTCAAACTACTGCAAAATTGCAGTCACCTCACATGCTAGCTAAGTAATGCTCAAAATTCTCCAAGCGAGGTTTCAATAGTACATGAACCAGGAATTTCCAGATGTTCACGCTGGATTTAGAAAAGGCAGAGGAAACAGAGATCAAGTTGCCAACATCCTTTGCATCATTTACAAAGTAAGAAAATTCCAGAAAAACATCTACTTCTGCTTTATTGACTATGCCAAAGCCTTTGACTGTGTATATCTCAACAAACTGTGGAAAATTCTTAAAGAGATGGGAATACCAGACCACCTTACCTGTCTCCTGAGAAATCTGTATGCAGGTTAAGAAGCAACAGTTAGAACTGGACATGAAACAACAGACTGGTTCCAAACTGGGAAAGGAGTACATCAAGACTGTATATTGTCACCCTGCTTATTTAACCTGCATGCAGAATACATCATGCTAAATGTCAGACTGGATGAAGCCCAATTTGGAATTAAGATTGCCAGGAGAATTATCAAAAACCTCATATATTCAGATAACACCACCCTTATGGCAGAAAGTGAAGAAAACTAAAGAGCCTCTTGATTAAAGTGAAAGAGGAGAGTGAAAAACCTGGCTTAAAACTCAACATTCAAAAAACTAAGATCGTGGCATCCAGTCCTATCATTCTGTGGCAAATAGGAGGAGAAACAGTGGAAACAGTGTCAGATTTCATTTTTGGGGGCTCCTAACTCACTGCCGATGGTGACTGTAGCCATGAAGTTAAAATACCCTTGCTCCTTTGAAGAAAAGCTATGACTAACCTAGACAGTATATTAAAAAGCAGAGACATTACTTTGCTGAAAATTCCGTCTAGTCAAAGCTTTGGTTTATCCACTAGTCATGTATGGATGTGAGAGTTGGACTATAAAGAAAGCTGAGCACCGAAAAATTTATGTTTTTAACTGTGGTGTTGGAGAAAACTCCTGATAGTCCCTTGGACTTCAAGGAGATCCAACCAGTCCATCATAAAGGAAATCAGTCCTAAATATTCATTGGAAGAAATGATGCTGAAGCTGAAACTCCAATACTTGGTCCACCTGATGCAAAGAACTGACTCATTGGAAAAGACTCTTATGCTGGATACAACTGAAGGCAGGAGGAGAAGAAGTGGACAGAGGATGAGATGGTTGGATGACATCACCGACTCGATGGACACAAGTTTGAGCAAGCTCCTGGAGTTGGTGATGAACAGAGAAGTCTCGTGTGCTACAGACCATGGGGTCACAAAAAGTCAGACATGACTGAGCCACTGAACTGAATTGAACTGACTAAAGGAAATTGTTATCTAAAAAGTTGAGTGACTTGCCTTAAATCAATGTCTTAGTAAGTAGGAACTTGCATTGACATTAACTTCTAAGTTCAAGCTCAACATTTTTCTGCTGCACTCTGCTAATAACATCAAACTGTGAGCCTATAAATTATAAAATATATTAATAAATAAAAGTGAAACATTTACCTATTTTAACTTAACAATGACATTTTAAGACTTTGAATTATTGAACTAACATTGGCTATGGTGCTGCTACTGCTGCTAAGTCGCTTCAGTCATGTCCAACTCTGTGCGACCCCACAGACGGCAGCCTACCAGGTTCCCCCATCCCTGGGATTCTCCAGGCAAGAGCACTGGAGTGGGTTGCCATTTCCTTCTCCAATGCATGAAAGAGAAAGTGAAGTCGCTCAGTCGTGCCTGACTTCGCAACCCCATGGACTGTAGCTTAACAGGCTTCTCCATCCATGGGATTTTTCAGGCAAGAGTACTGGAGTGGGTTGCCAGTGAGGTTCACATAATACAAGCATATGATATCCACATGTTAGGAGATAATTGATCAAAGCATTGTTATCAAATCTTTCTCCTGATTTTAGCTTAATTTATAATTTATTAATCTAAGCAGTCATCCTTGGGGTAATGTAAAAACAAAATTACAGTAATATTCTATATATCTATAGGGTAGAAATGTGAACTAAATCCTCATTTTTTGAGTTTCTGTTTTTAAGTTAGGACAAGAGTAAAATAATCTGAGAAATGAAGCATTGAATATTTCTTCATAATTGAAGAAATTATGAAGAAGGACAGTAATAACTGAGGACTACACCATGTTGAAATGAGGGTAAACAATTACAAATGATCTTGACTTCAGTAGAACACTGATAAGCAGCCAAAATGTATATTCTAATTTTTATTTTTAAGCTTAATATCTGTATGCTTTTTAAACACCAGCAGTGATGTGCTTAAGAATTAAACAATAGTCTGTTCTCTGCTTCTTTTATTATAAGAGAAAGTAAATAAAAGAAAAATAAAAGAGCTAGTATTAAACTTACTTTCAAAAATAAAGCTTTTGATTTAGTCAATAAAATTATTATTTAATATCCCAATGTCAGAATGAAAATAAAATGGAGAGTGAGAAGGGAAAAATGTGTATGTTGATCATAATAAAAAAAAGTAAAAAAGGCCAAATGAATTATGGTCACTGTTGTAATGGGACATAACATTCAATCTGTAATGGAGCACATAGATAATAGCACAGTGCACTTAAATAGAAGCTTTTTGCTCAAAATTGAATATGACATAATTGCACTTTCAGTAAAAAAATAAAAAGGCTGACCTTGATTCCTGGATGTGTTTATCTGAAATATGGGTGGTAATTCAGTAAAAGAAAGATGACTTACATCTTTAAAAGAAGTATATACATATATGTATATATATATGTGTCTGTATATATATATAAACACAAAAAACAGTTCATAAAATTAAATGTCTAGATTGAATAAATTTAGTCCATATCATATTTTGTTGTGCTCTGCATCAATTATCACAGTCTTTTGTGAGTAAAATTGTTATTGAACACCTTAGGTATATTTTAGTTAGGATGTTCAGAGTGTCTGTGGTTTCCTATTACACATTCTTAGTTTTTATCAGTTCACTGCAATACAATCAATCTCTGATGAACTGAGCCTTTTGAGTAAGATAATCAGCAGTTCATTATAAATCATAGTATCTGTAAATAATTGGAGATCTGTATTAGCCCTAAAAGACTACTGATCATATTTCCCTCTTTTGAAACTGTACAATTAAAGTAAGAGATAAAATTGAGATAATTATAAAATCTCTGCACAACAAGACTCTACCAATAAGTGAAATCTTATAGAAATATGTATGTGTGTTTTTATATTTATATATATATATACATTATATATATATAATATTTTAAGCATCATTTACTCTGAGAATTAAAGTATAGCTTTATATGTCTTTGGGCTTCCCTGGTCTGGTAAAGAATCTGCCAAGAGACCCCAGTTCGATTTCTGGGTCAATAAGATCCTCTGGAGAAGGGATAGGCTATCCACTCCAGTATTCCTGGGTTCCCCGGTGGCTCAGCTGGTCAAGAATCTGCCTGCGATGCCACAGACCTGGGCTCCATCCCTGGGTTGGGCAGATCCCCTGGAGAAGGGAAAGGCTACCCACTCCAGTATTCTGGTCTGGAGAATTGCACGGACTGTATAGTCTTATGGGGTTGCAGAGTCAGACAGGACTGAACGACTTTCACTTCACTTATATGTTTTCAGGAAATATGAAACTTAAAATTAAAACCTACAAAATGTAATTAGAAAGTTTAAATTTCCATACTGTTTTAAAAGTAAATATTAAAATAGGTAATACCAGTATTTTCACTAAGTCATGTCCAACTCTTGAAATCTCATGTACTGTTTTCCACCAGGCTTCATTGACCATGGGATTTCCCAAGCAAGCACAAGTGGGATTTAGCATTTCCCAAGTGAGTTTCTATTTCCTCCTCCAGGGGATCTTCCTGACCCAGGGATCCAACCTGGGTCTGCATTCATTTATTAATTCACTTAACATATTTAGGAGCCTGGCATATCTCCCAGGCTCTTTGTTATAAAAGCTAGGGCTAGAGACAGAGAGATTTATTTCAGCACCTAATGAGAAATGCAGAGGAAAAAAATCAAGAATTATAGCGCAACGTATTAGTCTTGGGATTTCCCTAGTTGCTCAGTGGTAAAGAATCCACCTGCCAATTCAGGAGATGCAGGTTCAATCCCTGGATCAGGAAGATCACCTGGAGAAGGAAATGGCAACCCATTCCAGTATTCTTGCCTGAAAAATCCCATGGACAGAGGGACCTGGCAGGCTACAGTCTATGGGGTTGCAAAAGAGTCGGGCACAACATAGTGAGTAAACAACAGCTTCGTGTTAGTACTAAAATTATATATATAACCATAGAATGCTACAGAGGCCTGATGCAAGGTATACCTTCATTTTAAAGAATTCAGAACTCAAACTAATAGAACAAGTATTTATTAGGCCAAGCAGGAGGAAAGTGGTTTCCAGACTTGCAAAGGCAAGAAAACATGAAATAATGAGAAGTAATGATTAAAGTAATTGATGCTAAGTATCCAGACAAAGTAAATTAAACAAGAGTATTGGAGACTTAAGGCATAGCTCACAGTTTTGGGTGTCATACTAACATTCAACATACAATAGCTATTAAATAAGTTTGAAGAGAATAAGACACATGATTAATTATTATTAAAAGTGTCCTTTGAGAAGACTGTGGATGATGAATTAAGAGTGCAATGAAAAATTCTGGCGAGAGAGATGAGAATGAAAAAGAGAGGAAAAGAGGAAAACTTTAGGAAGGTACGTTATTTAGCTATGTGAGAAAGTGAACTGATGCTGTAAAGTGGAGAGTGGAAATTAATGAAATAGAAAATATATGCCACAGAATGTATAGAATGATAAAAATTTAATGTTTAAGGCACAATTAAGATTGATGAAAGATATGGAATTTAGAAAGATGGTAATGATAATCCTGTATGCGAGACAGCAAAAGAGACGCAGATGTATAGAACAGTCTTTTGGACTCTGTGGGAGAGGGAGAGGGTGGGATGATTAGGGAGAATGGCATTGAAACATGTATACTATCATATAAGAAATGAATCACCAATCTAGGTTTGATGCAGGATACAGGATTCTTGGGGCTGGTAAACTGGGATGATCCAGAGAGATGGTATGGGGAGGGAGGTAGGAGGGGCATTCAGGATTGGGAACATGTGTACACCTGTGGCGGATTCATGTTGATGTATGGCAAAACCAATACAGTATTGTAAAGTAAAATAAAGTAAAATCAAAAACAAAAAAGAAATGTAAAAAAAAAGAAAAAATAATTTAATAAATGACCCTTCAGATTAAAAAATTAAAATGCCACTTTAGATATCACTAGATTATTGTAAAAAAAGAATTAGAAATTTTAGTAAAGTAAGAAAAGAGAGAGTGAACATAAACCAACATTATGGGTAAAAAGTAGATCATCATACAGACGCTTTATACAGTAAAAAAAAAAAAACAAAACAAAAACCTCATAGTGCAATATTTCGGATGATAGAATTGGACATAATTGTCAAATCTTGGAGAAAATAATCTATCACATTGACAAAAGAAAATGTAGGAAATGTGAAATATCCTATAATTGGCAAGGAAGTTTAAAGTTAAAACCCACTCTTCCCACAAAGAAACATAATGAAGTTCAAATGATATCACTGAAGCTAATAACTTTCCTTAAACTGTTAGGGAAAAAACAAACAACAGCAGCAGCAGCAGTCTTATAAGGTCATCAGAAAAAAATAGATAAATAGAAATATTTCTTAAAATGTTTCAGGAGGAAATTATAAGTACCAAATGTGAGAAAGAGCACAGAATAACATTTAAGACCATGAACATCAATGCAAAATCCTTAATAATATTAGCAAATGAATCTCTAGCTGTATAAATATAATAATGCATTCTCACAAACAAGTTTATTATAGGAATGCATGCTATTTACTAAAATATAATCAACAAATTAGAAGAAAAAAGATCATAATGATCAAAGTATGATGAAGGTTTTTTATTATATTCAACATGTATTTGATAAAGGAAACTTATAGAAAAACTTACACTAAGCAACATATTAATGTGAAATATTTGTGAAAGTTTTGCCTCTAGATTAGGATAGGCACTGCCAACCCTTCATTCAACTTTGCCCTGAAAACTGTAACTAGAGCAACAAGGCAAGAAATATATGAGATGTCTATGTGAGAAATTGCAGGTCCAAATAAATGAAGTTATTATGTTGAACCGGCAATGGCAACCCACTTTGGTACTCTTGCCTGGCAAATCCCATGGATGGAGGAGCCTGGTAGGGCGCAGTCCATGGGGTTGCTAGGAGTCAGACACGATTGAGCGACTTCACTTTCACCTTTCGCTTTCATGCATTGGAGAAGGAAATGGCAACCCACTCCAGTGTTCTTGCCTGGAGAATCCCAGGGACGGGGAGCCTGGTGGGCTGCCATCTCTGGGGTTGCACAGAGTCGGACATGACTGAAGCAACTTAGCAGCAGCAGCATATAACATATTACTCAAATAGATCACAATATATTTAATATAGGCAGTTTGATTTTGATATTCGATATTGCAAAAATGTCAGATCTGTCCAAACTTATCTCTTGACTAAGTAGAACTCCAGTGTTGTTTTCATAGAAATTGACAAGTCAATTTAAATATATGTTTTGCAACTAGAAATAGACAAGGACAATAAAAAGAAGTGTGAAGCAGAAGGATATTGATGTACTTATGTTATTGGATGTCAAAACATATTTTAAGATACTATAATGAAGTACTATGACAGTGACATGAACATGAGCAACTAAATCAATAAGGAGTCCCAAAATAAAACTGTCCACATATGGAATCCTGTTTTATGACAGTGATAGCATTGCATAGAAATAGAGAAAAGTTGGGTGCTTTCAATGATGGTCCTGGGTTGTTTGAGTTTCAACATGGAGAAAGAAAAGAGAAAGTAAAACCCTGCCTTGCATAGTATAAGAAAAACAAATTTCTGGTAGCCCAGAGATGTGAATCTGAAAATCAAAATAATAAAACTTCTAGCAGATAACTCATGAAAATATTTTAAAGAACCTTGGTAGAGGAAAATATTTTTTTAATGAAATAGAAAAGGAAGCTTTAAACAAAACCTAATTGACCTACATTAAAATGAAGACTTTTTGATCATTTATAAATGTGAAAATGAAAATGTAAGCACAGTGGTTCAAAGTATGAGAGCCTGACAAGTCAGTTCAGTTCAATTGCTCAGTTGTGTCTGACTCTCTGTGACCCCATGGACTCAGCACGCCAGGCTTCCCTGTCCATCACCAACTCCCGAAGTTTACTCAAACTCACGTCCATTGAGTCGGTGATGCCATCCAACCATCTCATCCTCTGTCATCCTCTTCTCCTCTGGCCTTCAATCCTTCCCATCATCAGGGTCTTTTCCGATGAGTCAGTTCTCCGCATCATGTGGCCAAAGTATTGGAGTTTCAGCTTCGGCATCAGTCCTTCCAATGAATATTCAGGACTGATTACCTTAACGAAAACAAGGGACATAATCAAGATGTGGATTTAATCAGCTGCTTTTAAAGAGGAACTAACCAACCTCTGGGGCTTCCTTGGTGACTCAGATGGTAAAGGATCTGCCTGCAATGCAGGAGAACAGGGTTCAATGTCTGGGTTGGGAAGATACCCTGGAGAAGGGAATGGCTACCCACTCCAGTATTCTTGCTTGGAGAATCCCATAGACAGAGGTTACAGTCTATGGTGTTCCCAATGTGTGGGACACAACTGAATGAGTGAAAGCTGCCAAGCAGGGTCACATAGGGTAATGAATCCAAGCTAGCAACCTTCCTGTTCTTTTTTTAACCAACCTCTAGCCAGCGCTTCAAGGCTGAATCAAGACAGCATAATTTAAAAAACAACTATATTGCACATATAAATTATAAAGACAATATTTAGTGGAAAAAACCTAAAGAAACATTCTTTACAATTTCATTTATATTAAGATAAATTTTCAAAGCAATGACAATGTAACCATTCAGTGGTCAACATAGTCATTTCCATGGAGGACTAGGGAAGAGACTCCGACTGGGAAAAAGTATGGGTTGGAGCTCTGGTGATCTAGTTTTAGATTCTTCTTCATGATATGGTGATTTGCTTTTTCACAGTTTATTTTCTATTTCACAGTCTCACAAAATTCATTTAGCTATATGTACATTTACACATTTTTTAACAGAAATTTTCAACAGAAAATTTATAGATATGTGTATATAAAAGCAATCTAATATACATTGTCTTATACAGACATTCATTTATAAATCTAGAGTGTTAAAAGACTGAATGTAACTCAACTAAAAATAAATTTTGCCATCAAATTAAGGAAAATAGAATATGTTCACTTTATGAGCAGTCATTTTTTTCCCAAAGAAAGCTGTTAATTTATTATCTCCCAAAAGATAGGATTTATTACGAGTAATTAGGAAGAAAGCATAACAAAAAGGGGCAATCCGCAAGAGAGTTTATTTTTCCCATCAGTCTTGTATTGGATAAAAAGCATTAAAAGTTTCTTGTAAAATGGCCATGGTAATTATTAAAGAAACTAGTACTAGAAGAGAAAATTTGCTAGAAACTAGAAATGGAGACCAAATGTAAAATAATTAACTGAATAAGTCATAATGCTAAAAAATTTTTTCCATGACTCATAACTATTCAGTGGCAATGATAAGCATCACTTCATCTAACCACTACATTAACAACTAACATTAATCTAATTTCATCCTGAAGGTGACTCAGCAAAATTAAAAAAAAAATTGTATCAAGTTCTTAGGATCTAATATACAACATAGTGATTATACTTAATAATATTCTATTATTGTAAACTTAAAATTTGCCAAGAAAATAATTCTTCGGCATTCTCTCCAAAAGGGGGAAGGGGCAGCAAATATATGAGGTGAAGGATGTATTACTTTGATTGTGGTAATTATTGTACAACATGTATATATATCAAGTCATCATTTTCTACACTTTAATTACAAATTTTAGTCAACTATACATAAATAAACCAGAAAAAAAGAGATTCTCTGCACAAAACTTTGCAAGCATTATCTCATTTTATTGTGCTTTGCTGTACTGTCTTCATAGATACTGTTTATTTTATTTTTTTTTTACCAGTTGGATGTTTGTGACAATCCTGCATCAAAGAAGTTTATCAGCTCTGCTTTTCCAACAGCATTCACTCCTTTCATGTCTCTCTCATATTTTGTTAATTCTTACAATAGTGAAGTCTTTTTATTGTTATATTTGCTGCAATGATCTGTCATCAGTGATGTTTGATATTACTGTTACAAAAATATTATGACTTGATGAAGGCTCAGATGGTTGCTAGGATTTTTTAGCAATAAAGAATTTTAAGATAAATCATAATATGTACATTTTTTAGACATCATATTATTACACGTTTAATAGTCTACAGTGTAGCATAAACAACTTTTATATGCATTGAGAAGCCAACAAATTCATGTGACTATCTTACTGCAGTATTCACTTTGTTATGGTCATCTGGAACAAAATCTGAAATATCTTTCAGTATGACTGTACAAGGTAATTCTGTAAAATACAGACAACTCTGTCTTATGAGGCTTGTGCAGCACTTCTCAAATAACATCCATTTAAGAAAACATTTATATCCTGTTTGATTAGAACAGTTTAGTCTATGTCTTTCGTCCGCCATAACCATGAATAGCAATCCTTTACACTCAAAATTGTCCCTGTGTGGACTAAAATTATATGACTACTCTAAACCAACTAATGATATCTCCTGGCCTCTTTGTGCATCAAATTAAGTCACTTTTTAATTTTGAAGAGGCTTAACCATTAACTTAAACTGAGTAACAAACCATAAGAATTTAGCTGATTGGAATGCTTCTGACTTTATAACCTATTCATATTACCAAAACTTTAAAGCTTCATCCATATCAGCCGATGTACTGAATATAATGGTGGTGATATTAAATTTATTTTCTACTCACTGAGTTTTCAGAGTTCATACACAGTTAAGAACTTATAATTTTAGGCCTGAAATTACATAAAATTATTTACAATTTGGTATTATTCAGCAACGGTATACAGATACATTTGATAAACTTTAGAACTCTTGAAATAAAAGTTCCATTCTTCTGAAATAATGATTCTGAAGGAGTCACTGTATTGAAGTTTTTTAAAGTAACATGTATGTAACAATAAATTATCCAAACAGGTACATGGCTGGATTAAAGCAAGTCTGTAAATTTGTAATTTGCCAAATGGCTCGGAACAAGAATTAGTTTTAATTTCTAATGTAGATATTATAATTTGTAAAGACATCTTAGAGCATAATGTAAAAAGTAATTATTTTCTCATTTACAAAAAGATCATAAAATATTTTAATGTATGTATGATTGAATATCTAATTATAGCTTTGTATTAGAGAGATAAGCTTCTTCTTTTGCAGGTCTATATTTTAGCTGTATTTCTTAAGGAATTTAAATATTTATTAGTTTTAATATAATAAAATTATTTTATACTGAAGTATTAAAACTTTTAATCTTAATGTATAATATATCTATAGAACATATAAAAAAGAACCTTGTACTTGAGATATAGTTGGGGAAAAGCCAAAACAAATATTTTAAAACTAATTAAAGAATATGATTGATATTTTTAAATCAACTTCAGATTTGTGACATTATAACAAAAATTGGTAAACTTAAATATAAATCAATAAAAATTAACCAATCTGATGAACAGTGAGGACAAAAAAGGTTGAAGGAAAAAGTAAAGGTCCTAATAGGCCAGTGACAACACATCAAATATTCTAACATACTTGCAAATGGAATCCCAAAAAGTGAGGACTGTAGATTAAACTAAAAAAAAATGCCATTTGGCCACATTTTTTTGTTTTGAAATTTAATATGCTTCATTCTGATGTCCTTAAATAAAAACTTTGGCTATATACAGATATTTAAGAATAGGGTTTGCATTTCATACACAGCAAATTATTGCAGATTTCACCACACTTATGGCAGAAAGTGAAGAAGAAATAAAAAGCCTCTTGATGAAAGTGAAAAAGGAGAGTGAAAAAGTTGGCTCAAAGCTCAACATTCAGAAAACGAAGATCATGGCATCTGGTCCCATCACTTCATGGGAAATAGATGGGGAAACAGTGTCAGATTTTATTTTTCTGGGCCCCAAAATCACTGCAGATGGTGACTGCAACCATGAAATTAAAAGACACTTACTCCTTGGAAAGAAAGTTATGACCAAACTAGATAGCATATTCAAAAGCAGAGACATTACTTTGCCAATAAAGATCCATCTAGTCAAGGCTATGGTTTTTCCAGTGGTCATGTATGGATGTGAGAGTTGGACTATGAGGAAAGCTGAGTGCTGAAGAATTGATGCTTTTTAATTGTGGTGTTGGAGAAGACTCTTGAGAGTCCCTTGGACTGCAAGGAGATCCAACCAGTCCATCCTAAAGGAGATCAGTCCTGAATATTCGTTGGAAGGACTGATGCTGAAGCTGAAACTCCAATGCTTTGACCACATCATGCGAAGATTTGACTCATTGGAAAAGACCCTGATCCTGGGAGGGATTGGGGGCAGGAGGAGAAGGGGATGACAGAGGATGAGATGGCTGGATGGCATCACCACTTCAATGGACGTGAGTCTGAATGAATTCCGGGAGTTGGGAGGCCTGGTGTGCTGAGATTCATGGGGTCAAAAAGAGTCGGACATGACTGAGCAACTGAAATGAACTGATTGCATTATATAGTAACCAAAAATTGAGTTATACATTGTATGTATTTTTTTTTAGGAAAATTCAGAGTTCTGTGATTCAAGTGTAATATTCCTGCAAATTTCTCAAGTAAATACAAGCAGTCATGTTATGAGAGGGTAAATGTGATGTACATCATGGAACCCAGAGAACCAAGATGATTCTATTGAGCCAGGGTGTTCAAAGTCCTAGTCTCTAATATGCATAACAATAGATTCAGAGCTTTGATTTATATATCTAATTTTATTTTATTTTACTTTATTTATTGATCCCCTACTGCATGCCAGGCACCTAAATGAAGATTCTAAAACTCACAGAAAAGACTCAATTTCTGTTCATCTGAATTCTGGGCTTTTAGCCTAAATAGAAAATGCGTTAATATTGTTTTTAATGCAAAAGATAGCCATTTATGGAAAGGCTTTAGGTTGAGAGAAATGCAGAACCATTTATATTTCAACATGGTATTGTCTTTTTTTTTTTATTATAACCATTCTAATAGTAACAGAACTATCTCATTGTAGTTTTAATTTTCTTAATGATTAATGGTATCGAGCATCTATTCATATGCTTATTAGCAATGAGTAAATTTTCATAAAAATCTACCAATTCTAACCATTTCTTTCTTGCTTTACTTTTTTGGGATTCCGTTTGCACAATGTTAGAATATTTGATATTTTATCACTGGGCTATTAGGATCTCTATTTTTTTCCTTCAAGCTTTTTTGCCTCTCTGTTCATCACATTGGCTAACTTTTATTGATTTATATTTGAGTTTACCAATTATTATTATACTGTCACAAATCTTAAGCTGATTTAAAAATGTGTCACATTCTTTAATTTGATAATTTAACTTTGGTTCTTTTAATGCCCAACAAATCTTTATTTATTAATTTATTATTGTCATACTTTTATTTATTTAGACTTTCTTTTCTTTTTCTTCAGACATATTTATAATAAGTAAAATAATTCTCTGTAGAAACAGGAGTAATTTCTATAAAAGGTTTTGACTTTGCTGATTATGGATCACAATTTCCTATATATTTTTTAATCTCTTAATATTTTCAGTTGAAATTTTAGTATTTTTGGTAATATCCACTCTCAATTCTGATATCTCCCCCCCAAAAAAATGTTTTTATTGATTTCTTTTTCTTTCAGTTTATTGTTTCTTTTTAGTTCCTTTGTAAAATGATTTTTCCAGACTAAGTCTAACAATTCTGTTTTCCTTGCAGTGGACATTACTGATGTCTTTGCTTAGTTCAGTTCAGTCCCTCAGTCATGTACAACTCTTTGCGAAACCATGGACTGTAGCATGCCAGGCTTCCCTGTCCATCACCAACTCCCAGAGTTTACTCAAACTCATGTCCATTGAGTCGGTGATATCATCCAACCATCTCATCCTCAGTCATCCTCTTCTCCTGCCTTCAATCTTTCCCAACATCAGGGTCTTTTCCAATGAGTCAGCTCTTCACATCAGGTGGCCAAAGTATTGGAGTTTCAGCTTCAGCATCATTCCCTCCAATGAATATTCAGTACTGATTTCTTTTAGGATAGACTGGTTGGATCTCCTTGCAGTCCAAGGGACTCTTAAGAGTCTTCTCCAACACCATAATTAAAAAGCATCAATTCTTTGGCACTCAGCTTTCTTTATAATCCAACTCTCACATCCATACATAACTATGGTAAAAACCACAGCTTTGACTGGATGAACGTTTGTTGGCAAAGTAATGTTTCTGCTTTTTGATATGCTGTCTTAAGTTGGTCGTAACTTTTCTTCCGGAGAAGGCAATGACAACCCACTCCAGTACTCTTGCATGGAAAATCCCATGGACGGAGGAGCCTGATAGGGCGCAGTCCACGGGGTCGCTAGGAGTCGGACACGACTGAGCGACTTCACTTTCACGCATTGGAGAAGGAAATGGCAACCCACTCCAGTGTTCTTGCCTGGAGAATCCCAGGGACTGGGGAGCCTGATGGGCTGCCGTCTATGGGGTCGCACAGAGTCGGACACGACTGAAGCAACTTAGCAGCAGGAACTTTTCTTCCAAGGAGCAAGTATCTTTTAATTTCATAAATATTTATTTAATTTTAAACAATGCTTGTTTTTATATTTAAGGCTAACTTTAATATGTTTTTTCCTTATTTCCACATCATGTAGTAATCAGGCAATGACTACATAGAGGTTGTAGACAATCTAGGCAATAATCCTTTCAACTCTGTCAATAGATCTGTATTTGCATGGAGATCAAATTTAATGTTCAAACCACTTTTAAGTCATCACTGGATATTTCTTCTTTCTGTGTTCTTTAGTGTCTTCTATGTATATGTGTGCAGCCATAAAGTATACCAGGAATGCGTCAACAGGTTGAGTCCTCTCCCTTGTCTTATTGCACAAGTGCAAAAACCACAACCAGAGATATTCTTTCTCTAACCATGACCACAATTTCAGGCAATAGAAGGAGCTTATATCCCTGTTGCCTCTGAAGAGTCACATACCCTGATTATGATAGTGGGTATTGGCAGTACTCACTGCTTCAAATCAAATGAATTCCCTCTAAACAAAGCAGAGAAGCTGCCCATTTATCCTCACCCTGGACAAAAGTCTCCTTCTAACCAAGAATAAGTGTTAGGGGGAAAAAAACGTATGCTGCTTCAGGCTAAATGTCACAGATTCCCATAGTTCTTACTCACAGTTCAGCAATTTTTTTAAAGCATAAATGTTTCTTAATTTGTTTTATGCCTTTGGCCAAATACCAGAACAAAATAGTTGTTATTTAATATTTTTTCCCTAGTTTTATAGCTATCTGATGGGGAAAGAACCTGTCAAGACATCTCACATGGTCATAACTGAAAGTTCTTCCTCCTTACAAAGACAAAAATAAGATGTGATATTATAATTAAGCCTTGGTTTGTAATCTTTTATTGCCATTTCACAGTATCCAGTTTAGTGGCTATAGGTTTGTGTCAAAAGTTTAATCAGTCCATTCTAGTTAAATTTGCTATTATATTTAACTTGAGAGCTGAGTGCTTTAATTAGTGGATAAACTAGCAAGGCTGGTTACCATATTTGCTTCATTTATTAAATTGGGTAGTTTTTGTCTCCCGGAATCTTCTTAATATGGTATTTCTCCTATCCTATTTTTCTTTCTTCCTACTTAATATCCCACATTTCTTTCATTATTTAGCCAAACACATATATAACCTACTGCTTATGCAGTGTTGCCAGAGTAGCTGAATGAATCACTAACTTGGAGCAATTCCTCACTATTATTTTCATACTTTTACTGGAAATATTTTCCTCCTAGGAAGATTTTTAAGCTACTTCCAGGAAGCTAAACAACCTTATGTCTGCTAACCAAACATTTTATAAAATTGTCTCATAAGGCTCAATTTGCCTATCTAGAAAATTATACATAATTTTACTAGCCCATCATTTTAGTAGTATTATGCCTTAACTTTCATGTTCTATTCATTCCTATATTCTCTGCTACTTCACATTTCTCAGATTCCTCATTGTCACACCTTTTATACTAAGCATGGCAAGGTAAACAATACCATGGTAACATATAAAAGAGTACCTTTCCTTTTAAAGGACTGATCATTTGATGTATTTATAAAGTAATTAACAAGTTCTAGCATTGAATTAAAACTTGGTTACAGTACTACCATAGAAGAAGACAAGACCAAATTAATATTCAGCCTTATTTACTTTGAAATGTTTATATCCTATCTTGTAGGAAAGAGGGGTGAAAGACTAAGGCAGTAAATTAGACTGCTCAAATACTACTTACAAAGATTTTACTGAGATGAAGGAACTCAGTATTAGCCATATACTCACTTTTCTTCTTGAGACTCAGAAATTTGTTTCTAATTTAGTGGCATGGAGACTATAAATGGCATTTTCAAAATTTGCCATCCGTTACACTACCCTGTTTTCACTGGGATATGTATGCTTTAATAAACTCCCTTTCTCTCACAGAGTACTGGGATAAGCATGCAAATGATTACAGTAAATTGCACTCAGAGTTGGCAGCATTTTTCTTCCAATGGAAATGTCTATAAAAGTACTCAATAGGTTCCAGAGCATCTATTCCTCAGTTACTAACAAATACTTCAAAACAGAAGCAAATAAACAAAAGGAGAATAATTTGAAGGTCATCAGTTATGGCATCAAGGCACATCATATCCCTTGTTCTTTGCTAAAAGATTGCTTTTCTTGTAAGATTTTCTAACCTATAATTATAGATGAGTACAAACTAGTAATATAACCTCAACTTGAATCATTTCACTTTCAAATTAGAAATCACTTCTGAAGAGATTGATAAAACATGGAGCAACCATGGAAAATTAAATGCACAGTGACCACTGCCAGTATGATTAAGGATTTAGTCTTATTTTTATAGTTATGAAGTTTTTTTTTTTATTTACCTGTAAGTGGGTGGATGGAGCAATTTTATATGCCACAAATATCTTTATTTTCCATCTAATATTATATAAATCTTGATAATATTATAATTTATACTTAGTAAAGATTTATTCTGAA
>SJYX01003998.1:69607-135162 GCA_006410675.1 Oreotragus oreotragus
GAAGGAAACCCTTATATATCAGTAAACATATTTTTCCTGCCATAGCTTGTATGTAACAATAAGTTCACTGAAGTTTTCATTAGGTTTAGGCTTTGTGAAAGTGTAATGCAATTTCATTTAACAGAAATTGTTTCTGAATTATTTTATGTGACTGAATTACAAGGAAAAACAACACATTAAGAAACTCTTATTAATTGATGTATTATCACTAATTAGATTACATTAGGTAAAAATAAAAATTAATATCAATGTATTTTGATAGTTGGGATCATATTTGTTACATAAAATTATATAGCCTAAGCAGTAAGAGTTAATAATTTTTTTTATATTGCTCCATATGTAGCAGCATATATAGATGTATGAACTGATTGAATCAAGTTGAAAAAGACAGAGGTTGAAGAAGGACCAGTATTTAACTTTCAATATTTGGGTAACTTCAGTGAATTGTATGTCAAAGTTTCTTATATATTTGCTACTTCTGAATCTAAAATTATATAAAATTAGATAGATAAACATATAATTTTCTGCTGAATTCCATTCACAGGGGCTATCCTTCCTATATAGTTGGTAATCTTGCTTTATGAAGTAATACATCAGTTTTGTTTATGAAACCCCAGCATGTCTATTTAGAATATGATTTATTCATAGAGAATGTATCTATTTCTTCTGCTGCTGAGACTGCTGGCAGGTGGGGGAGGTTCCTGCTTTCGCTCTCAGTTGGGATGACTCACTTTGGCTTCCCTGGTGGCTCAGAAGGTAAAGAACTGGCCCTGCATTGCAGGAGACCAGGATTCGATCCCTGGGTCAGGAAGATCCCTTGCAGAGGGAATGGCAACCCGCTCCAGTATTCTTGCCCGGGGAATTCAATGGACAGAGGAGCCTGGTGGGCTGTTGTCTATGGGGTCGGAAAGAGTCAGACGTGAATGAGCAACAAATGCACAGGATGATGACTCAGAGGCCTGACTAGCACTTCTCAAAACTCTGTCTACTTCTTGCCTCATGCTCAGATTTTTATTGCTTGTTGTTTGTTTGTTTATCTGGGAGTTGGGGAGGAAAGTTCACTGGCAATCTCCTTTCACTGAGATCAGCAACCCTTCAGAGCATGCCCTATGTGTAGATACATCTTGGAGAAGTGGTGGTCTCATATCTCATGTGTGCATGTGTTCTAAGTCACTTTGAAAGTGGAAAGTGAAAGTGAAGCCGCTCAGTCGTGTCCGACTCTTTGCGACCCCATGGACTGTAGCCCACCAGGTTCCTCTGTCCATGGGATTTCCCAGGCAAGAATACTGGAGTGGGATGCCATTTCTTTCTCCAGTAAGTCACTTTAGTCATGTCCAACTCTTTGCAAGCCCATGGACTGTAGCCCTCTAGCCTCCTCTGTCCATGGAATTCTCCAGACAGGAATACTTGAGTGGACTTGTGGGATCTTCCCAACCCAGGGATTGAACCTGTGTCTCTTATATCTCCTGCACTGGCAGGCAGGTTCTTTACCTAGCACCACCTGGGAAGCCCCCTCATATCTCATACTCAACTGTAATTCTGCAAGCAGAAGCATAATATTTATTAAGTGAATTTTATTCATTTTATCAATGGGAAAGACAAGTCTAAAAGTTTGGTAGTGGCCAATTTAAGTGATGTCTTGGCAATACAGGCTTTCTGGTTATATAGTTAGACAATGGACAGAAAATGTTGGCAATGTATCATGCTTCAAAATTCATATTATACCACATAGAATTTATTCTTGAATTGAATTATTCAGTTTTAGAATTTATCAAAATTTGTGTAGTAGAATTGGCTATTCAGAAAGTAAAATTATTTAACACTAAGTAGTTAAGATGAGGTCATCAGGATGAGCCTCGTCCAAGAACTGATGCCCTTACAAAGGGAAAATGTGAACACAAAGACATAGGTAGGACTCCATGTAGAGGCTGGGATGATGTTTCTGCAAACCAAGAAATGTTAACGATTGCCAACAAACTACCAGAAGCTGGGTGAGAAGCATGGAACATTGTCTCTCACATCCTGTGGAAGGCATTAGGCCTGCTAGTGCCTCAATTCTGGCCTTCAGAACTGTGAAATAATGAACTTCCTTTAAGCCATTTAGTTTGTGGTACTTTGTTTTAGTAGCCCTAGAAAAGTAATATCCTAGGAATTAAGGAAACAGTGTTCAATAGTTACTTTATGATTTTTTTGCTTAGTGGTAACCTAATGTACTGGATGATTATTAGTTATTTATTCCTGATAAAATATTAATTATGTCAGGTCTTTTTGGAAAAAAAGTTTAATAGATTATTTTTCATTTTTTAGTATATGAAGTCACCCAAATAAGATATATTGATATGTATATTTTATAGTGTTAAATTTTAAAATTTTATCTGATCACCTCTGTCATGTTAAATAGAGTTCATCATAAATGCTGTTAAAGCTGCAATTTATAGAAACAGACAATTATAATTATGAAATGCATGAACCAACTTTTTTGATTGACAGCACTGAAAAAGTTTTATTGGTGGATTATTTTAAAAGCATATCACATACTCTCTGGCTCATAAACTACTTGCATTTCTGGAGAATTGTTTGCCTAGATACTTAGGCAGTATTGTGATACATGCTCTTCTGAATTTTGCAAGTAAAGTCACCTATGCAACACTTTGTCTTATGGAAGGAATCTAAAGAATTTGATTTTTCCTGCAACTAGATAACACAAATTTTGTGTTAGAGTAGCAGAACCATCTTTCTGTTTAAGTGCCTGAAAAGGCAACTTTCAGGAGTTCATTATTTCACTCTTTCCAGGAAAAAAATTAACTGTGTCCTTTAGAACAGAACAAAGGGGAGATAGTTGTAACAATATGAGATATTAAGTAAAATTACTTCATGCTGGAATACGCCTTTGATCCTTTTTTTTTTTTTTTTTTGACCAGCTGAGTGTATAGAAGACTCGATGGGAATACTGCTATGAGCTTTCGAATTAGGGTAGGATATGTGACAAGATAATAGTATTAGGAGAGAAAAACATCATAGCATTTATTCACATTCATTTTATCAAAAATAATAAACAGTGCCTATTATGAAAACTTTCCTAATGTTTCACATATGGATTGCCCCTGGAGCCCTTTGTAGATCTGTCAGACAGCCATGTAGCACATAGTGCAGGAAATTTTCTAAAGGAAGCGTGGCAGATTACCCAAAAGACAGAGCGAGTACCAAGAGCTTCCCCGTATTTTCTTCATTTCATTTGGAATGATATAATGTAATTTCTGTGTACCAGAATAATTTTAATAATAGCTTATCTTTTAATACAGTTGGCTTAAAAATAGTCTGCAAAGAATTCTCTGAAAGAAAATACTTCTAATAGTAGGATAAATAAGCAAACATTCCCACCTCCCTAAAAACAAAACAAAACAAAACATAGTTTCCACTAACTTGTATGTGCTTTTTTCAGTAACAGTATAGTAGAAAAACAATGATATATTTAACCACATTTGATTGAAAATCATCTGAGAAACTGAAAGACTCAAAAATGATGATTTAAAGTATGATTTCTTTTTTTGTCTACTAATACTAAAGATAGACTTTTAACATTGTACATTGAGATGCTGTTAGATAATAATAAATATAAGGCCTTTACAAATTAACATTTTTTTTGAAAAATGTGTAAAGCTGTGTGCTGTCCTTAGAAATTTGGTCTTGCAAAAACAAAATATTGTTGAAAGTAACAGCCCAATTTAGTATTGAAATTCTGAGTGACAGTGAATTCAAATCCATATAGTGGACATGAAAATTCATTGTGTTTCCTTGAAAATTACCCTACCATGCCCCATATGAACTTTCTGTGCTACCTAGGGTATTTTGATGCCCTATTTGGACATATTAGCTCTGCATTTTTAAACTCTTATAGTTCTGTGTTTGTACAGGAGATTTTTTTTTAATTTACTGAAATATAAATGTTAGTTTTAAGTATACAGCAAAGTTATATATATATGTATTATCTTTCAGATTTTTTCCCTTACAGATTATTACAAAATATTGAGTATAATTCCCTGTTCAATACAGTAGGTCCTTGTTAGTTATCTAATTTATATCAATATATGCTAGTGTGAATCTGTTAATCCCAAACTCTTACTTCATCCTATTTCCCTTTTGGTAATCATAAATGTGTTTTCTATGTCTGTGAGTCTATTTCTGTTTTGTTTATAGGTTCCTTTGTGTCATTTTTAGCTATTATACAAAGAGGTATTATACTAGCTATTTTTAATGGAGCATCTACCATGTAATTACTCTTTAGTATATTTATTTGAGTTCTCACACCAACCGTCCAGGATAGGAATTATCATTCTTATCAAGGACCTAAGATATCAAGTGTTCATTGTTGTACAACTGGTTATTACAAGATCTGAGTATTTGAAACAAAGAATATTTGATCTTGCTTTTCCTGTTATACCAGACCACCTTTCAGTAACACAGTACTCCTCTAAGAGCAATATGAGAATACATTACTAAGAATTGCTCATTGTAATTCTTAACCATAAGTGACTCATTAAAGCCCACATTTGAAGAATATTAAATACCTAATTAAGACTGTTGGGTGTAGAGGTATCAGTGAATGCCAAGTCTAGTGCTTGGCGCTAGAGTGTGATAACTGTATAGAGTCTGGTAACTGTATAGAGAAGAGATAGGCACCTTTTCATGATATATTTCAAAGAACTAAGACAATAATTTTTCACTGGAAAGTCTTTTACTTTTCTAAATATTTGAAAAGAACTTGTGGCAAAATAAACGAATTTCTGAAAGATCTTACCATATTGCTAAAGGAAATGAGCAACATAAAGAGAAATTGCATTGATTATAAAAATAATAGTGCCATTTTTAAAGTACTTGGCTCATCACTCAATGCCTATACTAATATTTTATAGGCAGATTGACTCTGGAGCCATCAGTAAGTCTCCCTATCAGATAGGCATGTATCACATAGCAAGATAGGGTTTACTATGGAAAACAAGGCAGAATAGCCAAAAGAAAAAAGAAGGTACCCAAAACATCTTCGTATCCTTAGATATATGTGAAATTTGCATTGTTCTATTCCAACACAAAATGTAATAATATAGGTCATATAGCCAAGGCTCCCCTTGTGGATCAGCTGGTAAAGAATTCACCTGCAATGCAGGAGACCTGGGTTCAATCCCTGGGTTAAGAAGATCCCCTAGAGAAGGGAAAGGCTATCCACTCCAGTATTCTGGCCTGGAGGATTCCATGCACTCTATAGTCCAGTTCAGTTCAGTTCAGTCGTTCAGTCATGTCTGGCTCTTTGCGACCCCATGAATTGTAGCACGCCAGGCTTCCATGTTCATCAACAACTCCCGGAGTTCACCCAAACTCATGTCCATCGAGTCAGTGATGCCATCCAGCCATCTCATCCGCTGTTGTCCCCTTCTCCTCCTGCCCCCAATCCCTCCCAGCATCAGAGTCTTTTCCAATGAGTCAACTCTTCGCATGAGGTAGCCAAAGTACTGGAGTTTCAGCTTTAGCATCAGTCCTTCCAAAGAACACCCAGGACTGATCGCCTTTAGAATGGATGGTTGAATCTCCTTGCAGTCCAAGGGACTCACAAGAGTCTTCTCCAACACCACAGTTCAAAAGCATCAATTCTTCGGCACTCAGCTTTCTTCACAGTCCAACTCTCACATGCATACATGACCACTAGAAAAACCATAGCCTTGACTAGACGGACCTTTGTTGACAAAGTAATGTCTCTGCTTTTGAATATGCTATCTAGGTTGGTCATAACTTTCCTTCCAAGGAGTAAGCATCTTTTAATTTCATGGCTGCAATCACCATGTGCAGTGATTTTGGAGCCCCCCAAAATAAAGTCTGACAGTTTTCACTGTTTCCCCATCTATTTCCCATGAAGTGATGGGACCGGATGCCATGATCTTCGTTTTCTGAATGTTGAGCTTTAAGCCAACTTTTTCACTCTCCTCTTTCACTTTCATCAAGAGGCTTTTTAGTTCCTCTTCACTTTCTGCCATAAGGGTGGTGTCATTTGCATATCTGAGGTTATTGATATTTCTCCCGGCAATCTTGATTCCAGCTTGTGTTTCTTCCAGCTGAGCATTTCTCATGATGTACTCTGCATAGAAGTTAAATAAGCAGGGTGACAGTATGCAGCCTTGACGTACTCCTTTTCCTATTTGAACCCAGTCTGTTGTTCCATGTGCAGTTCTAACTGTTGCTTCCTGACCTGCATATAGGTTTCTCAAGGGGCAGATCAGGTGGTCTGGTATCCCCATCTCTTTCAGAATTTTCCACAGTTTCTTGTGATCCACACAGTCAAAGGCTTTGGCATAGTCAATAAAGCAGAAATAGATTTTTTTTGAACTCTCTTCCTTTTTCCATGAAACAGCAGGGTTGCAAAAAGTCAGACAGGACTGAGCTACTCACTTTCACTTTCCTAAAGCCAATAGACTCAGAACTCAGTAGACTCAGGACTCAAAGTCATCATCTCACACCAGATGGTAAGACATTCCCATGCTCCTGCTTCCATCCTGGCTTGACTAGACGGACCTTTGAAAATTGATTTTCATTGAATAAATTATATATAAGATGGCATAAATATTTTAATTGCTTTATATACTTTAGGATAATCTCAGACACAAATATTTATATTCAAGTGCATTCCTTACACAGTCTATTTCTTCTCTTACTGCATGTGGAAGGGTGCTAGTAATTCATGCCAAGTTTGTTATATTAAAAAAAAAGTTTCACTGCTTTTATGATTTGTAGAAATAATTCTACATATGTATACATAGCCAAGGCCTGTACATATAGTTGATTAAAGGGTTTTGTTAGGCAGCCAATTAAAAAACATCAGTCATATTTGTATCTAGATAGAGAATATTGTCGGAGAAGGCAGTGGCACCCCACTCCAGTACTCTTGCCTGGGAAATCCCATGGATGGAAGAGCTTGGTAGGCTGCAGTCCATGGGGTCACTGAGAGTTGGACATGACTCAGTTACTTCACTTTCACTTTTCACTTTCATGCATTGGAGAAGAAAATGGCAACCCACTCCAGTGTTCTTGCCTGGAGAATCCCAGGGATGGTGGAGCCTGGTCTGCTGCCGTCTGTGGGATCGCACAGAGTCGGACACGACTGAAGCGACTTAGCACAGAGAGTATTGTGGGCTTCCCTGGTGGCTCAGCTGGTAAACAATCCACTTGCAATGCAGGAGAACCCAGTTTGATCCCTGGGTTGGGAAGAACCTGTGGAGGAGGGCATGGCATCCTACTCCAGTATTCTTGCCTGGAGAATTCTAATGGACAGAGGAGCCTGGCAGGCTAGTCCGTGGGGTTACAAAGAGTCGAACATGACTGAGCAACTAAGCAAAGAGAATGCTGTATAACTGCACAGTCATAGAATGGTTAATTAGCCCCTCTTTATCCCAGCCTCTAGTTTGATCACTCATTTGAATCTCTTTTATTCCCCATCTCTTGGCCAGAAACAACTCTTAAATGTCTTCAATAACTCTTTAGACTAGGAACTTCCCTGGTGGTTCAGTGGTTAAGACTCTGTGCTTCTACTGCAGGGGATGTGAGTTTGATCCCTGATTAGAGAACTAAGATGTCACATCCCACACAGCATGGCCAAAAAAGAAAAACACCTTCTAACACTAAATTAATAAGATTTATTTAACCTTTGACACCCTGGACATAGTTCCAATTTTAGATCCCCCAGCTGCTCCATAAATTTATTTCTTAACTTCTAACCTCAAACCTCAGCAACAAAAAGTCTAAATATAGACATTCTTTCGTGTACTATGTACAGATGTTTCCCACAGGAATGATTATTTAGCCCTATTTGCATGTTTATTCATCTGCTTTTATTTATTAACTGTAACTCTTTGAGAATCTTATTTTTCTTTACAACCTGAAACATAATAATAATGCAATCATCATATGCTGAGCTAATTAGCTAATTAATAAAAACACAAAATGATTTTATATTTTGACATTATTGTTCATATATTCTCTTAATTCTGCCCTTCATTTACCCCATGCCACCCCTTTCTGCTGACTTAATAGGATATTTATTATTCCTCTCATGAACCCATTATCATTTTCCATTCTATTGACCATGTTCTCTTTAAAACATTTGGTATTCTCTTCTGCATTGTACAGACTCTTCTTAGGATTCTTATTTCTTTGGTGAGCTGATTTATAACTCTAAGCTGAATACGACCCTGTCTCTGTGTCTCTAGAGCAAATCACTATTTTCTTACAACCTTTCAAGAGTTACAATTGAAAATCTTGGTTTCTATTTCTTTTTATTCATGTGATTCTTTCCACTTTAATATAATATGCACAGGAGATATTCTGGATCAGAAATGAATTTATGTTAATTACTTCACAGTAGGCAATTGTGTTGTACCCCTTGTCCCAGTGACAGTATGCAGCCTTGATGTACTCCTTTTCCTATTTCAACCCAGTCTGTTGTTCCATGCCCAGGTCTAACTGTTGCTTCCTAACTTGCATACAGGTTTCTCAAGGGGCAGGTCAGGTGGTCTGGTATGCCCCTCTCTTTCAGAATTTTCCACAGTTTATTGTGATCCACACAGTCAAAGGCTTTGGCATAGTCAATAAAACAGAAATAGATGTTTTTCTGGAACTCTCCCTTTTCTGATGATCCAGTGGATGTTGGCAATTTGATCTCTGGTTCCTCTGCCTTTTCTAAAGCCAGCTTCAACATCTGGAAGTTCACGGTTCATGTATTGCTGAAGCCTAGCTTGGAGAATTTTGAGCATTACTTTACTAGCATGTGAGATGAGTGCAATTATGTGGTAGTTTGAGCATTCTTTGGCATTGCCTTTCTTTGGGATTGTAATGAAAACTGACCTTTTCCAGTCCTGTGGCCACTGCTGAGTTTTCCAAATTTGCTGGCGTATTGAATGCAGCACTTTCACACCATCATCTTTCCGGACTTGAAATAGCTCAACTGGAATTCCATCACCTAAGTACATTGCTAAGTACTAGTCCTACAAGGATGACTCTAAATGTATGATCCTCTAAGACAGCTTTGATTTTTCCAGTAGTCATGTATGGATGTGAGAATTGGACTGTGAAGAAAGCTGAGCACCAAAGAATTGATGCTTTTGAAGTGTGGTGTTGGAGAAGACTCTTGAGAGTCCCTTGGACTGCAAGGATATCCAACCAGTCCCTCCTGAAGGAGATCAGTCCTGGGTGTTCATTGGAAGTAATGATGCTAAAGCTGAAACTCCAATACTTTGGCCACCTCATGCAAAGAGTTGACTCATTGGAAAAGACTCTGATGCTGGGAGGGATTGGGGGCAGGAGGAGAAGGGGACGACAGAGGATGAGATGGCTGGATGGCATCACTGACTTGATGGATGTGAGTCTGAGTGAACTCCAGGAGTTGGTGATGGACAGGGAGGCCTGGCGTGCTGCGATTCATGGGGTTGCAAAGAGTTGGACATGACTGAGCGACTGAACTGAACTGAACTGAAGACAGCTCACTCCAGTATTCTTGCCTGGAAAATGCCATGGTCAGAGGAGCCTGGTGGGCTACATCCATGGGATCAAAATAGTTAAATGTGATTTAGTGACTAAACACACATACCCACACAAGACAGCTTAGAAGAGCTTTAGGCTCTCTTTCTTACCTAAAAAGAATCTATCTACTGAAATCCCATTAACTCTTTCTCTATTTTTGTTTTTATTTTTAAAGCATGTTCATCTTGTATGAATTAATTTATCCTCACTCTTGATTTCTGATATTGAGATGCTTCCTGACTTTTGATCATAAGTGCACATTCTTCAAATGCATACATTCAGTCTTGAATTTTAAAATAAAACTAATGAGAGAACTGAACTGCTTCATCATCCTATCTCTTTAATCTTGTTCAATAACATTTTCCACCCTTTCTAACAGCACTCCTATTTTATTCAATATCTTCAGAACTCAAATTAGTAAGAGAAAACTTTGATGTTAGCTTTCTTTTGACAGAAGATCACTGAGCATGATTTTTCCGAACGCCTCCCACTGCATGTTGAAACACCATTTTATTTACATTTTATTGTTATGTGACCTAAACAAATTTTCCTGCAAGAATAACAGCCTGAGGGTCGCATTGATCTTTTATTCAGTCTCAGCCTTTTGTTTGTTTTCTTTATTAATAATATTTTTAGTCTAGAAATGTACATTGTTTCCTTTTTGTTGCCTCTGTTTCTCTCCTGAGGTTTGAGAGTCTTTTGTGAGATTTGCATTCACTGAACAATGTTCAATTGAAAATAGCTACAAAGGATGTTTTAAGACATTGTCTGTTAGTGTCAACATCTTGTTTCTGATGAAATAGCTCAATTAGAATTTTTAGACAATTAGATTTTGGACCCAGATAGCATTCTTTGCTCTTGAGAAAGTATCAAACTTCTTGTTTCTTTTTATTTCAGTTCATTGTGCTTCTGTCCTTGATACTAAAAAGGTTAAGTTGTGGGGATTCTGAATCCTGCTATTTTTCTTTGTCAGCATTTTTTTCCCTTGAATTCAGCAAGAAATATGTGGCTAGATTTAAATTGTGAACTCTATCTTGAACAGCATCTCTGGTCTCAATTCAGATCCTGTTCCTTTAGCTGGGCTGGTTTGAATCTTTTTTACCCATGGTTCAAGGTTCAGTATGTTGATTGAAAAAAAAAAATTTGCACAACATGAGAGCTTTGAGCTTCAGTTTTATTGGGTAAATTATTAAGGACTGTAAGCAAGGAGACAGCCTCTGAGATAGCTCTGAGGAACTGCTCTGAAGGGTCAGTAGATGTCTGATTTTGGTGAAGGTGCTATGTGCAACCACCACGCATCTCCATAGAGGTTACTGCTAGTCACCAGGAGCAGATGACTCCATTCATGATTGTAGTGTTTTTCTAGGTATGAGAAGGTGTAAGAAATTGGGTTCATAAAATTTTCTCCTCAGTTCAGTTCAGTCACTCAGTCGTGTCTGACTCTTTGCTACCCCATGAATCTCAGCACGCCAGGCCTCCCTGTTCATCACCATCTCCCGGAGTTCACTCAGACTCACGTCCATCGAGTCCATGATGCCATCCAGCCATCTCATCCTCGGTCGTCCCCTTCTCCTCCTGTCCCCAATCCCTCCCAGCATCAGAGTCTTTTCCAATGAATTAACTCCTGCATACATATAATTATCTGAAGGCCTGTTCTGCCAGTTTCTGCCAGAGCACAGAGTATTCATTCTTCATTTCTGTCCTGAACCCCTCTCAGAGGGGGTGGGAAGTCAGCCACTGCATGACTGGTGACTTCATTCTCTTGGAACAAGATGGTGAATGACACTGACAGTTCTTTAACTCCTGCATACATATAATTATCTGAAGGCCTGTTCTGCCAGTTTCTGCCAGAGCACAGAGTATTCATTCTTCATTTCTGTCCTGAACCCCTCTCAGAGGGGGTGGGAAGTCAGCCACTGCATGACTGGTGACTTCATTCTCTTGGAACAAGATGGTGAATGACACTGACAGTTCTTTAGTTGTCAAATCAAAATGTGGAGGAGCATGGTTTGGAGAACCTTCTTTGGCATTTTCCCTTCTGAAATTATAAACTTTTCAGTGTCCTTAGTTACTCAGCTTCTCTTTCTGGTTTGCCAGGAGAGAAAGACTGGTCTTCCTAATGTGTACCCAGCAGGTACTATATATACTGTATGGGTTGCTCCTCCTGGTTCTAGATAAAGAGCCACAGAGACATGCAGGGATTTGTTGACTTTCCCCTCTGTCCACAAAGTGCATGTGCATCCTGTATCTCAATCTTTCTGCTTCTGTGGTTTCTGTATTATTTGCATTTTCTGTTTTGTGGTTTTTTTTTTTTTGGTTTGTTCATTTGTTTTATAGTAAATTTCATACCAGTTGGCTTTTAGTCCATCATATCAGGAATCAGAATTCATACTTGTTATTGAGAAAGCTAACACATGAATCCTTTATTCATGGGAAAAATATACTTGAAATATTTTAAAGAATTTTAAGAATTTCTGAATTATTGTGTAGGACATAAAAGTGTAAGTAATGATTACTTGCAGCTAAGAATGATTATGACAACAATATTTTTAATTTAGTTGCTTGCCCTGAAATATAGTACAGTATGTGGTCAAGTAGTTATACACCTGTGAGTAAGCACACATCTAAGCCTCACATTGGGATAAACTCATTTTGATTGAAGATAATCAACTTTTTACATACTCATTTTCTTCATCTATAAAATACAAATAAAATTTTCCACCTAATAGATTCCTATAAAATGAGAACATATTTAAATTATGTAAAAATTTTCTGAAACAGAACCAACAGTTAAAATACTTATTCCTTATCCAGTAACATCCATTCACCTTCAGGGAGCATAGTACTGGAGCTACCCCATGCCTGGGGTCAGGGGCGGGGGCTGAGAGGAGCAACCCCACATCCAAGGAGGGGTGGCTGTAAGGGTGCAGGAAGGCTTAGAGGAACTACTCCACCTTCAAGGTCACGAGGGGCAGCCATGAGGAGATACCCCTTGTCAAAAGTCAGGAGCAGCAGCTGTGCTTAGCTAGAGCAGCTGTGAAGAGATACCCCATGTCCAAGGTAAGAGAAACCCAAGTAAGACAATAGGTGTTGCAAGAGAGCATCAGAGAGCAGACACACTGAAACCATAATCACAGAAAACTAGTCAGTCTGATCACATGGACCACAGCCTTGTCTAACTCAACGAAATTAAGCCAAGCCATGTAAGGCCACACAAGACAGGGTGGAGAGGTCTGAAAGAATGTGGTCCACTGGAGAAGGGACTGACAAACCACTTCAGTATTCTTCCCTTGAGAAACCCTTGAACAGTATGAAAAGACAAAATGATAGGAAACAGAAAGAGGAACTTCCCAAGTCGGTAGGTGCCCAATATGCTACTGGAGATCAGTGGAGAAATAACTCCAGAAAGAATGAAGTGATGGAACCAAAGCAAAAACAGTACCCAGTTGTGGATGTGACTGGTGATAGAAGCAAGGTCCGATGCTGTAAAGACAAATACTGCATAGAAACGTGGAATGTCAGGTCCATGAGTCAAGGCAAATTGAAACTGGTCAAACAGGAGATGGAAAGAGTGAACGTCGACATTCTAGGAATCAGCAAACTAAAATGGACTGGAATGGGTGAATTTAACTCAGGTGACCATTATATCTACTACTGCGGGCAGGAATCCCTCAGAAGAAATGGAGTAGCCATCATGGTCAACAAAAGAGTCNGCTCAGACAGTATAAGAGTCTGTCTGAAATGCAGGAGACCCGCGTTCACTCCCTGGATTGAAAAGATCCCCTGGAGAAGGGAATGGCTGGAAAATCCCCTCAAGAAGAGAATACGTACTCCAGAATTCTTGCCTGGAGAATTCTATGAACAGAGGATCTTGGCCAGCTACCGTCCACTGGGTCACAAGGAATCAGACACGACTGAGCAACTAAGCAGGATATCATTTTTAGAGGTGTTGAAAAACACCTTGTAGCTATTGTACGTATCATAAAACAAAGCAAATCCTGTTAAATTTAAGCAATCTACATGTAGGAAATAAGGGAGCATTAATTTTCACACACCCATTGTATATTTTATATATATTGTATGCACATAATGCCAAGAATCAAAATATTGTCAATTTGAAATGGTATATGAATAGACAGAGCCTATCAAAACAGAGAGGATTATTTTAAGCGTATTTTCTAACCTCTGATACATTTATATTAGATTTAATGGTCATTTTTTGGAGGGGGTAAGCTGTTGAGAAAGAGATAGAATTAGTGGGAAGGGGGTTGAGGGATTTATATAATTTAAGAGCTTTATTTATTTTCATAAGCATTTTTTTATTATCTTCTCTCTGACCCACAATGGTGAAATCTTTCTACTTGACATTTACCTGTCAGAAGAGAAGATCTACTTTCCGCAAATAGCATCATCTTCTTAAAAACAAACAAAAAAATAAATACATAATTTTCGACTTGACTACAGAAATATAAAACTGATTTTAAATATTGCAGATTTTATTATTTCTTTAAAAAAATGAGGATGAGGAGAGGATTGTATATAAATGTGCTTAGTCATGTCTCTTTGCAGCCCCATGGATTGTAGCCCACCAGGCTGCTCTGTCCATGGAATTCTATAGGCAAGAATACCAGGGTGGGTTGCCATTCCCTTGTCCAGGGGATATTCCCAACCCAGGGATTGAACCTGCATCTCTTGCAGCTCCTGCATTGGCAGAAGGAATTTTTACCACTGAGCCTCCTGGGAAGTCCTTATAGTATTCGAGGATCACTCCTAAACACCCTAGCAAATAGTTTTGTACAAATTCAGGGCCAATAAAGTATCACATATAAATACAGGAAAAAATAATCTGTTTCTTTTATCAGAAATTCTGTAAGTGTTAAAAGGGCTTTTCTGATGATAAAATGAAGCATTATGAATAGATGAGTTCAAGGGCTTCTTTTAATATCCAAGGCCTGGTATTTTTTCTAACTCTTTCTCATCAAGGTCACCAATACCAGTCACAATGTCTGACTTACAGTTGGTGCTCAGTTCAATTCAGCCACTCAGTTGTGTCCATTTGTTTGCGACCCCATGAATCACAGCACGCCAGGCCTTTCTGTCCAGCACCAACTCCTGGAGTTCACTCAGACTTAGGACCATCGAGTCGGTGATGCCATCATCCTCTGTAGTCCCCTCTCCTCCTGCCCCCAATCCCTCCCAGCATCAGAGTCTTTTCCAATGAGTCAGATCTTTGCATGAGGTGGCCAAAGAATTGGAGTTTCAGCTTTAGCATCATTCCTTCCAGAGCAATCCCAGGGCTGGGGCTCAGTCAATATTTATTAAAAGAATGACAAGCAAATATATACATATGTGCATTTTCTGTTTCAAACTAAAAGTATTACGTTGAGAAAAACCATGTGAAGATCTTACTCAAAAACACTACTTTTAAAATACAGTAGTGATCAAATTTAACCAGAATGTATTGTAACAAGTTTAGGGATAAGGGAAAAAACAGAAAAAAGGAAAATAGAGATTTTTAAAATAATTTAAAGTTTTTTCTAACCCAGTGATCTCAATAGTCGCTCAGTCGTGTCTGACTCTTTATGATCCCGTGGACTGTAGCCCCCCAGGCTCCTCCATCCATGGGATTCTGCAGGCAAGAATACTGGCGTGAGTTGCCATTTCCTTCTCCAGGGGATCTTCCTGACCCAGGGATTCAACCCAGGTCTCCCGCATTGCAGGCAAATGCTTTAACCTCTGAGCCACCTGGGAGGCCCCTCACTAACTCAGTGATCTCAATAGTGCTGTGCTGTGTTTAATTGCTCAGTCATGTCTGACTCTTTGTGACCCCATGGATTGTAGCTCACCAGGCTCCTCTCTCTGTGGAGATTCTCCAGGCAAGAATACTGGAGTGGGCTGCCATACCCTCCTCCAGGGGATTTTCCCAACCCAGGGATCAAACCCAGGTCTTAGTAGTATTGCATTTTAAATAGATATTTCCACAAGTCCTCACTGCCAGTAGCACATGGAACTCCTCATAATTCCTGATTTCCAGAAAATACAAGGATGTTTTCAATTCTTTAGAATCCTGCCATGTAGAACACTGACTCCAGCATACTACTGGCCCAGAATGCGCAAGATTGAGGTCAAGAGTGAGGTTGGGAAAAGTAATTGCTGTTTAAGTTAAAAGGTTTTGTGTATTCTGGAATTCTGGAGTCAACAATTCTTCCAACACCACCATTAAACTAGGTACATCTTTCTGTGATAAGAGATACTCCATTATTAGAGAAAAATATAGATCAGAAGCCAAAAACTTTAAAGAAGCATTAGTGACAGCTTTTGCTTCTGAGTAAATCGTTCAGTCAGTATCATTTTCTTAAGCATTTTTTACATAAACAGTTTTGCCAAATGAATAGTTTTTGCATTAATATACAGGGTTCACATTTGCAACCTGTTCTTTAACAAAATGCATTAACAGCAGGGCTCAGACATGAACAGAGCTTGAGTGGGCAGTATTACGCCCNATTAGTGACAGCTTTTGCTTCTGAGTAAATCGTTCAGTCAGTATCATTTTCTTAAGCATTTTTTACATAAACAGTTTTGCCAAATGAATAGTTTTTGCATTAATATACAGGGTTCACATTTGCAACCTGTTCTTTAACAAAATGCATTAACAGCAGGGCTCAGACATGAACAGAGCTTGAGTGGGCAGTATTACGCCCCTGTTTTCTTCTAAATCCATTTGTGAGGGCAAAGATGAAGTGTGGTCAACCAGTAAAAAAAAAAAAAATTGGAGAGAAGAAAGTATAGAGCTTCAAGTAACAGAAGTAATGGTTGTAAAATTGGGGGAAATCTGAGATAATTAAACTTAGTGATTTGATATCAGTAGACATTTTTGCATAGTTGGGAATTAAAGAAAATTAAATGTTTTGAAGTGACAAGAAAAAATATCTTCTGAGAAAAGTATGTGCAGGCATGAATACATAGTTCTTCAGCTCTGTCTTGGTTAAATTTCAGAGAATGTTGTTTTGGCTTTGTTTGTTTGCTTTTATTATAATAAGGAGCACTGGGAGAGGATATCTATTCAAAAAGAAAGAAAAATCATAATTGGTCAACTAATACGAAGGAGCTGGTATATGACAAAGGAATCTAAACCTAAAATGAGAAGAGAGCAGATATTCTTTTTTAGAAAATATAATACCCATCAGTAGAGGACATTATTACTGCTGATAAAGATGACACTTTAAAACTTGATCATATTAATGAAATCAACATTACAGATTGTCATAATAGAGCCAGTATGAAGAAGGTTTTGTGTTTGGTGGGAAGGAGGAATACTGTGTGGAAAACCTTAGTAATTATAAATATAAAAGATAACTTCAACATAATTGATTGTTCTATAATCCACTCAAGTTTGTACCCTAATTTTTATTATTCTTTAATATAATACAATTTTGATTATGTTATTGTTACCTGGTCATATATGAACTGACCCATCTTAGTCTAATTGATCCAGATAAGCACTTAATTAATGTAAATGAAACAAAAGTATACAGAATAAAATCACACCTACAAAATTATTGCTGTTTAAATAACTCAGACATTTAAGGACTGTATCTCAAACTCACATTGCTAAACATAAAGGTAATTTTCTATGCAAAATTGACCTTAAATTACCACAAACTTTAGATGCAATTGATAATTAATTTTTCCCTGGTATATTCATGTGACTTTAAGGAGAACTCACTTGTCTGACATTGCTTCTATCCAATTGATTTCATTGTTAGTCCTTGTTCACTACCCCCATATCAAAATGGTGGCCTTTCTCAGATCTCAGATTTGGTTCTTTTTTCCTCTATCTTTACGTGTATACAGTATCACTTCACGACTATGTGATATGGTTCTAGTATATCCAAATTTACATGTTCTTACTTCTTCCATGTCCAAGTAAGGCATGGCTGGTTTATCCAATCACCTAATAAAATTGATGCAGATGACACCACCCTTATGGCAGAAAGTGAAGAGGAGCTAAAAAGCCTCTTGATGAAAGTGAAGGAGGAGAGTGAAAAAGTTGGCTTAAAGCTCAACATTCAGAAAACTAAGATCATGGCATCCAGTCCCATCACTTCCTGGGAAATAGATGGGGAAACAGTGGAAACAGTGTCAGACTTTATTTTTTGATGGCATCACCAACTCGATGGACATGAGTTTGAGTGAACTCCGGGAGTTGGTGATGGACAGAGAGGCCAGGTGTGTTGTGGTTCATGGGGTTGCCTAGAGTCGGACATGGCTGAGCAACAGAGCTGATATGTGTGTGTGTGTGTGTGTGTGTGTGTGTGTGTGTATGGGTTTAGTAAATATCTACCAACTTTTAGAGGATTCCCTGGTGGCTCAGACAGTATAAGAGTCTGTCTGAAATGCAGGAGACCCGCGTTCACTCCCTGGATTGAAAAGATCCCCTGGAGAAGGGAATGGCTGGAAAATCCCCTCAAGAAGAGAATACGTACTCCAGAATTCTTGCCTGGAGAATTCTATGAACAGAGGATCTTGGCCAGCTACCATCCACTGGGTCACAAGGAATCAGACACGACTGAGCAACTAAGCAGGATATCATTTTTAGAGGTGTTGAAAAACACCTTGTAGCTATTGTACGTATCATAAAACAAAGCAAATCCTGTTAAATTTAAGCAATCTACATGTAGGAAATAAGGGAGCATTAATTTTCACACACCCATTGTATATTTTATATATATTGTATGCACATAATGCCAAGAATCAAAATATTGTCAATTTGAAATGGTATATGAATAGACAGAGCCTATCAAAACAGAGAGGATTATTTTAAGCGTATTTTCTAACCTCTGATACATTTATATTTAATGGTCATTTTTTGGAGGGGGTAGGCTGTTGAGAAAGAGATAGAATTAGTGGGAAGGGGGTTGAGGGATTTATATAATTTAAGAGCTTTATTTATTTTCATAAGCATTTTTTTATTATCTTCTCTCTGACCCACAATGGTGAAATCTTTCTACTTGACATTTACCTGTCAGAAGAGAAGATCTACTTTCCGCAAATAGCATCATCTTCTTAAAAACAAACAAAAAAATAAATACATAATTTTCAACTTGACTACAGAAATATAAAACTGATTTTAAATATTGCAGATTTTATTATTTCTTTAAAAAAATGAGGATGAGGAGAGGATTGTATATAAATGTGCTTAGTCATGTCTCTTTGCAGCCCCATGGATTGTAGCCCACCAGGCTGCTCTGTCCATGGAATTCTATAGGCAAGAATACCAGGGTGGGTTGCCATTCCCTTGTCCAGGGGATATTCCCAACCCAGGGATTGAACCTGCATCTCTTGCAGCTCCTGCATTGGCAGAAGGAATTTTTACCACTGAGCCTCCTGGGAAGTCCTTATAGTATTCGAGGATCACTCCTAAACACCCTAGCAAATAGTTTTGTACAAATTCAGGGCCAATAAAGTATCACATATAAATACAGGAAAAAATAATCTGTTTCTTTTATCAGAAATTCTGTAAGTGTTAAAAGGGCTTTTCTGATGATAAAATGAAGCATTATGAATAGATGAGTTCAAGGGCTTCTTTTAATATCCAAGGCCTGGTATTTTTTCTAACTCTTTCTCATCAAGGTCACCAATACCAGTCACAATGTCTGACTTACAGTTGGTGCTCAGTTCAATTCAGCCACTCAGTTGTGTCCATTTGTTTGCGACCCCATGAATCACAGCACGCCAGGCCTTTCTGTCCAGCACCAACTCCTGGAGTTCACTCAGACTTAGGACCATCGAGTCGGTGATGCCATCATCCTCTGTAGTCCCCTCTCCTCCTGCCCCCAATCCCTCCCAGCATCAGAGTCTTTTCCAATGAGTCAGATCTTTGCATGAGGTGGCCAAAGAATTGGAGTTTCAGCTTTAGCATCATTCCTTCCAGAGCAATCCCAGGGCTGGGGCTCAGTCAATATTTATTAAAAGAATGACAAGCAAATATATACATATGTGCATTTTCTGTTTCAAACTAAAAGTATTACGTTGAGAAAAACCATGTGAAGATCTTACTCAAAAACACTACTTTTAAAATACAGTAGTGATCAAATTTAACCAGAATGTATTGTAACAAGTTTAGGGATAAGGGAAAAAACAGAAAAAAGGAAAATAGAGATTTGTAAAATAATTTAAAGGTTTTTTCTAACCCAGTGATCTCAATAGTCGCTCAGTCGTGTCTGACTCTTTATGATCCCGTGGACTGTAGCCCCCCAGGCTCCTCCATCCATGGGATTCTCCAGGCAAGAATACTGGCGTGAGTTGCCATTTCCTTCTCCAGGGGATCTTCCTGACCCAGGGATTCAACCCAGGTCTCCCGCATTGCAGGCAAATGCTTTAACCTCTGAGCCACCTGGGAGGCCCCTCACTAACTCAGTGATCTCAATAGTGCTGTGCTGTGTTTAATTGCTCAGTCATGTCTGACTCTTTGTGACCCCATGGGTTGTAGCTCACCAGGCTCCTCTCTCTGTGGGGATTCTCCAGGCAAGAATACTGGAGTGGGCTGCCATACCCTCCTCCAGGGGATTTTCCCAACCCAGGGATCAAACCCAGGTCTTAGTAGTATTTCATTTTAAATAGATATTTCCACAAGTCCTGACTGCCAGTAGCACATGGAACTCCTCATAATTCCTGATTTCCAGAAAATACAAGGATGTTTTCAATTCTTTAGAATCCTGCCATGTAGAACACTGACTCCAGCATACTACTGGCCCAGAATGCGCAAGATTGAGGTCAAGAGTGAGGTTGGGAAAAGTAATTGCTGTTTAAGTTAAAAGGTTTTGTGTATTCTGGAATTCTGGAGTCAACAATTCTTCCAACACCACCATTAAACTAGGTACATCTTTCTGTGATAAGAGATACTCCATTATTAGAGAAAAATGTAGATCAGAAGCCAAAAACTTTAAAGAAGCATTAGTGACAGCTTTTGCTTCTGAGTAAATCGTTCAGTCAGTATCATTTTCTTAAGCATTTTTTACATAAACAGTTTTGCCAAATGAATAGTTTTTGCATTAATATACAGGGTTCACATTTGCAACCTGTTCTTTAACAAAATGCATTAACAGCAGGGCTCAGACATGAACAGAGCTTGAGTGGGCAGTATTACGCCCCTGTTTTCTTCTAAATCCATTTGTGAGGGCAAAGATGAAGTGTGGTCAACCAGTAAAAAAAAAAAAAATTGGAGAGAAGAAAGTATAGAGCTTCAAGTAACAGAAGTAATGGTTGTAAAATTGGGGGAAATCTGAGATAATTAAACTTAGTGATTTGATATCAGTAGACATTTTTGCATAGTTGGGAATTAAAGAAAATTAAATGTTTTGAAGTGACAAGAAAAAATATCTTCTGAGAAAAGTATGTGCAGGCATGAATACATAGTTCTTCAGCTCTGTCTTGGTTAAATTTCAGAGAATGTTGTTTTGGCTTTGTTTGTTTGCTTTTATTATAATAAGGAGCACTGGGAGAGGATATCTATTCAAAAAGAAAGAAAAATCATAATTGGTCAACTAATACGAAGGAGCTGGTATATGACAAAGGAATCTAAACCTAAAATGAGAAGAGAGCAGATATTCTTTTTTAGAAAATATAATACCCATCAGTAGAGGACATTATTACTGCTGATAAAGATGACACTTTAAAACTTGATCATATTAATGAAATCAACATTACAGATTGTCATAATAGAGCCAGTATGAAGAAGGTTTTGTGTTTGGTGGGAAGGAGGAATACTGTGTGGAAAACCTTAGTAATTATAAATATAAAAGATAACTTCAACATAATTGATTGTTCTATAATCCACTCAAGTTTGTACCCTAATTTTTATTATTCTTTAATATAATACAATTTTGATTATGTTATTGTTACCTGGTCATATATGAACTGACCCATCTTAGTCTAATTGATCCAGATAAGCACTTAATTAATGTAAATGAAACAAAAGTATACAGAATAAAATCACACCTACAAAATTATTGCTGTTTAAATAACTCAGACATTTAGGGACTGTATCTCAAACTCACATTGCTAAACATAAAGGTAATTTTCTATGCAAAATTGACCTTAAATTACCACAAACTTTAGATGCAATTGATAATTAATTTTTCCCTGGTATATTCATGTGACTTTAAGGAGAACTCACTTGTCTGACATTGCTTCTATCCAATTGATTTCATTGTTAGTCCTTGTTCACTACCCCCATATCAAAATGGTGGCCTTTCTCAGATCTCAGATTTGGTTCTTTTTTCCTCTATCTTTACGTGTATACAGTATCACTTCACGACTATGTGATATGGTTCTAGTATATCCAAATTTACATGTTCTTACTTCTTCCATGTCCAAGTAAGGCATGGCTGGTTTATCCAATCACCTAATAAAATTGATGCAGATGACACCACCCTTATGGCAGAAAGTGAAGAGGAGCTAAAAAGCCTCTTGATGAAAGTGAAGGAGGAGAGTGAAAAAGTTGGCTTAAAGCTCAACATTCAGAAAACTAAGATCATGGCATCCAGTCCCATCACTTCCTGGGAAATAGATGGGGAAACAGTGGAAACAGTGTCAGACTTTATTTTTGGGGGCTCCAAAATCACTGCAGATGGTGACTGCAGCCATGAAACTGAAAGACGCTTACTCCTTGGAAGAAAAGTTATGACCAACCTAGATAGCATATTGAAAAGCAGAGACATTACTTTGCCAACAAAGGTCCATCTAGTCAAGGCAAGGCTATCGTTTTTCCAATAGTCATGTATGGATGTGAAAGTTGGACTGTGAAGAAAGCTGAGCGGCGAAGAATTGATGCTTTTGAACTGTGGTGTTGGAGAAGACTCTTGAGAGTCCCTTGGAGTGCAAGGAAGTCCAACCACTCCTTTCTGAAGGAGATCAGCCCTGGGATTTCTTTGGAAGGAATGATGCTAAAGCTGAAACTCCAGTACTTTGGCTACCTCATGCGAAGAGTTGACTCATTGGAAAAGACTGTGATGCTGGGAGGGATTGAGGGCAGGAGGAGAAGGGGATGACAGAGGATGAGATGACTGGATGGCATCACCGACTCGATGGACGTGTATCTGAGTGAACTCCGGGAGATGGTGATGGACAGGGAGGCCTGGCATGCTGCAATTCATGGGGTTGCAAAGAGTCGGACATGACTGAGTGATTGAACTGAACTGAATAAAATTGAGTATGTTAATAGGTATCCCAAATTCAACATGTTCATCAATGAACTTCTACTACTTCCCACAATATCTCCTTCACCTTGAGTCTCTCCTTATCTCAGGTGATGGCAACACCATCCTTCTATTTGCTCAAGTCAAAAAAAATAAAAAAGAGACAGAGAGAGACGACAATGATTTTTTTTTTTAATCTCACATACTGTAACACATATTCAGCTTATCTGGAAACCCACAAGCTTTATGTCAAAACACATCCAGGCTTTCATTACTTTCCCTACTTCAACAGCTTCCCTGAAACCTCATCACCATCATCTTTTACCTGTATTATTGTAGACACTTCCAACTGACCTCCTTATTTTCACCTTTGCTATTTCAAGTTTGTTCTCAGTGTAGAAAGGTGTTATTTAACATGAGTTAGTTTATGTCTCTCATCTCAGAACTCCCCCATATTTCACCAACTCAATCAATGCCTAGAAGTCACTCTTTTCACATAACTACAAACAAAAACTGACCTCTACCACATCTCCTGACTTTGTTTCTTACTACCTCAATTTCCTTCCTGTCCATTATAAATCTATGGAAGAGATAAATAAAAACATCCCCAATGAGTGATTCAGAAAAATACATTATACCAATTTGCAATTATACCAATAAGCAAATATTGCTTTTATTAATTTTAATATTATTGTTACAGTTTGTGTTTAGATGTGGCTTATATTTTCAAAAAGAATGTTATAAAAGGCAGAAGGTGTATTCTTAAGTATGTAAAATACAAAGAAAAATTTTTTGAAGTTTTAATTTATCATAATAACTTATTTAAACTTGTTATTAAAAATACATGGGTTATTATAAATTCCATGATTAGATTGCATAGCTATACAATTTAAACACATAAAGAATGATTACATTTCTAAAATATATTTGACAGTTTTCATTAAGCATAAGATAGATAATCTTAATTTTTAAAGAAGGGTATTCTGAATTTCTTTGAAAATGCAGTCAAGCAATTTTATCCATGTGTTAATGATGTATCTTCAGTATCAGTTGTCAGATCATTTTGCCAAATTGAATGTAGAAAACATATGCTGCTTATTATCATCACATCAAGGCTCTAACTTCACTGATAGGATGTTATAACCTGTTAGAATTACTGGGCATATTTCATATAAAAAACATACTATGCTATAATAGTGAAATTTTAAAAAAAGTGTTCTTTGGAACCAGTCTAATGTGCTGAGGCTTGTTTATTATTTCTGTATTGAATGGTACTGTGTTTGAAGAGATTAAATAGAAAATATATTCAAAGAGGATAAAGTAAAAGGCTACTGATTAGACAAAAGTAATTATGTAACTACTAAAAACTTATATTTTTGCAAAGTTTGTCTTATATCAATGTAAAGCTCTTTTAAAATTTTGGCCACATATGATAAGCCTATAGCAAACATTATTCTCAGTGGTGAAGAACTGAACACATTCACCCTAACATCAGGAACAAGACAAGGGTCTCCACTTTCACCACTACTACTCAACATATTTCCAGAAGTCTTAGCTACAGAAATAAGAGAAAAAAAAAAAAAAGAAATAAAAGGAATCCAGACTGGAAAAGAAGTAATGCTCTCACTGTTTCCAGATGACATGATACTTTACATAGGAAACCTTAAAGATAGTATCAGAAAATTACTAGAGCTAATCAGTGAATTTAGCCAAGTTACAGAATACAAAATCAATACACAGAAATCACTTGCATTTCTATATACTAACTGAAAAATCAGAAAGAGAAATTAAGGAATCAATCCCATTCACCATTGCAACAAAAAGAAATAAATATCTAGAAATAAACTTACCTAAATAGACAAAAGAACTGTACACAGGAAAATATAAGACACCTATGATGAAAGAAATCAAAGATGACATAAACAGATGGAGAGATATTCCATGTTCCTGGGCAGGAAGAATCAATATCATGAAAATGACTATACCATGAAATGCAATCTACAGATTCAATGTGACCCCTATGAAATTGGGGTGACCCCTATGATGGCATTTTTCATAGAACTAGAAGAAAAAAATCCACGATTCATATGGAAACACAAAAGACCCCAAATAGCCAAAGCAATCCTGAAAAAGAAGAATGGGGCTGGAGGAATCAACCTTCCTGACCTGAGATTATACTACAAAGCCACAGTCATCAAGTCAGTGTGGTACTGGCACAAAAACACACATATAGACCAATGGAACAAGATAGAAAGCCCAGAAATAAACTCATGCACCCGTGGGTACCTTATTTTTGACAAAGGAGGAAGGAATATACAATGGGGCAAAGACAGCCTCTTCAATAAATGGTGCTGGGAAAACTGTAAAATAATGAAACTAGAACACTTCCTAACGCCATACACAAAGATAAACTCAACATGGATTAAAGACCCAAAGGTACAACCAGAAACTATAAAACTCTTAGAGGAAAACATAGACAGAATGCTCAATGACATAAAGCAAGATCCTCTATGATCCACCTCCTGGAGTAATGGTAATAAAAACAAAAGTAAACAAGTGGGACCTGATAAAACTTAAAAGCTTTTGCACAGCAGAGAAAACTATAAGCAAGGTGAAAAGACAACCCTCAGAATGGGAGAAAATAATAGCGAATGAAACAAGTGACAACAGATTAATTTTCAAAATATACAAGCAGCTCATATGCCAGAAAAACAAACAACCCAGTCAAAAAAGTGGGAAAAAGTCCTAAGTAGACATTTCTCCAAAGAAGACATACAGATGGCTAACAAACACATGAAAAGATGTTCAACATCGCTCATTATTAGAGAAAAGCAAATCAAAACCACAGTGAGATATCACTTCATACCTGTCAGAATGGCCACCATCAAAAAGTCTACAAACAATAATTGCTGGAGAGGGTGTGGAGAAAAGGGAATGCTCTTGCACTGTTGGTGGGAATGTAAATTGATATAGTCACTATGGAAGATGGTACGGAGACTTCTTAAAAAGTAGGAATAAAACCACCATATGATCCAGCAATCCCACTCCTAGGCATATGCCCTGAAAAAAACAAAACTGAATAAGACACATATATCCCATTGTTCATTGCAGCACTATTTACAATAGGTAAAACATGGAAGCAACCTAGATGTCCTTTGACAGATGAATGGATAAAGAAGTTGTGGTACATATACAGAATGGAATATTCAGTTCAGTCACTCAGTCATGTCCAACTCTTTGCAACCCCATGAATTTCAGCACACCAGGCCTCCCTGTCCATCACCATCTCCCAGAGTTCACTCAGACTCACGTCCATTGAGTCAGTGATGCCATCCAGCCATCTCATCCTCTGTCATCCACTTTTCCCCTGCCCCCAATCCCTCCCAGCATCAGAGTCTTTTCCAATGAGTCAGCTCTTCGCATGAGGTGGCCAAAGTACTGGAGTTTCAGCCTCAGCGTCAATGCTTCCAAAGAACACCCAGGGCTGACCTCTTTTAGAATGGACTGGCTGGATATCTTTGCAGTCCAAGGGACTCTTAAGTATCTTCTCCAACACCACAGTTCAAAAGCATCAATTCTTCGGCACTCGGCTTTCTTCACAGTCCAACTCTCACATACATACATGACCAATGGAAAAACCATAGCCTTGACTAGATGGACCTTTGTTGGCAAAGAAATGTCTCTGCTTTTCAATATGTTATCTAGGTTGGTCATAACTTTTCTTCCAAGGAGTAAGCGTCTTTTAATTTCATGGCTGCAGTCACCATCTGCAGTGATTTTGGAGCCCCAAAAAATAAAGTCTGACACTGTTTCCACTGTTTCCCCATCTATTTCCCATGAAGTGATGGGACTGGATGCCATGATCTTCATTTTCTGAATGTTGATCTTTAAGCCAACTTTTTCACTCTCCTCTTTCACTTTCATCAAGAGGCTTTTTACTCAGCCACAAAAAGGAGCATATTTGAGTCAGTTTTGATGAGGTAGATGAACCTAGAACCTATTTTATGGAGTGAAATGAGTCAGAAAGAAAAAGATATATATATTTTAATACATATATATGGAATCTAGAAAAATGGTACTGAAGAATTTATTTACATGACAGTAATGGAAAAGCAGACATAGAGAATAAGATTATGGACATGGGGAGAGGTGAGGAGAGAGAGAGATATATGGAAAGAGTAACATGGAAACTTACATTACTGTATGTAAAATAGATAGCCAATGGGAATTTGCTGTATGGCTCAGGAAACTCAAAGAGGGACTGTATCAATCTAGATGGGTGGGACAGGGCAGGAGATGGGAGGGAGGTTGAAAAGGGAAGGGATATATGTATAACTATGGCTGATTCACGTTAAGCTTTGACAGAAAACAACAAAATTCTGTAAAGCAGTTATCTTTCAAAAAAATAAAAAAATTCAAATGCATGAAATAGGATAGCAATAAGAGAAAATAGAAAAATAAAAATTTAAATATCTCTATTTAAAATTTGGGGAAAAGAATGATATTTAAATTGACTCATAGCTTTGAAATATTTTTGTAATACTAGATTTTGATTCTGACCATCCAACTATAGATTGACTATTCCAACAAATCCCTCCTCAGTTTCCATTAATTAGCTAGAGTGGCTTATAGAACTCAGAGAAGCTGATTAGATTACTGGTTTATTATAAAAAGACATAGCTGAGGAGCATCCAGATGGAAGAGATGCATTAGGCAAGAAGGGGAAAGGGCCAGGAGCTCCCATGCCCACTCCAAGCCCACTCTCCCCACTTTCAAGTGTCCCCAACCTGGAAGCTCTCTAACCTTGAGTCACTAAGATTTTATGGAGGCTTCATTACACAGTCCATAGTTGATTAAATTATTGTTCATTGTGGTTGAGTTCAACCTTCAGCTCCTCTTCTCCCCTCTCTTTGGAGGTAAGGGGTGAGACTAAAAGTTCCAATACTCTAATTACATGGTTATTTCCCCCTGGTGACCAGCCCCCATCTTGAGGTATAATCCTAAAATCACCTTATTAACATCAACTCTTATATGATTAAAAGGTTTTGTTATGAATATTAAGATTTTTTTTGTTCTTAGCCCTATGAAATTCCAAGAGTTTTAGAAACTGTGTGCCAGAAACCAAAGAGCAGATGTTTATTTCTATTATAAACCATAGTAAGATTTATGAAATTAGATGTTACCCAGTAAACATATCAATAGGTTACAACATTAGAGCAAATTAACCCAATTAAAATTGCATTAAGTTTTATTTTTTTTTAATATTTGAAGACATTCTACACACTTGTTAAAATTAGCTAGCAAATGGAAACATAAGATGTATAAAACTTCTGCCATGTGATTATCATACTTTGATATTCGTTACAAACAGGTGGCACATTATACTGCAAATTGACATGCACTAGAAAAATAAAGATTGAGTATTTCCATTACTGATTCATTTATACTTAATTTTTCAGTTGAAATATCCTGATTATTTTTTCTTATCTTTTAAGAACTCCATTTTTCCTGGAGTTTGTGAACTGTACATATTTAAACCTCTTAAAATATTGATGTGAGCAATTTCACTCCATTAACATTTAAATATGAGTTGTGTATTGCAATTACAACAGTTTCAAACTGAAATTAGAAAACTGCAGATTATCATTGGGAGAAGATGAAACATCAAATAAGTTGTAGTATCAAATGAAGCCTGAAAAATATTAATTTCATCACATTGTATACTAAATTATATCTTTACATTTTAGAGAAGGAAATAAATCCATCCACATATAAAAAATAGGAATAAAAATAAGTTCATAATATAATAGCAATCAATCATCATATTACTCTGACAACAAAAATATGTATCAATAATAAAGTGAAAGTGAAAAATGAAAGTGAAAGTTGCTCGGTTGTGTCCATCTCTTTGCAATTGCATGGACTTTGCAGTCCATGGAATTCACCAGGCCAGAATACTGGAGTAGGTAGCCTTTCCCTTCTCCAGGGGATCTTCCCCACCCAGAAACTGAACCTGGGTCTCCTGCATTGCAGGCGTATTCTTTATCAACTGAGCTACTAGGGTATCCCTTTTTCAATTATAAACACTATCATAAATGGCTAGTGTTCTCCAGATAATACAACAATAATAAAGGTATAAATTAATTATTGGATCTTTGGAAAAAGTGAAAACCTTGCATTTACTTGCCTGTTACACTCAGAAAGCTTTGATTCTGTTCATAGACAAGTATATTTGATTTTGAATGATTAGAAAACAGTTATCATAATGAAAAACAGTGGATATCAAACAGATCACAGTGAAGTAATTTTTGGGGGAGTGAATTTGACTTTTCTTTTAATTACATTTTCTTTTAACTTCATTCAATTACAGAATTAAAAGAAGTAGTAGGAGGACATTATTAGAGATAACCAAAGAGACTGGTTCCAAACAGGAAAAGGAGTACATCAAGGCTTTATATTTTCACTCCACTTATTTAACTTATATGCAGAGTACATCATGAGAAATGCTGGACTGGAAGAAGCACAAGCTGGATTCAAGATTGCTGGGAGAAATATCAATAACCTCAGATATGCAGATGACACCACCCTTATGGCAGAAAGTGAAGAGGAACTAAAAAGCCTCTTGATGAAAGTGAAAGAGGAGAGTGAAAAAGCTGGCTTAAAATTAAAAATTCAGAAAACTAAGATCATGGCATCTGTTCCCATCACTTCATGGGAAATAAATGGGGAAACAGTGGAAACAGTGTCAGACTTTATTTTGGGGGGCTCCAAAATCACTGNTTAAAATTAAAAATTCAGAAAACTAAGATCATGGCATCTGTTCCCATCACTTCATGGGAAATAAATGGGGAAACAGTGGAAACAGTGTCAGACTTTATTTTGGGGGGGCTCCAAAATCACTGTAGATGGTGATTTCAGCCATGAAATTAAAAGATGCTTACTCCTTGGAAGGAAAGTTATGACCAACCTAGATAACATATTGAAAAGCAGAGACATTACTTTGCCAACAAAGGTCTGTCTAGTCAAGGCTATGGTTTTTTCCAGTGGTCATATATGGATGTGAAAGTTGGACTATGAAGAAAGCTGAGTGCTGAAGAGTTGATGCTTTTGAACTGTGGTGTTGGAAAAGACACTTAAGAGTCCCTTGGACTTTAAGGAGATCCAACAGGTCCATTCTAAAGGAGATCTGTCCTAGGTTTTCTTTGGAAAGACTGATGCTAAAGCTGAAACTCCAATACTTTGGCCACGTCATGTGAAGAGTTGACTCATTGGAAAAGACTCTGATGCCGGGAGGGATTGGGGGCAGGAGGAGAAGGTGACGACAGAGGATGAGATGGCTGGATGGCATCTCCGACTCGATGGACATGAGTTTGTGTAAATTCTCGGAATTGCTGATGGAGAGGAAGTTCTGGTGTGCTGCAGTTCATGGGGTCTCAGAGTTGGACACAACTGAGCGACTGAACTGAACTGAAAAAGTCAGGTAGATGGGAATCAAAATATTATCTTTTATATTAGTAAAGCTTTTTTTTTTTTAGAGAAAGCCACAAATGTGTGAATAAATGTGCTGCAATCATTTCATCCTAAAATTAGACATACTGGATCACCCAGGAAAGAATGAAGTTACAGCAGCAGAGCTGTGATCCATGTCTGTCCTGATTATAATGGTGATATTCCCAGGGAAAAGAAAGCTACTCACCCTTTCTAATCCTATTGATAGTTGGATCACCCTTTAAATAGACTAATGATATTTGTAGGCAAACACTTGTATCTGTGGAAATCACATAGTATGGTGTCCAATGTTCAGTATCATCCAGTTCAGTTTGGCCTCTGTCATGTCAGACTATTTGCAATTCCATGAATCGCAGCATGGTCACCCTGTCCATCACCAACTCCTGGATCTTACTCAAATTCATGTCCATCGAGTCCGTGATGCCATCCAGCCATGTCATCCTCTGTCGTCCCCTTCTCCTCCTGCCCCCAATCCCTCCCAGCATCAGAGTCTTTTCCAATGAGTCAACTCTTCACATGATGTGGCCAAACTATTGGAGTTTCAGCGTCAGCATCAATCCTTCCAGTGAACACCCAGGACTGATCTCCTTTAGGATGGGCTGGATTTATCTCCTTGCAGTCTAAGGGATTCTCAAAAGTCTTTTCCAACACCACAGTTCAAAAGCATCAATTCTTCAGAGCTCAGCTTTCTTTACAGTCCAACTCTCACATCCATACATGACCAGTGTAAAAAACCATAGCCTTGACTAGATGGACCTTTGTTGGCAAAGTAATGTCTCTGCTTTAGAATATGCTATCTAGGTTGGTCATAACTTTACTTCCAAGGAATAGGCATCTTTTAATTTCATGGCTGAAATCACCACCTACAGTTATTTTGGAGCTCCCCCAAATAAAGTCTGACACTGTTTGTACTGTTTCCCCATCTATCTCCCATGAATTGATGGGACCAGATGCCATGATCTTAGTTTTCTGAATGTTGAGCTTTAAGCCAACTTTTTCACTCTCCTCTTTCACTTTCTTCAAGAGGCTTTTTAGTTTCTCTTCACTTTCTGCCATAAGGGTGGTGTCATCTGTATATCTGAGGTTATTGATATTTCTCCCAGCAATCTTGATTCCAGCTTGTGCTTCTTCCAGTCCAGCGTGTCTCATGATGTACTCTGCATATAAGGTAAATAAGCAGGGTGACAATATACAGCCTTGATATACTCCTTTTCCTATTTGGAACCAGTCTGTTGTTCCATGTCCAGTTCTAACTGTTGCTTCCTGACTTGCATATAGGTTTCGCAAGAGGCAGATCAGGTGGTATAGTATTCTCATCTCTTTCAGAATTTTCCACACTTTATTATGATCTACACTGTCAAAGGCTTTGGCATAGTCAATAAAACAGAAATAGATGTTTTTCTGGAACTCTCTTGCTTTTTCCATGATCCAGCGGATGTTGGCAATTTGATCTGGTTCCTCTGATTTTTCTAAAACCAGCTTGAACATCAGGAAGTTCACGGTTCACATATTGCTGAAGCCTTGCTTGGAGAATTTTTAGCATTACTTTACTAGGATGTGAGGTGAGTGCAGTTGTGTGGTAGTTTGAGCATTCTTTCGCATTGCCTTTCTTTGGGACTGGAATGAAAACTGACCTTTTCCAGTTCTGTGGCCACTGCTGAGTTTTCCAAATTTGCTGGCATATTGAGTGCAGCACTTTAACAGCATCATCTTTCAGTATTTGAAATAGCTCAACTGGAATTCCATCACCTCCACTAGCTTTGTTCTTAGTGATGCTTTCTAAGGCCCCCTTGAGTTCACATTCCAGAATGTCTGGCTCTAGGTGAGTGATCACACCATCATGATTATCTTGGTCATGAAGATCTTTTTTGTACAGTTCTTCTGTGTATTCTTGCCACCTCTTCTTAATATCTTCTGCTTCTCTTAGGTCCATACCATTTCTATCCTTTATTGAGCCCATGTTTGCATGAAATGTTCCCTTGGTATCTCTAATTTTCTTGAAGAGATCTCTAGTATTTCCAAATCTGTTGTTTTCCTCTATTTCTTTGCATTGATCACTGAGGAAGGCTTTCTTATCTCTTGTAGCTATTCTTTGAACTCTGCATTCAGATGCTTATATCTTTTCTTTTCTCCTTTGCTTTTTGCTTCTCTTCTGAGAACACAAAACACAATCTGTGGATTTATGACATAACAGTCTGGAAAATGCAATGCAAGGAATGTGACTTTCTAGTCATAAAATGGAGAGGTTCAATAAACCTAAGTGAGCTCCACCACATGAGATGAAGCACAGACATTCCTTCCAATCTCTAGCCATTACTCTAGAACAGAGAACCCATATTGGCTGTGAATAGGAAGTACCTTAAGAATCAGTATGTCCCAGTCCTTTCTCTGCTTCACTTATCCTGCTTCATTGCTTGTGTCCCTGAAATTATTATTAAAAGCTGATACTGTAGGATCTGTGAGTGAGTTGATTTGACGATCTAATGATTTGCACCAGGAACGGGATTGTGTTTCAGCCAGGACATAACTGCTTAACCACCTTTGATAAGAAGGACCAAAATTTTTGAAGTCAATTATAAGAAATGAGTGATAACAAATTTGTGGGTAAACAGAACCAAGGGGACTGGCTAAATGAATGACGAGGAGTACATGGAGGAAGAAATTCTCAAAAATATTCTATTCCCAAGCCATGTCTAGCTGCTGTGTAAAAAGATTCAGACCTTTTAGAGAGGACAGTATTGTAGAAGTAAGTAAAAGGTTTGTTGCTTTTGTTGTTTAATCAATGTTTGACTTGCTTATGCAAGTTTCATTACCTGAAGTGATGCCCAGTTTCTCATAAAATAACTCAGGCTTAGTGCCAACTGGGAAGCCCCTTTAATTCCTTAAAAGGCTGCAGTGTAGGTAATTGACCTTAATCAGATGACTACTAAGTCCTAAGGACACTATGTTAAAAAAAATTTAAACATTTTACAAAGAGATATTAACAGAATTCTGATGAATTATTAATGGTATACTATGGAAAAAGCAAAAGAGTTCCAGAAAAAGATCTACTTCTGCTTTATTGACTATGCCAAAGCCTTTGACTGTGTGGGTCACAATAAACTGTGGAAAATTATGAAACAGATGGGAATACTGGACCACCTGACCTGCCTCTTGAGAAATCTGTATGCAGGTCAGGAAGCAACAGTTAGAACTGGACATGGAACAACAGGCTGGTTCCAAATAGGAAAAGGAGTACGTCAAGGCTGTATATTGTCACCCTGCTTATTTAACTTCTGTGCAGAGTACATCATGAGAAACGCTGGGCTGGAAGAAACACAAGCTGGAATCAAGATTGCCGGGAGAAATATCAATAACCTCAGATATGCAGATGACACCACCCTTCTGGCAGAAAGTGAAGAGGAACTAAAAAGCCTCTTGATGAAAGTGAAAGAGGAGAGTGAAAAAGTTGGCTTAAAGCTCAACATTCAGAAAACGAAGATCATGGCATCCAGTCCCATCACTTCATGGGAAATAGATGGGGAAACAGTGGAAACAGTGTCAGACTTTATTTTTTTGGGCTCCAAAATCACTGCAGATGGTGACTGCAGCCATGAAATTAAAGACACTTACTCCTTGGAAGAAAAGTTATGACCAACCTAGATAGCATATTCAAAAGCAGAGACACTACTTTGCTGACTAAGGTCCGTCTAGTCAAGGCTATGGTTTTTCCTGTGGTCACATATGGATGTGAGAGTTGGACTGTGAAGAAGGCTGAGTGCTGAAGAATCGATGCTTTTGAACTGTGGCGTTGGAGAAGACTCTTGAGTCCCTTGGACTGCAAGGATATCCAACCAGTCCATTCTGAAAGAGATCAGCCCTGGGATTTCTTTGGAAGGAATGATGCTAAAGCTGAAACTCTGGTACTTTGGCCACCTCATGCGAAGGGTTGACTCATTGGAAAAGACTCTGATGCTGAGAGGGATTGGGGGCAGGAGTAGAAGGGGACGACAGAGGATGAGATGGCTGGATGGCATCACTGACTCGATGGACATGAATGTGAGTGAACTCCAGGAGTTGGTGATGGACAGGGAGGCCTGGCATGCTGCGATTCATGGGGTTGCAAAGAGTCGGGCATGACTAAGCGACTGAACTGAACTGAACTGATCACAGAATTACTCATTTGGAGACATGTTGTTAATTTTAGATACTACTAAAGACAGAAGTTAATTTAAGCCCTTAATATTCATTAATCTTAGTTCTAGAAATTAAAAATATCTATTTTTCATTTTATTACTGTTTATACACTTACGATCTAAGGCTTCCCAAGTGGCACAGTGGTAAAGAATTCACCTGCCCATGCTGAAAACGCAAGAGATGTGAGTTTACAGACATGGTGGGCTACAGTCCGTGGTGTCTTAGAGTCTGATGCGACGGAGCACACACATGCAGACTTATGATCCGTTAGTCCGTTATGTAGGATAAAACATGAAATGTTAAACTGCCTATGGTCCACCAGCACTCCACCCTCTTCTGGTAAACATAGAAGAGACAAATTGGGTTCCCAGATCTCCCTCTACTCAAAAAAACAGACAGCCCAAAAATATATTTCACAAGACTTTTATATTACACACATAGCATATCATACTCACATACACACATTTATTTCAGATAAAACTCTGAAAACTTCTCACATACATAACTGAAAGTTTCTTTGTCATGTTCAATTTTTTTAAAGTTATGATGAAAAGGGAAAGTCACTCAGTTGTGTCTGACTGTTGTGACACCACGGACTATACAGTCCATGGAATTCTCCAAGCCAGAATACTGGAGTGGGTAGCCCTTACCTTCTCTGGGGGATTTTCCCAACCCAGTGATCAAACCCAGGTCTCCCGCATTGCGGGCAGATCTTTACCAGCTGAGCCACAATGGAAGTTATGTTATAACAATGCAAATGTTTTTAAAAGGCCCTTTAATAGTGCATTCTTATATGTTTCTAAAATACTATAAAAGCAACTGATCTTTATAAGACTATCAATAATATAAAAATAGTACATGTGTTCTCTCAGTGGTTGCAAGATTTTCTATTTTTACCTAAAAAATNATCTGCCACAATGGAAGCTATGTTATAACAATGCAAATGTTTTTAAAAGACCCTTTAATAGTGCATTCTTATATGTTTCTAAAATACTATAAAAGCAACTGATCTTTATAAGACTATCAATAATATAAAAATAGTACATGTGTTCTCTCAGTGGTTGCAAGATTTTCTATTTTTACCTAAAAAATTGATGATTATAATAAAAACCAAGACTTAACATTTCTACTCCATGTGGATATTTTGAATGTAGAGATTTGTCTACATGAAAAAATCTTATTCTCTCAGTTTTTTTGAGACAAGTTTTTGTTTTAATGTTGTTTGGCTTCAGTCCATGCAAACACACAATATTAATCATCAGGCTTCATGGGAAGAACAACGAAAATTTAAAGTTCTGGCTTTAATTTTGTTGACAGCTAATTTAATGTTGTCTCTATAAAGCAAATTAACTTTGAGAAATGCCTTTAAAATATATGCATGAATCTCACTGTTTTGTCATTCATTTAAAATACGAAAAGGATTGTTTGCTTTATGTTTTCTTTAAGATTATAAAAGAAAAGCATGCTCACTTAAAAAGATTCAGATAGTGATTTTAATATGATAGGAAAGTATAAATTATATAATATCTTAATTCCTAGCCATAAGTGCTGTACAAATTTAGCATGTATTCTGCAGTATCTTTCAATGCATATACATGCACACACAAATACACACATATACTGAAATGATCATATAAATTTTCTCTTAGGATACTTTCCCCTGAGCAAAGCTTTATATAATTATGGAAGTGACTATGTTGACTATGAACGTTTTTATTATTGCTGACTGGCAATATAATTTTATATAGCTTATATATCTATTCAATCCAAGTGTACGCAAATGAGTTTTTTTAAATAGCTATTTTCTAGTTCTGTCTTTTTGTGTGTGCGTTTTACTGTAATAAGATAATAATTTTTGAAATTTTTCTTTTTAGTCTAAGAAAAACCTAGTTTGCTGTCTTATTTTTTTTCAAACTACTTCCTTCTAGTACTTTGTTATGTAAGTGGATATATTGACAGTTTTATTATTATTGTCATCAGGTCCCATCACTGTAAACGTGTATAGAATTTGGTCTTTTTTTTCATTGGAGAAATTTCCTTAATCTTGCTCTTAATTATGCTTATCATTTTTCAGCCAGTTTTTCATGGTGTTACATTTTCATCATGTTTCCCTGCTAGATTGAGAGTCCTTTAGCTCTTACATTGTAGTCTCTAAGATCTATAGATTCCAAACTTTCTTTTTACATCTGAAATATTTTTATTTATTTTTTTCATTTTCATCATGCTTAAATCAGTCAGTTCAGATGCTCAGTCGTGTCTGACTCTTTGCAACCCCATGGATTGTATCATGCCTGGCTTCCCTGTCCATCACCAACTCCTGAAACTTGGTGATGCCATCTAACCATCTCATCCTCTGTCATCCCCCTCTCCCCCTGCCTTCAGTCTTTCCCAGCATAAGGATCTTTTCCAGTGAGTCAGTTCTTCACATCAGGTGACCAAAGTATTGGAGTTTCAGTTTTAGCATCAGTCCTTCCAGTGAATATTCACGACTGATTTTCTTTAGGATGGATTGGTTGGAATAATAGTCATGTTTAAATTATTATATGATATCCAACTTCACCATGTTTTATATGATTATTTACAATCCTTTTTTAGTTTTCCCTTGCTTCTGGGTAATTTCTCTTCAAATATCTTCATCACTTAATTGTTTTGGTAATTTTGCAAACATATATTCAGTACTTATGATGTGTTAGGATTCACAAAGTTGTTTTTGTAGAAAAAAGCTATTGCATTCCTATTATAGAGTTTATAGTCCAAATGTGAGCTAGGTATCATGTAAATAAATATTTATATGTAAAAAAAAAGTATATTATTATTTATTATGACAGTTCTTCTGAGGAAAATTTTTCCTAGCCTGCCTGAGACAATGATATTTACAGAATGGGAAGATAAATAGGAGTTGGTTAGACATTAGGTAGTGAAGAGAGCATTTCAAGAAGATGTAGTATCATGTGAGAAGAGGTTGGAAAAGATTATTATAGGGTCCATGTGTTTGAAAAAAGCTACAGTGATTGAAGTAAATTGAGAGTTACAGGTTGGGGAAGTTGTTCATGCTGCAAAAATATCCTGCCTATTTACACTGTGCAGGGCTTTGTAATGACTGCTATCATTACAGTTTGCTAGATGATACTCTATTCTTCCACGTTTATTCTTTAGTCTTCAAATAATCTAAAAGCATAGATTAATTAATCATTTGAAACCTCTACTATAATAGGCTTGAGAGGCCAGAAAGAGAAGCTTTCACACCATATGATAATAACAGAGCACAAAAGGAAGAAGAAAGACTTCCTCTTCTTGCCCAGCAACAATTCATCCAATGAGAAACTGTCAGAAGTCAGCCAATGAAAAGCCACTGTACTTAGAACTCTCAATTCCTCAAATAGAACCTTGGTTTACTCTAGCTCTCCTTTCTTTTTCCTACTATATCTACTCTACTTGTTGACCTGGATTTGCACAGGGCTTATTTTTACAGAATCTGAATTGTACTTCTTCATTATCCCAAATAAACCCATCTTTCTCTGTAGAAATAACTGGCAATCTATTTATGTAAAATGAGCACTGATTTAACAAATAAGAAAACTTCTTCACCACCGAGATGTTGAGTGATGTATTTCAGTTCAGTTCAGTTGCTCAGTTGTGTCCTACTATTTGCGACCCCATGGACTACAGTAGGTCAGACTTTCCTTAGCCGTCACCAACTCCCAGACTTTCCACAAACTCATGTCCATTGAGTCAGTGATGCCATCCAATGATCTCATCCTCTATCATCCTCTTCTCCTCCTGCCTTCAATCTTTCCGAGCATCAGGGTCTTTTCCAGTGAGTCAGTTCTTCACATCAGGGGGGCCAAAGTATTGGAGTTTCAGCTTCAGCATCAGTCCTTCCAATGAATATTCAACACTGATTTCCTTTACAATGGAATGATTGGATCTCCTTGCAGTNAGTTCAGTTGCTCAGTTGTGTCCTACTATTTGCGACCCCATGGACTACAGTAGGTCAGACTTTCCTTAGCCGTCACCAACTCCCAGACTTTCCACAAACTCATGTCCATTGAGTCAGTGATGCCATCCAATGATCTCATCCTCTATCATCCTCTTCTCCTCCTGCCTTCAATCTTTCCGAGCATCAGGGTCTTTTCCAGTGAGTCAGTTCTTCACATCAGGGGGGCCAAAGTATTGGAGTTTCAGCTTCAGCATCAGTCCTTCCAATGAATATTCAACACTGATTTCCTTTTCAATGGAATGATTGGATCTCCTTGCAGTCCAAGGGGCTCTCAAGAATCTTCTCCAAGACCACAGTTCAAAAGCATCAATTCTTTAGCACTCAGCTTTCTTTATAGTCCAACTCTCACATCCATACATGAATACTGGAAAAAAAATCATAGGTTTGACTAGATGGACCTTTGTTGGTAAAGTAATGTCTGTTTTTTAATATACTGTCTAGGTTGGTCATAGCTTTTCTTCCAAGGAGCAAAAGTCTTTTAATTGCGTGGCTGCAGTCACCATCTGTAGTGATTTTAAAGCCCCCCAAAATAAAGTCAACCACTGTTTCCATTGTTTCCCCATTCATTTGTCATGAAGTGATGGGACAGGATGCCATGGTCTTAATTTTCTGAACGTTGTTTTAAGCCAACTTTTTCACTGTCCTCTTTCACTTTCATCAAGAGGCTCTTTAGTTCTTCATCACTTTCTGCCATAAGGGTGGTGTCATCTGTATATCGGAGGTTATTGATATTTCTCCTGGCAATATTGATTCCAGTTTGTGATTCATCAAGTCTAGCATTTCACTTGATATGTACTGCATAAAAGTTAAGTAAGCAGAGTGACAATATACAGCCTTGACATACTCCTTTCCTGATTTGGAACCAGTCTGTTCCATGTACAGTTCTAACTGTTGCTTCTTGTCCTGCATACAGATTTCTCAGGAGGCAGGTCAGGTGGTCTCATAGTCCCATCTCTTTAAGAATTTTCCAGTTTGTTGTGATTCATACAGTCAAAGGCTTTGGTGTAGTCAATAAAGAAAAGTAGATGTTTTTCTGGAACTCTCTCACTTTTTTGATGATCCAGTGGATGTTGGTAATTTAATCTCTGGTTCCTCTGCCTTTTCTAAATCTAGCTTGAACATCTGGAAGTTCATGGTTCATGTACTGTCATGTGAGATGAATGCAATTGTGTGATAGTTTGAAAATTCTCTGGCATTGTCTTTCTTTGGGATTGGAATGAAGACTAAACTTTTCCAGTCCTGTGGCCACTATTGAGTTTTCTAAATTTGCTGGCATATTAAGTGCAGCACTTTCACAGCATCATCTTTTAAGATTTGATATGATGTATTTAAGACCACACAACTGGGAAGTGGTGGACATTGGTGTGAAAGTTTTTAATCTAGCTACCCCATCTGCTCTCTTAATCAGTGTACTATACTGCCAGTCAAAGATTTTGTATTTTACTCTATGTATAATAAAAAGACATGAAAAGACTTAAAGTATGAGAGTATTAAAATAGCATTATTTTTAAATATAATTCATGGTTGCTTATGCTGAATAAAGTATGACTTTACAAGACTAACATTGAGGCAATATATTACTAAGCTATTGTTGTAGTTTAGATAGGAAGTAATGTGGACTCTGTTTAGGGTAATGTGAATGTGTGTCTTAACCACACTTTATTTTGTCAGCCTCATTTTAAGCCCAAAGTTCTACCCCATACCCTCTTGACCTGACTGAACTTAAGCCTTACTCACAAGGAATGTACTCAAGCCAGATAAGTTCTCTAATAAACTTTCATCCTTGCTTCATCCGATATGAAAACTGGAAAGATGTGTTTGCTGACATAGATAATCATTGGTTCTGAGACTCCTGTGGGGGGAAAAAAAGTATGAGAAATGTTTCCCATGACTGTGGACTTGATTCTCCTTGTTAGTCAGATTCAGGTTTTAGTTTTGGTCCTTTTAAGTACCCTTATCTCCCTTTCTGTAGTGTGGAGTGCAGCTTCAAATTCGTCTTGATCTTTGATATGCCCCATTCTTCCTGATTATATGTAAGTTACTTAGAGCAAACTTCATTGTTGTACTTTATGGAGTCGTTGCTTCATTTTTCAGACTTAAAGTTCCTTCTTGGCTTGGAGGATTTTATTCATATCTCTGCCTCCCAACACCAGTTTTGGTTGGAAACACTAATTGGATTGAATGTATACTAGAGAATGCATTGAAGGATTTGTCTTAACCAGAAAGTAGAAGCAGTGAAGTCACTCAGTTGTGTCCGATTCTGCAACCCCATAGACTGTAGCCTGCCAGGCTCCTCCATCCATGGGATTTTCCAGGCAAGAATACTGGAGTGGGTAGCCATTTCCTTCTCCAGGGGATCTTCCTAACGCAGGGATCAAACCTGGGTCTCCTGTACTGCAGGCTGACTCTACCATGAGCCACCAGAGAAGGCAACCAGAAAGTGGGTAGTGAGGGAAAAAACAAACAAACAAACAAACATGGGGGAGAGAAGAGGAAGGCCTATTGTACTATAATGGAGAGAAGTGGAAAAGGTACACAATGGGAAAGAAACCAAAGGTCAGTTATGGAAATGTTGATTTGGAGATGCTCAAATTACCCAAGTATTTGATTGCTATATAAACTATTGTAATAAGCAATGCTTATTACAGTGAAAGTGGGTAAAATCAGGTATGGGCTTCCCTTGAGGCTCAGATGGTAAAGAATTTGCCTGCAATGTGGGAGACCTAGGCTCCATCCCTGGGTTGGGAAGATCCCCTGGAGAAGGGAAAGACTACCCACTCCACTATTCTAGCTTGGAAATTTCCATGGACTTTATAGTCCCTGGAGTCACAAAGAGTTGGACAGGACTGGGCAACTTTCACTTTCACTTTCAAAATCAGGTATAGGGAGCAATGGTACTTTTAAGTATGAAATAGTATATAGTAAACAGTATGTATGTCCTAAATGTGTTCATTGGTGCAAGAATCTTATTCCTTCCTTCTTGACCTTCTTAGGGACAGAGCTATCTATCTATCATCTACCTATTCCTCGATGTCCCTACCTATCATTTATCTAATTTATTTTCACACATAGACTTTCTTAAAGTATAATATGTTATTATCTTAGTAATATATATACATGAGCTTCCTGGTGGTTCAGTGGTAATGAATCCACCTGCCAATGCAGGAGACATGGGTTCATTCCCTGGATCAGGAAAAGCCCACTGGAGAAGGAAATAGCTACCAGTTCCAATATTCTTGCCTGGAGAACCTTGGACAGAGAAGTCTGGTGGGCTACAGTCCCATGGGGTCACAAAAAGGTTGGACATGACTTCAGTTCAGTTCAGTGGCTCAGTCTTGTCTGACTGTTTGCGACCCCATGAATTGCAGCATGCCAGGTCTCACTGTCCATCACCAAATCTCAGAGTTTACTCAAACTCATGTCCATTGAGTTTGTGATGCCACCCAAGAATCTCACCCTCTATCATCCTCTTCTCCTCCTGCCTTCAGTCTTTCCCAGCATCAGGGTCTTTTCCAGTGAGTCAGTTCCTCACATCAGGGGGGCCATATTTTTGGAGTTTCAGCTTCAGCATCAGTCCTTCCAATGAATATTCAGGACTGATCTCCTTTAGGATTAACTGGTTGGATCTCCTTAGAATCTAAGGGACTCTCAAGAGTCTTCTCCAACACCACAGTTCAAAAGCATCAGTTCTTCAGCACTCAGCTTTCTTTATAGTCCAACTCTCACATCTATACATGACTATTGCAAAAAACATAGCTTTGACTAGACAGATCTTTATTGATGGTTAGGGTTAAAAAAAAAAAAAAAAGACAATCAGCTCAATCCCAGGTCTCCATACTAAGACTTTATACCTACAGTAATTATAGTTTCAGCTTTTTCAAAGAATGTAATTTCATTTTTAATTATTTGTTTTAATTATAGGATAATTACTTTACGATATTGTGATTTTTTTTGCTAGCCATTGAACTGGTGGGCTGCAGTCCATCAAAGAGTTCGACACAAGTGAGCATGCAGCATAAATCAGCCACAGGTATAAATGTATCTTGACTAGTCAATCAGGAAATTCTTAGCACAAATGATGTCTTAATAGACCCCTTTCATTGGATTTCCCTGATGGGTCAGATGGTTAAGAATCTGCCTGCAGTGAGACCTGGATTTGATACCTGGTTGAGGAAGATGCCCTGGAGAAGGAATGGCTACTCATGCCAGTACTCTTGCCTGGATAATCCCATGGACAGAGTAGCCTTGTGGGCTACAGCCTATGGGGTCGCAATGAGCTGGACAAGACTGAGCAGCTAACACATACCTCAAAGGAAGGTGGCCTTTCCTGAAATAATTGTTTCCTTTATTTATGATTTCCTTGTCCCTCCCCTTTCAGCCGTTAAAAACCTTTCCTTTTTCTGCAGCTCTTTGGATCTACTCTCTGTCTGCTAGCTGGGAGGCTTCCTGATTCATGAATCATTGAAGAATAAATATTAGCACCAAAAGTTACTCTGCCTGGTTATAGAAACTATTAGTAGCAGGGAGTGTTAGCAGTGAACTTTCAGAATATTTGGTTTGTTTGTTCTTTGTTCTTTTGCATATAAAATGAAGAGAATTTACATTAGAAATATTAGTGAATCTTACAAACTGCTTCATCAGCTGGGAGTATTCTCTTGAACTCAGTATTTTATTGCTGTTGTTGCTGTTCTTAGAACATGCTCTTAAGGTTTGAGATTCTGTGTGTGTGTGTGTGTGTTAAGTCATAGATTACTTTTTAAAGTGACATAACAAGACAGAGTTATGAACTTTCTATATTATTTTCAGAGCAATAGTCTCTGCGAATTTTGGTCCCTGGTAAAAATAATGTCTCTGAACACAATAAGGTGGAGTACTCTCTGTTTCCTGAAATTTCAGACCTCTAGACACTCTTCTGTTTTTGAAATTAAGCAATTAATTTTTCAGAATTCAACAGTATTTTATCTTTAACACTAAATTCTTATTTTACGAAAGGAATTACATGGTGACTGTTTATTTTACTTTACTTGCAAATTGGATGTTAATTACAGAATGTCTCAGGATACTTTCTATTTATTTTCTGTAACATTGAATTTATAACATGTTCTATAATATTTCATAAGAGAAACTGAATATTTATAATAAGCATGCTCTTTTGATTTTATGTAAACTTTTATATATTACAGAATCCTTGGGGTTTAGTTTGCATCTGTACATATTTTGAGATCATGAAGCTCATTCACCATTTTTTATTCTCTTTGCTCATTCTGTTTTTGTCAATGTTTAGAGATTTTTTTAAAATCTATACTCATCCTATCATTTTAAAGATATTAACCTTGATATAGTCCAATGGCAGTATATTTTAAACTATATAGTGTGCATGCATATATATCAAGTAATAATTTTACCTTAAAATGAGTCATAGTTCCAATTATTGTCTCTGTAACTGATTAATCAGGGCAATGGCATAAAATTTGAAATCTTTTAAAATATTCAAATGGTAAAGCTCTTGAAAATGCACACAGAAATGGAAATTGTATTCTTTCTATTAATATGTATGTGCATCTAATGAGTTTTAATGAATGTGCAAAGGTCATTTCAATTGATTGTTGATTGGTAGTTTTCTTCTGAAGGACTTGAAATAAATGTATTCCAATAGACTGTATTCTTTTACAATCAAAATAACCTAAAATAGTGAATACTGTTATATTAAAATATTATTTTTCATAATTTGAGAACAAGTGTATTGTCATAAAGTCACATCTTTAAATTTAAGCAAATTGAATGATATGATTTGATATGGAAGAATTTAAATTATATATGAGTTAGAATTTTGTCACTGTTCAAATAGCAAGCCATAAATAGAATGAAATAGTGGAGAGATTTGATCATTCTCATCTGATCATAAAAATTACATCAAATGAATTTTTTTAAGGAAAACAAAGCAAATCCTTCTATGTCTTTGGTGTTTACCATAAATCATGAGATTGACTCATATAAACCAATGCATTTTTAACTTTCATATGCTATGATGTCTGAGAATTACTATTATGATTTCTTTCCAGATTTTAATTGTGTTAAGATGCCTTATTCAAGTAACTACAAATTAAAAATGCAATAATTCAATGAAGTATGTACTTTCTGACTAGGATTGATAGTATATTTTATGCTTACACAAATATGTTGACCTTAAGGTGCATATGTATTTGAAAAAAGGCAGCATCTACACAGAAAATAAAACTGTTCTCTTGTGTAATAAAAATCATAGGAACAAATATTAATGGGAATTCAATTATGGGTATTTTCTTTATTAGAGAAAGGAGGCAGTTGTGCTACAATATGAGTAATTGTGATTTTTCTAAATTCTAAATGTCTGTCTGAATCACAGCACACTAATGGTTGTGTCATTTTTATCTTTGAGCTATTTTGATGCAACTTTGTTGCCTTTACCATTCTAAGGAAGCATGAGTTACATACCAACAGGATTACAAAGGTATTCCAGAAATTAGAGTGATACAATTAAAAAATATAATAGGAACATAAAAAACTTGTCATAACATTATGGCAAAAGTTTGCTCAACAAACATTTTCTGAACCCCCAATATAATGAATCCTAATTATACTGGATTATTAGTTTATAGCATGACATCTTCAAATGTTATAAATCTTTGTTTTTATATCATTGGGAACATGTTCAGAGTAGTTTAGAAATAATCAGTGTTGCACTCTGTGACACTCCCATTGGCATTTACAAAGCTAGATTTGCTATCTCAAAAGTGAATTATCTCATCTATTTCCTCTAAAATAATCACTTTGTCTTTAAATAGGATGCCACTGGATGAGTGCCAAAATTTTCCTATGGTCTCCTAGTGAAATATACTAAACATGATTAGTATGTTGTGACTTATTGAAGACAATAAGTTAAAACCAATAACAAAAACTATATAAAAGAAATAAAACATGTGCGTTGGAACATATCATACAAATATACAGCTTCTTGACTTTTTTCATAATATTTTTATTTATTCTTCTTGGATTTTTGAGAAAAAATCACAATCTTTGACCCAGTTCTCTTGGAAATAGGCTCTGAGATATACAGACTTGCTTGCAGGAAGTTTATTGGTTGGTATGCTTGGAAACATCCATTGGGAAGAAGTAAAGAAATCTGGATTGGGCATAATGAAAAGCTGACAGCAAGGAAGTTGCCAAAACTAAAACAAACACACAAAAACGTCCTCAGTCTATTGAAAGCAGAACTCTAGAACTAGGGGGATGTTTCTGAATTCCCTGTAATTGTGTCATGGAGGATAACATTTATATCATTAAACTGAGCAATCACTGGATTGCAGCCATGCAGAAGGCATAGACTTGGATGAAGCAACTTTGGCTTCAATAAATTCATGAGAAGTGACTCGATCATGACCAGTTAGCTTGTGGGGCAATGAGCACCTTGGTCCTAAAGTTAGGATCTTAATAGTTGACAGTCAACTAGATTGATCAATCAACTTTCTAATCAGATTTTAAAACTCCAGTTTTTGCTCTTCTTTTAAGTTGTATCATTGTAAGTATAAAACATGTTAAGCGTAAGGAAACAGTATGCCTCGTTGATATTTGCTTAACAGTTTTCTTTCAGTTTTAAAACAGGTTCAGAGTTAGAACCATAAAGAAGGTAAAAGCAGAGACTCCATAGGAATTCAGTGCATGGCCTGATCTGTTTCCTCAGTTCTTTTCAGATCCCCAGTATTGGAGGCTTTGGTGTGCAGCACCCCAACTCAGGGCTGCCAAACAAGGTGTTTTGTGTCTGTAGTTTGTGGCTGACAGCTGCTATTTCACTTCCAACTCTGAGGGTCTGAATAGATCTATTATAAACCTTAGAATGAAAGAAATAGTCATTCTATAACCACCCACATATAGATGACATCCTTTCTCTTCTGTAAGATGTTTTCTTAGCTCTAATGTTTTCCTTTGTCATTTATTCCACTGTTCTTTCAATAGAGGGTTCACAATTTCATAACACTTTTCAGTTTTATTGCAATTTAACTGTAATTCTCTTCCTCTTAGAAAAGCATGGGTGCTTCTCTCATCATTCCTCTTTGCCTCAGAAGAAGAGTCATCGTTTCTTTTCTCAAGACCTGAGGCAGTCATCCTTCATCTCCTTTCTCTCCTCTACTGTGTTCCCTTCAATTTTGCTTCGACAGTTGTACCTGCTATTTTACATCTCAAATGTACCAACCGGATACCATCTTCCCCTTTGTATGCAATAATGATTAAGCCTCCTCCCTCCTACTGCAATGATTTTAAAGTCATTTCCTAAGCTATCATCTTCTCAGGATACGGCTCCTTTAATTTTCTATCTTGACCATCAAATTCCCAGAAAATATAATTTTCATTAGCTACCTATTTTAACCCGCCAAATAACTCTTCAACTTAATGCAATTATACGTGATAAATTGTAGTTCATTTGCTTAAAACTATTCTTTCAGTATAGTCAAAGTATTACATCCAGTGGTCTGTTTTTTGACATTATTTGAAAGCTCTATTGGAAAACTTTTCCAGAGATGAGATACTCACTACATCAAGAAGCCTCATTTCACTGTTTATTAAGCTGCACTATGCCTTTCTCTGAGTTGTATGATTTCCAATGTTCTGTGGAGATATATAATCCACAATAACTCCTTTGCCTACTCTCCTTTATCCTCTTATGCCATCTTGGTTTTTTTAAACTGTAAAGGCACTTTAAGTAATTTTAGGGATTTTATGAGTCAGTCTCTTTCTAGGATTCTTCTATGAAATAACTGATTATGTCAATTCGATTTTAAGCATCGTACTAGACCAGAGTATTTCAGTCTTGGCACTATTAACATTTTAGGTTGGATAATTCTTTTTTATGGGGATCTGTTTCCTGGGGATAGCAGGATGTTAAGGCAACATTTTTGGCCTCTACCCACTAGATGAGAGTGGCACCCCCTCCCCAGCCAAGATGTGGAGGCCAAAAATGCCTCCAGATTTCACAGTATGTCCTCCCAGGAGCAAAATATTCCTCTCTTAAGAACCATTACCTACACAAATAAAGAGAGGCTGTAGAAGTCAGAGAATTATTTAAATACAATATTAATATTTTTTAGAATACTATATGCTAATTATTATTGTAATACATTTATAATTCAGTTGCATTATTTAATCTTTACACACACACACAAAAACCACTATTATGAAAATCCACATTTCACAAATGAGGAAAGTGAGGTACAGAATGATTATTTAACTTACCTAACATATCAGAGTTTATAAGGGGTGCTGCTTCTGTGTTGTGTTCAGTCACGTCTGACTCTTTGCGACCCTATGGACTGTGGCACACCAGGTTCCTCTGTCCCTAGAACTTTCCAGGCAAGAATACTAGAGTGGGTTGCCATTTCCTACTCTAGGTGTAAGCCTGATTTTAAAACTGATTTTGTCCAACCTCAGCACACATTCTATTAAGCAACATAACAGCACACCTCTAACCCAAATCCCACATAAAAGCCAAAAAAGGAAAACCTAAAAAAGAATGGATAGGGTTGCTGGAAGGAAAGAATTTTTAAAACTTGAACGCAATTTAAAATAAAACAAGAAAGAGGAAAAGAGAGAAACAGTAAAATACATGGTTCAAAGGATAAGATGTTCAAGAGGCAGAGATAAACAACTCTAAGGAATTCGAGAAAGAAGGGAAGAAAATTTGGCCAAATTCACATTAATAACAGAGTGAGAGCCACACAGTTTTCGGATGATAAATTTTCTACTTTTTAAAAAATCTTAGTTACCTTTATTACAAACTCATTATTTCTAATCAGTAATTNAAGATGTTCAAGAGGCAGAGATAAACAACTCTAAGGAATTCGAGAAAGAAGGGAAGAAAATTTGGCCAAATTCACATTAATAACAGAGTGAGAGCCACACAGTTTTCGGATGATAAATTTTCTACTTTTTAAAAAATCTTAGTTACCTTTATTACAAACTCATTATTTCTAATCAGTAATTTTCTCAAGAATACCCTTTTCTTCTGAACACAAACTGAAGTCAGTGGTATGGAGACTGATAAGGAAATCACAGAACTGTGTTACTGTATTTACAATTAGAAATCTAGCAAATGTTAATGTATGAAACATATATTGTATATGGTGTCATGGAGTTATATTTTGCATAATTTTGCTAATGTTATAAGTGAAGTAAATTAGGTTATCATGAACATAAACCTTATTGTTTTGAGTTACACTATGTTTACAGTATCCTTTATTGTAAGAATTATTACGAGTTCATAGCTACAAGATGCAAGAAAAAATATACTAAGAGATCAGCAGTAGAACATCATAAAGAAAGGTCCCACTGTCCAATTCCCAGAGAATCCAACAAGCAGGGGTGGCAAGATGCAGCCAGTCAGGTGGAGAAGGCAATAACATGCTGGAATGAAGGCAAGTCTTGAAAAAGACTCAGAAGATTGCACGATCCAAAAGGCTGGTAACCCTGTGTACAATTGTTCAAAGTGTTGAGAATATTTTAAATTGGATTTAGAAGGAGAATAAAGGTAAATTCTGGCTCAACTAAACCTTATGAAAGCTCACATCAGACTATCCAGTCCAGTGCACACTCTACACAGTTGCTAAGGATGATGACACACCTAACTAAGGGGTAAAAGGTTTGCAGATGGACTTAAAAATAATAGAAAGCATTGCTCTGCTGCTCTTTCCAGTGTAGAATACAATAGTTAAAATAAGAACTGTCTTTCAAAGCTATGTCACAGCTTTATGCACCCAGATACCAATCTCTCAATGTATGAATGGACATGTTTTATAAATATCCTTATGCTCTTCTCAAAATATGGGCTACTGAATCTTTCACTAGTAAGGAAAAAATCAAGAATCGCACTAAACTATTTTTTAAAGCCTCTTTTGACCATCTAAATATTTTTGCGTAGTATCAGTGGGCCAGTGGTTGCTGGGATTATAAGAAGACAGGAAAACAAAATATGAAGTATTGATGCTAGCTATTGAAATAGTTGAGTTTTAAATATCTTTGGTATTTAGTAGTAGCAGAGACCAAAATAGGTGGTTTAGTTATAATAGTTGCTATATATGTAAAATAAAATATCAAGATTTTAATGATTAGACACCTCAATATTTAACACTTATAACCACATAAAAATATGTATTGTCATGTGATTTGATTATTATGCTCTTATATTAGCATATCGACAAAAATTATAGCTTGTGAGTATAAAATAGCGATTATGTTTTAGAAAAGCCAAACTTAATGTGTTCTAACATACACCTAAGAACATAGCTCTTTAAACTAACTATTTCTCATTGCCATAATCTCAGTGTACTTAAATTGAAAAATATACTATATCCTGGGGCTTCATTTTCAAATTGTGGTGATATTTTGATTTAGAATTTTCTCCTTCACTGTTTATTTCAAGGTAGTTTTTAACGTATGACCTCTGGAAAGTTTTACAAAAACAATTTCAGTATAAAATTTTCAACTGACCTCCAGAAATACATTCTCAAAAGGAATTTAAAATTGGACTGTAGATTATGTTACATAGCCAGTTGAATTCTGTGTGGAAAAATAATACCTCTGGGTGCCTATCAATTATGCATTTGTATCTATAAATGGATTGTCAAGAAAACTTTCCCATTACCATTACTTATGATTCTAACAAGAAAACAATATATAAATATAGAATATATGTAAATAAAGATAATGCTAGGTTCAATTTGGATCAGCTTTTTCAGCCAATGCAAAAACCTAGAGCATAATATAACTCTACTTCTTCTTATTCATGTGATACCACACCCCTAAGCATGGAGTTCTCTCTCACCAGGAAACTCTGTTGCCTAGTCATAACCTGAATAATTTGCATATGTACATTAGCACTGAGCTTGACACTTCTGAGGTAAGTTTAAGTCCTCCTCTCTGTGGTTCCCAGCCACCAATATCCCATTGTTTTGTTGTTCAGTCTCTAAGACATGTCCAGCTATTTGCGACCCCATAGACTGCAGCACTCCAGGCTTCCCTGTCCTTCACAGTCTCCTGGAGGTTGCTCAGACTCATGTCCATGAGTCGGTGATGCCATCCAACCATCTCATCCTCTACTGTCACTTCTCCTCCAGCCCTCAGTCTTTCCCAGCATCAGGGTCTTTTCTAATGAGTCAGCTCTTTACATCAGGTGGCCAAAGTACTGGAGCTTCAGCATCAGTGATTCAGAGTTGATTTCCTTTAGGACTGACTGGTTGGATATCCTTGCTGTTCAAGGGGATCTCAAGAGTCTTCTCCAACACCACAGTTCAAAAGCATCAATTCTTCAGCATTCAGCCTTCTTTATGGTCTAATTCTCACATCCATACCTGACTAGAGTAAAAGTTGTAGCTTTGACTATACGGACCTTTGTTGGCAAAGTGATGCCTTTGCTTTTCCATACACTGTCTAGGTTGGTCTCGGCTTTTCTTCCAAGGAGTAAACTTCCATTAATTTCATACCATATTGTCTTTCTATCATACTATATTAAAATTACTTGGTTACTCACGTATTATCTGACATTGACTATAAACTCTGCTGCTGCTAAGTCGCTTCAGTCGTGTCCGACTCTGTCCGATCCCATAGACGGCAGCCCACCAGGCTCCCCCGTCCCTGGGAGTCTCCAGGCAAGAACACTGGAGTGGGTTGCCATTTCCTTCTCCAATGCATGAAAGTGAAAAATGAAAGTGAAGTCGCTCAGTCGTGTCCGACTCTAGCAACCCCATGGACTGCAGCCTACCAGGCTCCTCCGTCCATGGGATTTTATAAGGCAAGAGTACTGGAGTGGGGTGCCATTAAACTCCAGGAATATAGATTTCATGAGACTATCTCTTCGAATTTGCAGGTGCCTAGTGTGGGTTTTGGTAAATAGTGAAAGTGTTAATAGCTCAGTCATGTTCCACTATTTGCAACCCCATGGACTGTAGCTTGACAGGCTCCCTGTCCATGGAATTCTCCAAGCAAGAATACTGGAGTGGGTCGCCATTCCCTTCTCCAGGGTATCTTTCCAAACCAGGAGTTGAACCCAGGTCTCCTGTATTTCAAGCAGATGATCTACCACTGAGCCACCAGGAAAGCCCTAGAGTAGATGTTCTTTAACTTTTTTTGATCCTTTAATTGATGCATATATAATTTAAGAATTGAACTATTTCAAGCAAATGATTGTTTCATTGAACTGTTGCTCTTATAGAAGAGTGATCTTATATTTTCATTTATCACTTTGTATATACTATATAGTCACATACAAAATAATTCAAAACCACATATTTGAAAAGGCAGAGGTATGCATATCTACATGATAAATACATTCTTTTATAAAAAGGATTTTGGACAGTTTTAGTAGCACACTTGCTAAACAAATATAATTATTATAATATGTGATGTAAGGTATCTAATTCAACCTTACAGATACTTTTAAATAATGGGAAATACAATATTTCCTCAATCCTATTAAGTTTTACAATGTTATCCTATTATGAATTCATTTTCTGGACTATGCAAAGAAGTGATTTGTGTCTACAATATATTTCTCAGTAAGTCAGTTCTTCCAGAAAATTTTTGGAACTTGGGGCGCATCAAGTTAATAAAATCAACTTTATTTGTGGTATAATGTGCACCAGGTAAATGTAGCCAATTTCATGGTGCTGTTCAATGACTTGTAACGGTGAATATAGTTAATTAAGCACCAGTATATTAAAGGTTTAATATATTTTCATCACCACGTCTATCATGCCACTCCTTGCTTGATCATGATCCTACATTTCAGACAAATATATATTTACTGTCTATTTACCATCAGATTGTTATTTAAGAATTTTATATAAATGGAATGACAAAATAACGTATTATCTGTGTGCTGCTGCAGCTGTTAAGGCACTTCAGTCGTGCCCGACTGTGCGACCCCATAGACTGCAGCCCACCAGGCTCCTCCGTCCGTGGGATTCTCCAGGCAAGAATACTGTAGTGGGTTGCCATTTCCTTCTCCATATTATCTGTGTAGATTCTTTCATTCAGCATGATGCTTTTGAGATTCCATTTATTGTTCTGTGTATCAGTATAGTCCTTTATATTGCTAGGTAGCATTTCATTGTTTAGCCATTTTCCACTTAAGAGGCATATAGGTCATAGCCAATCTGGGACTGTTATGAAGAAAGCTGCTAAAAATATTTGTCTCTATGTAAACATTCATTTTATTGTTTATTTTAGTAAATACCTAGGAATAAAATTGCTGGGCCATATGGTAAAGAGAAGCTAAGAGTTTACTGAAATGATTTTAATATCTATATGCTACTGGCATTGTTGCTCCATATCCTGGCCAGCACTTGCTATAAAGTATAAAGCCTTTATAACACAACTATTCTAATTTCTGTGTCAGAGGCATCTCAGTGTGCTGTAAGGGTGTGTGCACCTGGTAGATAGTGGTGTTAGGCATCTTTTAGGGGATTTTTGGCCATTTGAATATCTTCTTTTGTGAAACACTGCTCAAATATTTTTCCCAAAAAATATATATATGTATTTTTTTTTAACAGTCAGGAGAGGGATATCATAGAATGGTGAAGGGAGGCCTTAACAAAATTATTTTACATTAGAGCATAGGTGATTAATATTATTGTGTTAGTATCAGGTATACAGCAATGTTATTTAATTATACATATGCATTTGTACTTCTTCAATTTTTCTGGATTGTCTTCTTTGAGTTGTAAAAGCTCTTTACACATTCTGGATAAGCTTTTTTTCTTTTCTTCATGCTCATGTATAATATAGTCTTTTCTTTCTTTCTCTTTTCATTTTCTTCATGGTGTTTTCAGAGGAGCAGGTATGTTTAACTTTCATGATGTCCAATTAACCAAGTGTTTGTGGTTTATATATTTTCTGTCTTTTTAAGAATTCTTAATCTACACTGAGGTCACAAATGTTTTTCTCATCTTTTCAAGTCTGGAAGTTTAGTGGTTTTACTTTTCACAATTTCTATGACCCTTTGTAAGGAAATGTTCATGTGTGGTATGTGTTAAGGTGTGGGGATTCAGAACAGGCCTTCTCAAGATCTGCTGATTTGGCATGAAGATTATTTTTAGCTGAAGGCAGTGGAGACCATGTAGGTTCAAGAGAAATGACCACTCCTTCTTTAGATATACCTACAGGAATTCAGAGATTCTTTTTTTTTTTTTTTCTTTTTTGAAAGAGAGTTATTACCAGAGATAAATCAATTTTTTAATCCTTGTTTTTCAGTTGTTCAGTAACATCTGACTCTTTGTGATCCCATGGACTGTAGCATACCAGGCTTCCCAGTCCTTCACCATCTCCCGGAGATTGCTCAAACTCATGTCCATTGAGTTGGTAATGCCATCCAACCATCTCATCCTGTCGTCCCCTTCTCCTCCAGCCTTCAATCTTTCCCAGCATCAGGGTCTTTTCCAATAAATCAGCTCTTCACATCAGGTGGCCAAAGTATTGGAGCTTCAATTTCAGCATCAGTCCTTCCAATGAATATTCAGGGTTGATTTCCTTTAGGATGGACTGATTTGATCTCCTGGCAGCCCAAGGAACTCTCAAGAGTCTTCTCCAACACCACAGTTCTAAAGCATCAGTTCTTTGGCATTCAGCCTTTTTTATCATCCAACTTTCACATCCGTACATGACTACTAGAAAAAACATATATTTGACTATAAGGAACTTTCTCGGCAAAGTAATGTCTCTGCTTTTTAATACTGCTGTCTAAGTTTATCATAGCTTTTCTTCCAAGCAGCAAGCATCTTTTAATTTCATGACTGCAGTCACCCTCTGCAGTGATTTTGGAGCCCAAGAAAATAAAGTTTCTCACTATTTCCATTGTTTCCCCATCTATTTGCCATGAAGTGATAGGACCAGATACCATGACCTTAACCCTGTATATTCAGTAACGTTATTAAACTGACTTAAAACTACTAGGATAATTTTTTATTTGGATATTCTATGTACCTAACTATGTTTGCATCTTTTTAATATGTAGGATTTTATTATTTGCCTTGCCATTCTGAGAAATACAGAATCTCCTGGACAAAGTTGGGAAGAATTAGTGAGAATGCCTTGTGATTATTCCTGATTTTAAGGGAAAAGTCTTTAACTAATAAATGTAATGTTGCTTATAGTTTAAATAGATGCTTGCATCAGGATGAGAAAGTTACTTTGTGTATCAACTTTTTTAAGAATCATTTTTGTCTTTATTATTAGAAGTGGATTTTGTATTTCATCAGACTCTCTTTCTGTAGGCAGTACAGTGATTTAAAAATGTATATCACTATTTTTCTGTTATTGCAGTGAATTACATTTATTTTCACATATTGATCCAAAATGGCATTTTTTACATTCCACTTGGTCTTGGTGCATTTACCTTTTAGCATTTTGTTAGATTTGAGTTGCTAATATTTACTAAGGATTATTTCATCTATATTTAGGATGGGTATTTGTTTATAGCTTTGTCTTCTTGGGATGCTTTTCTCTAGTTTTAATGCAAGGTAATGGCTTCATAAAATAAGATGTTTCATTAAAAAATTTTTCCTTCATTCTCTATTGTAATAGATTTTGAGATTGTTGATTTTAGTGAGTAATTTAGACTTTTCTTTTTAGGAAGAGGATTTAAAAAAAAAAGTTCTGGCTAAAATTGATAAAAATATATTGAGATTTTAACATCTTGTGAATCCATTTTGATGACTTGTGTCTTCCAAGAATTTCATCCATTTCATGCAAATTATCAAATTTATACACACAAAATGACTCAACACTCTCTTACTTTCTTTCGATCTTTTTAAGATTGTTACATATTTATTTGTCCAGATTAAGAAGCCGAGATGGGGTTTAGCACTCAGAATATTTATTGGAAGTGAACATCTATGGAAGGAAAGGGAAACAGGAATGGGATGGAAAGGTAGAGCTAGAGTTGTGATCTCTGTTCTGTCATGGATGTTCTTTGGTGGGAATTCATATGTGATTCAAGATCTTCACACTTTACTGCAAATTCTATGCATCTATCCACTTGCCTCTCGGGGAAGGCAATGGCACCCCACCCCAGTACTCTTGCCTGGAAAATCCAATGGACGGAGTAGCCTGGTGGGCTGCAGTCCATGGGGTCGCTAACAGTCGGACAGACTGAGCTACTTCACTTTCACTTTTCTCTTTCATGCATTGGAGAAGGAAATGGCAACCCACTCCAGTGTTCTTGCCTGGAGAATCCCAGGGACGGGGGAGCCTGGTGGGCTGCCGTCTATGGGGTCACACAGAGTCGGGCACGACTGAAGTGACTTAGCAGCAGCAGCATCCACTTGCCTCTATTTTGGATCTTCTTCTCCCATATTCCATTTTTGTGTTTCCGGCCCCTGACCATCCAACCAGGCCATTTAACAGAGCCCATGAATTCACATTTACTCTAATCTTTGATCACTTCTTGTTCTGCGTAAAACGAATGACTAGATGTATCACAGGATGTACCACAGATCGCCCTTCTCTGTGCTATTCAGTGACATCACCTGGGGGTGTCCAGGGACAACTGTGTACATTTTCAGTCTGCATCCACATACCTGCCTACCTTTCTGTAAGCAGTGCCAAGGGATTTTTCTTCTCTATCAGCTTGTTAGAAATAATGAACCATCTGGTCATTGTGGGCGAAGCAGTTATCCAGTAAACTGTTGCCCTCTTAGAGATTTGTCCATTAGAGACCATGGTCTGGAATATTCTCCTATATGGAAGCCAGTGCAAAGCTGTAACATGGCCCTAGATTTTTCTCAAAACTTACTGGATTCTCCTGTCATGTGTCCTCAGTGAACTTTCTTCTATTATTTGAGGATGAACAGTGTATGGTAGCTGGTCAGCCCCACCAGTATATCTGCCCAGAAAATCCCCAACCACAGCAAGGGAACGGGGTCTTCACCTGCAAGACCAGAAGCGGGTGCATGTAGTCCATCAGCTTCAGTAGCTATCGAGAGGGGCCTGCTGGCCAGAGAGACTGGTACGCATTGTAGATGTTGATCTTGCTATGTTCTTCTCCTTTGCATGAATTAAACCGTTATTCTAACCAGTGCATGTATATTAAGTCCTCAGCAATTCTGAACCCATGCAAGATGCAGTAAGTGCAGGTCTATAGGCTCCTACTTCTGGTGGCTGGTATTGTTATGATCTTTGCTGTCCTCTGCACAGTGGGAAGTCTCACTTGAATGGGTGACCAAATTTTCTGTTCCATAGGCATGAATGTGAGGGAGGATTTTGGTGCTACTGAAACATTAGTGAGTGGCAAAGGCATGCTCAAGTACCTTGATGGGTCACTTGTTGATTATGGACACACAGTGGCCAACATACTATGAATTTCTTCTGAGTCTGCCTGATCTTATGATTTAGTGACCAGGACAGAATTCAGTTTGTGATCATCAGCTCTGGAGAGAAAGTCACTTGATGTTCCATGTTGAAGAGTTTAATGTCTTCTAGGTCATGCTGAGAGTTGTTTTTCAAATAGTACTTAATTCTGTGCTACAGATGGTCTGGATTTACTTCAGATCCTCAAAAGCCCATGTTTGACTCTCCTCCTGGGGCTTGCTATAACCTCCATGTGGTGGTTTTTCCAGTCACTGATACCTCTAAAGGTAAAGTCTACTGAGTCCATATTCCCAAGGGGCAGAACTTCTTATAACACAGACTGAGCACTTTCCTGCCTCCAAACCTACTGGCTAATATATTCTGTTGGGCTTATAACCTGGAGAAAGTATATTCCAACATGGAATAAACTGCCTCTGAAACTCAAAAAAACCTCATAGTGAGAGGACATGATTCAATCATCTTTACCCCATTTGGGGTAATATCAAGCCACAAAAAATATGCTTTATATGAATAATGATGTCAACTATAAAAAAAATAAGAAACTGATAATCTGGTCAAACTTATGATGCCATATTATATAGTTAAGATTTAAAAAAAAACAAAATGCATCTTATGAAAAGATTTATTCTTCATAACTAAAAAATTATTTTACTTATATTTTTTATGTTTTTATGTATGCAGTAATATTTGACCCTATATGTTAGGAGAAATAAATGGATATTAATTTGAAAGGATAAAACATTTTAAGGTAGACTAATTTTCAGATAGTTTTTGACTCATGGATTTAAAATGCTTGTTGATGATATAATACAGACCTTTTAAAATATAGCTTGTTAAATATAATCTGACATATGATCAATAGTTTTGAGTAAGCAAATGTTAAAATTAGGGCTTTATAATATAAATGAACATATTTCATATATGGTAAAGATCCAAAGCTGTTTTATATAAATTAAAGTGAAAGTGAAAAGAGTAGTCACTCAGTTGTATCCAACTCTTTTCGCCACCATGGACTCTGGTCCATGGAATTATCCAGGCAGGAATGCTGGAGTGGGTAGCCATTTTCTTCTCTAGGAGACCTTCTCAACCCAGGGATCAAACCTGGGTCTCCCACACTGCAAGCAGATTCTTTACTGTTTGAGCCACCAAGGAAACCCTATATAAATTAAACCTAGTGTGAAAAGCTTCAGGATTTAATAGCTGACTTCTGCACTCAAAGGTTGGTTGAACAAGAGGCTATCTCAGCTCTGGTGGAGCAGTGTTGCTTCCCATAGCCTTGTCCGGTGCCCGCTGTACTCTGCATACTTCTAGGGAAGCAACTGGAGTTAATTCTTTCCCATCAGTGTGCTGGACAGTGTATCAGACCTAGGGTGATGGGTGTTGGACGCTGACACTGAAAAAATTCATAACTACCTGAACAAGGTCTTCCCTGCCAAAGGCAACTAGAGACTTTGTGAAATAATTACAGCATTGTGTGGTCCAATGCACAAGCAACTAGAAAACATTTTCCCAACTCTTGCTTTAGGTCAGTATTTCTTAAGACAGAAAAGAAAACAGAACATAAATGTTCAATAGGGTTTCTGTTGTACAAAAGTAACCATTGATTTAGAAGAGCCAGATTACATATTGAAGCAGAAAGCTACTGTATTCTTTGTGTTCATTATCTATTCAAACTCACTGTGTATTCCAGGATATTTAAAAGTTTTTAGCTTCCCTAGTCACTAAAACCCTTTACAAATTGTTATTTATTTTATGAACTGTACAATCTTATGCAGTTTCCCCAAATCACTTAATATCCTCTTGCTTGCCACCAGCTAGTGCCTTACATTGGAACATGGGGACATAGTCATCTTCATCACTACTCCGTCCTTATTTCTCTAGCTGTGCATCCCACTAACCATGAGTCTTTCCTCACTCTTTAGGCAAGTATTCCATAGGAAGACATTAAAAAAAAAAAACTTATCAAACTTTGGAAAATGTGGCATAAAACATTCCTCTTTTGAAGATTATTGATAATTCTTGCAACAATAAGATCATAGAGAAATGTTCATTTCATTTAACTATGGACATTCCATTCCTTTTTAAGACACATCCAATAGTCAACAGCTTATGAGAAAATATTGCTCTGTTCTGAGTTTGAGAATGCTTCTTTACAAATTTTTCCAGTCACATCCCATAATATATAGATCTTTCTGTAATTGTTCGTAGTCATTAGCTACACTATTTGATTAGAAATCAATTTACTATGGTATTGTATGGCTCATTAATGGGCTTTTATTTTCTTTATTGCTTGTCAACTACTGGCTTATATACTTCTTTAAAAGAATTTCACTCAAAATTATTCCATAATTTCTTTATTTTCTCTCAGTTCCTTTTTTTCCCCTCTCACTGTTTGAACCTTTAATTTTTCCTTGTTGCAAGGTATTTCTGGCAAATATTATGTTTCTTGGTATATGTCTGTGATTAAGAATGGGGGGCTAGGACTTCCCTCACAATCCAGTGGCTAAGACTGCCTTCCAATGCAGGGAGTGCAGGTTCGATCCCTTGTCAGGGAGATAAGAATATGCCTCATGGTCAGAAAAACAAAACATGAAACAGAAGCAATATTGTAACAAATTTGACAAAGACTTTAAAAATGGTACTCTTAAAAAAAGAAAATAAGAATGGAGTACTGATTATATTTATACATGTATGTGAGTGAAAGTCACTCAGTTGTGTCCGACTCTTTGTGATCCCATGGACTATACAGTCCATGGAATTCTCCAGGCCAGAATACTGGAGTGGGTAGCCTTGCCCTTTTCCAGGGGATCTTCCCAACCCAGGGATTGAACCCAGGTCTCCCACACTGCAGGCAGCTTCTTTACCAGCTGAGCCACAAGGGAAGTCCATATACATGTCATATGTGTGTATATATATATATGAAAGTGAAAAAGAAAGTAAAGTCACCCAGTCGTGTCCAGCTGTTTGCGACCTCATAGACTGTAGACTACCAGCCTCCTCTGTCCATGTGATTTTCCAGGCAAGAGTATGGAGTAGGTTGCCATTTCCTTCTTCAGGGGAGCCTTCCTGACCCAGGGATTGAACTCCAGTCTCCCTTACTGTCTGAGCCACCAGGGAAGCATTTATATATATACACACACACACACACACACACACACATACATATACATACTGAAAGTGTGTGTATTGTACTTACTGGCTTTGAGTTTCCTAGAGAGTGATTTCAATGGATTGCTTTGGGGTCACACCAAGATTAGGTGCTGGTATCTAAGTGTTTGCTCTTGAACTTTCCAGAAGAGTCTTCTAGAATCCTTCTCAAAGTGTTCTGGAGAGAAAATGGAGGGAGAATGTTCACATTTCTGCATCCATAGCATTAATTCTTGTCTTCACCTAATTTTTGGTAAATCACTGTATGCCCTCAACTGGGTTACACCAAGATTAGGTGCTGGTATCTAAGTGTTTGCTCTTGAACTTTCCAGAAGAGTCTTCTAGAATCCTTCTCAAAGTGTTCTGGAGAGAAAATGGAGGGAGAATGTTCACATTTCTGCATCCATAACATTAATTCTTGTCTTCACCTAATTTTTGGTAAATCACTGTATGCCCTCAACTCTCTTGGCATTCACCAGTTCAAATACTGTCCATTTTACTGTCTCTAGAGAATAATTCTCCATATCTTTTTCTAAATGGAAGAAAGCCACCAGCCATATAACTTAAGTTAGAGAGGGAAATTAGGTATATAACCACTTCTCATGTTTTCATTCAGTCCTCCTTATTTCATATTTATCCCTTTTATTTTGCGGTGAAGCAGAACATAGTACTCCTGGTTTGGGGGATTTTTAAGAATTCTGTCTTTAGAATTGTTTCTCCATTGATGTATTATATCCAGGTTTCTTAGGTTTGGAAGTGAGCTATCAGACTCTCATATAATTTCATATTAAAACATTTTTCTATAGTTTTCATGGATTTAATGTGTATTTTGGAATATAAAATAGATGCATTATTTAATCTGATAATTTCTCAGGGGATCAGAATGTAGTATTTTAATGTACACACATATCATCCTCTATATAGTTGGTTCCATAGTAGTGGACATTTTATTATTGTTATTATTAAAAATTATAAAATATTTCTATATGCATATTTTGTCCTTCTTAGTATTAATTCCATGAAACAAGATCAGGGTTAAATATCATGATTATTTTTAAAGGTTAATGCATATCATCAAATGGCTCTCTAAATAATTTAGCCAATTAACATTTTTCCCTACAAATGTAAGTACAGAATCCATTAGTCCTATTCAATTATTTTCCCAACACATGTAAAGGATTGTGCTTTCTGACCTGCTGTTAAGTTAGACATAAATATGTGATTCACTTTGACCTAGTTAAATGCATGTTTAAATGCTTCACAGTAATTCTAGTCTGTATCTTTGAGACCCAGTGTGAAATTAAACATACTCTTTTCACATTATCTAGGTGACTGTGAAAGCAGTTGTCATAACAGAGCTTCCATTGGCTTTGTGCATTACTAGAATTCAGCTAACAAAGAGCCCTGCTATATGTAGTGTGAATGGCAAATACTCTATTAATTCATTGAGATTGTTTCTTAGTGCAATGAAACCTAGCCTATCCTGACTGATTCAGCATGAATATGTGTTTTACAAAAAATGTACCTAGAATTTAGTCATATTTTTCAGTTTTGAAAGCATCAAGGCATTTAAATTGCCACAATAACTTTTTAATAAAAAATACTGTGTAACAGATACAGGCCATGTTTGATTTCAGGTTGTAACATAGCCTTTAAGAAGTATGCATGCATTATTTTTCAGCAAAGTATAGCTGATATTTAGATGTTAAATATTTACTGCAATTGTATACTTTAATCTACAAAATATAGAATTGCACTGATTTCTGAGAGAATGTGACATTCAAAATTGTGGTTTGTAAAAACTCATTTAAAACAATATTACCATAAGGTTAATGTTAAAAGAGCTGATTGTTCTTTTTCCCAAGCCAGTAGTCAGTCTTCACTTTTTCCTTCAATACAAAAAGTCTTAGAAAAAGTTAGCAATTCTCATACATAAACTATATTTTTATCTCTCCATTGGAAAAAGTGTGGCCACTAAGATGTGATCAGAAAACTGGGTTGGGATAATACAGATGGAAGGTGACGCCTTTATCATCTGACACTTTTTTCCTTTCTACCACTTGGGACATTGGTGCGATCACAAGTGCTGCCATAGACATTTTGTGATCATTAAGAATACACAGGATCAGAGAAACATAATAAAGGACTTGGAGCATGAGAGATAATGATACCACAGGGCCCTCATGTACCAGAAGTTCTTATAGTAATCTCAGACACCTCACATTTAGTATAAGTAAGATAAAAAAAAAAAATGGGCTTCTCTGATGGCTCAGTGGTAAAGAGTCTGCCTGCAATGCAGGAGACTCGCGTTTGATCCCTGGGTGAGAAAGGTCCCGTGGAGAAGGATATGGCAACCCACTCGAGTATTCTTGCCTGGGAAATTCCATGGACAGAGGAACCTGGTAGGCTACAGTCCATAGGGTCATAAGAATTGGACACAACTTACTAACTAAACTACCAGCATAATAAAAAATAACCTCTACAATTAAGTTACTGCTCTATTTTTGTCTTTTTGTTATATGCAACCAAAATTAATCCAAGTTGCTATACAAATTTACTCATAGTAAGAAACACACACTTTAAAAAATAATATTTAAATTAAAATATATGCAGTTTATTTTAATTTGTTTATACACTTTTTATTATCTTGTATATCATGAGCAAATCACTTGTATGATACACATATATGTCACATTCTATTAATTTCTAGATATGTCAATTATGAATATTTTAATATTCTTTTTCAATTAATTCTTTTATAGTGTTTTATTTCTGCCATCTGTTGCGTTTCTGTCGTCTTATTTTCTGACCTCAAGTGAATTAGTGGTTTTTGAATGTGTGGTCAACATCGAAGCTGGATTTCTCTATTCTTTTGTCACATTTGTTACGAGGTGTGGAAGTTTAAAAGGGATATTCTTTTAGTTTTCTATTACTGCTGTGACAAATCACCATAAAATTAACAGTGGCAAATAGCACAACTTTATTATCTCACAAATCTTTAAGTCTGAAATCCAATGGGCTTGGGAGGCTTCTCTGCTCTTAGTCTCACAAATCAACGTTTAAGCATGTCTGTGTTTTTCTCTGTTAAGTTTTAGAGGAGAATCCATTTCAAGCCTCTTCAGGTTGTTGGCAGAATTCAGTACCAATCAGTTGCAGTATTCTTGCCTGGAAAATCCCATGGACAGAGGAGGGATACAGTCCATGGAGTTGCAAAGAGTTGGACACAACTGAGCAACTAAGCATGCACAGTTGTAGGACTGAAGTCCCTGATTCTTTTCTAGCTCTTGGCTAAGGGTCATTCTCAGCTTCTAGATGTCACTTGCATTCTACTGCTTGTAGAACTTTTTCTCCACCTTCAGGGTAAGCGGCAGAGGAGCAAGCCCTTCTCACATGCCACATTTTTTGACCTCTGCTTCTGCCTCATCTCTTCTGCTGCTGCATCTCTGAATGACTCTTCTGCCTTTTTCTTTTTCTTTTTAAAGGTCCATGTGATTATGGCTCACCTGGATATTACAGAATGAATTCCTCATTTTAAAATCAAGTGATTAGTAATCTTACCTCCATTTACAAAGTCCATTGACAACATATTACATTAATGTTTGAATAACCAGGCTAGAGGAATCCTGGAGGACATTGTTATAATTCTGCCTATGATACATATTACTCACTTTCCATTTGAAGATTACCCAGCATCTGTCTTTCTGAATATAAAACTATCCCTTTCTCTTTGTTAAGACTCCCAGGGCATAGCTGTTACACCCAGACCAAACCTCTCATTTTCTTGGCATATTCCAGAGGCAGATCCCCACTACTTGCTCTCTCACTTAATGTGGATGGACTACATAAACCTGTTGACTGCTCCTGCCCCTGCACATCAGTTAATCACCCTAAATTGCCCCTTGATTGTCACCTGCTACTGACTCCACCAACATAAGCAAATTATGGGTCAGTGCTTCTTCTCTTTTGCTGCAATTTTTATTTCAAAGATGTCAAACTTGTTTATTGTTTATAATGGAATGCTCATGAGTCTTTGATCCCCCACCAATTTCTTTTCTTGTTTCTGGTGCAACTCGAATTATATAAGCATGTTTTTATATAAGTTCCAGAAATTTGGTGTAGGGTTGGATATAGCAGTAGGTACTACATATACCATCTAGAAATTGAACTTCAATCTATAAAAAGTTAATAAAAATTATAACATGGATTATGGAAATCTTTCTCCTTATATATTATGAAATGTGTGTATGCATACATACATATATTCATAAGCATCATTTTTTAGATTTTTAGTACCTTAACATACCCAACATAAATACTTATTTCATGAAATATGTCGTGATAACTACCTTATGTGGTGTTATCTTTTTATTTATGTTTAATATAAAGTAGTGAGTAGCTCTAATTGCCATTTACAAGACCCTGATACTCATTTATACGACCCTAAACATTCTTTGTGTGTATTTATGGCTTCAGTTTTAGATAAAATATAAATGGAATTTATAATATTTCATTCTTACAGCTTAGCAGATTTTTATACATGCATGTGTTGTATTTAATTCTAAACTGTTTGAGGAAATTTGGACATGAAATAGAGTCATTGCTATTCATTCTCTGCTTTCAGTCCAGCCTAGGTCAATGAAGACATCTGGTGTTTAACGTTTGGCAGCTGCTCAATAGGCTATGACATATGAAATAGTTTGGTGGTCTGACTTCACTTTTCATTGAATCATTGTCAGGTAGTGATTAGCAACCTATGAGGAACTTGGCAAACAGTAAGGGATGTTCCATGTTGGAATGCTTTTCTATCCATACACTCTGTTTATAATATCAGCAGTGAAGTTTATTGGCAGGAAACTCTGTCTATGTCACCCTTTCCTACTGTTCAATAAATAAAAGACTTTAACTGCCAGTGCAGATTATATATCTCAAGAGGATCAAGTATTTGAAGTATGAAAAAAACTAATTATACAGTGCTAAGAATATATAAAATTAGAGTAGATGTTTTAGACGTGATTAATAATGGCATTTCTCTATTTTCATAAAAATGAAAAATATTTTCCTAGTTTAAACACCTACAATAATTAGGCATTAATAAACATTTATTGTTGGTTGATTGGTTGTTAATTACTTTTACTGGATTCAAATAATTTTCTAGTTTAAGAAGAAGATTTTACTCGTTGTGCATATAGTCAGATCTTCAGTGCTACAGCAGAACACTTAGATGGCTTCCTCCTCCCCTAGCTTTATTTAGATACAATTGAGATACAATAACATTAAGGGTGTACAAAGTGATGATTTGATACACTCATATATTGCAACTTGCATACATGCTAAGTCATTTCAGTTGTGTCCAACTCTTTGTGACCCTGTGGACTATAGCCCGCCAGGCTTCTCTGTCCATGAGATTCTCCAGGCAAGAATACTGGAGTGGGTTGCCATGCCCTCCTCCAGTGGATCTTCCTGACCTGGAGATCAAACCTGAGTCTCTTGCGTCTCTTACATTGGCAGGCAGGTTCTTTACCACTAGTGCCACCAGGTAAGCCTTATATGTTGCAAAATTATTACTAAAACAA